>JARDYJ010000001.1:79912013-80497013 GCA_029215755.1 Spea hammondii
TGTAGCATACACCCACAAGTAATGTGTGACTCTTTCTATCTAGGTTAATCTCTACCCACAGCGTCTCCACGTTACTATTGTCATCATGCACATCTTCCTTAATACTGGGCTTTCGTTTAGGGTTTGCATATAAACATGTCCCTCCCCCTTTTCTATTTACTCTGTCCCTTCTAAAAAGTGAATATCCTTGTACGTTTACTGACCAGTCATGCGTATCATCCCACCACGTTTCGGTGATACCGATCAAGTCATATTGTTGATTACTTACCAATATTTTCAGCTCACCCATTTTGTTTGCAAAGCTTCTCGCATTTGCTAAGACATTTAAGGTTACTGCCCATTTCTGTTGTAACGGTTGACAAATAATTCTTGACAGCAGGTTTTGTCCTATGCAACACCATATTGTCTGTGCTAACCCCGCCAATGCTCTCCCCCCAGAACCTAGTTTAAAAGATCCTCAATTCCCCCAGCCATCCTCTCCCCTAGCACTGCGGCCCACCCTGCTGTAGAGTCTGTAGCCGACTGCAAAGTCTGCCCATTTCTCCAAAAACCCAAAACCCTCTTTCTTACACCACGCTCTTAACCACGCATTGATCTCCCTAAGCTCCCTCTGTCTCCCTGAAGTAGCGCGTGGTACTGGTAATATTCCAGAGAACATTACCTTGGAGGTCCTTTGCCTAAGTTTCTGACCTAGTGCCCTAAAATAATTTTTTTGGGGTTTTTTTGTTTTAAAAATAAGATTTATTGTTCGCATATAGAAAGAAATACATAGTACATGTGTACATTTCAGAAATCACAAACGTTCAATAAAGCACAATACCGGTCAAAGGAACAGCTTGTCTGAAATTATTCTTATAATATAGATAGAGTGATATCTTTACCAGACGGATAAGGCTGTGTAGGTAACGTATCACTCACACGGATACACATAACCTGGGTGGTAAAGTACGAATGTAGGACACATGAGTGCGTGTACAGATGTGCGCAGAAAAAAAAAAAATGGGAAGTCCCAAGGACCAGCTGTGAACCATAATATGTAAATAACATTGCACAACGAAAACATAACATTCTGTTTCCCATGGTTACCATACGAGAGTACGGTGTTACGTGTAATATATAAGTATGAAATAACACAAAAAGGAAGAAGAAAAGAAAAAACAACAAAAAAGAAAAACCAAAGGAAGTGCCATATGCATGGATTACAGCAATCTCCAGCCATCTGTCATTGCCCAAGAGATATGTATACTCTCGCTAACGAAAACCATCCGATCTGATGGTAACACCTAATTCCCCTCAAGAGTAGGCGACCGGCTAGTGGCACCAGCCCTCATTGTGGAGCGACGCGGGGCCCAGGACTAACCGATCAGATTTAGTGTATGTCAATGCCTCCATATGTTCAATAAAGGTAAGGTCGTCTCTGAGTAGCGACAGGTTCGGTATGTTAATGGATCTCCACTATCAGTTAGTGGATCTAGCTATCAGACGTTTTGCCGAAGTGAGGATATGTAAGGTCAGAGGTCTATAACACGGGGCTATGCTTTTAGGTAGCATGTCTAGCAGTACAATTTTAACAGTAGGGAGTATCTTAGAGTCTAGAAAGGAGTTGAGGGCAAAAATTTGCCTCCAAAATGTTTGTATAGCAGGACAATGCCACCAAATATGACTCATCGTGCCAGTAGCACAAAGGCATCTCCAGCAGAGGTTTGAACAAGATGGAAAAATCGCAGCCAGCCTAGACGGGACCATATACCATCGAAAAAGGACTTTCCGATTGGCTTCAAAGTGGTTACTGCAACGTGAAATGCCAATTAATCTAGATACCGCGGACTACCAGTTCTGGTCAGAGAACTCTGTGTTGAGTTCCTTTTCCCAGGCTTTCATGTAGGGCAACTTGGTTGGGCAAGTATGTGTAACAATAGCATCATAGCATATGGCAGGGGTGTCCAAGTTTTTTCTGCAGGCCACTTCATCAGAATTGTATACGTGCGCGGGCCGCACTCATTTTTCACTGTGACAAAAAATATGGCCTTTAATAAAATATGCAGATTAAAATAAAGTAAAATGACACAAAACCTTTACTCTTCCTCTCACTGATTTCTGGGCCTTGAAAGTTTTGCGACTACAAATTCAGGATTCCCTAGATTTATTCTAGGGATGAACTAAAATGAAAATTCTGGACCAAAACATTCAGGGTTCACTTAGCCAAAACCGAAAATGACCCCCACCTTTAAAAATACTAATAAAAACTCACATGTTTAATAAAAGTAGGTAACACGCAATTGGACAAAATTAGCAATATGACTTGGCATGATAGGAGTGTGATTGCTGTTAGCCTAGGCAACCAGTAAATGCTGGTACCTAGGCATGATGGGACTGTGCTCGCTGTGATTGCTGTTAGCAATCACACTCCTATCATGCCAAGTCAGCCAGTACATGCTGGTACAGGGTGGCTGTAAGTGATGTGCAGACCCCATACTGCTGGCAGCATCACTACACAAGGGGGGCAGCTAGCCAGGTTTCAGCATGTACTGGCTGACTTGGCATGATAGGAGTGTGATTGCTAACAGCAATCACAGTCCCATCATGCCTAGGTTCCAGCACTTACACATCCATCCAGTAAATGCTGGAACCTAGGCATTATGGGACTGTGATTGCTGTTAGAAATCACACTCCTATCATGCCAAGTCAGCCAGTACATGCTGGTACAGGGTGGCTGTAAGTGCAGACCCCATACTGCTGGCATTATCACTACACAAGGGGGGCAGCTGGCCAGGTTTCAGCATGTACTGGCTGACTTGGCATGATAGGAGTGTGATTGCTAACAGCAATCACAGTCCCATCATGCCTAGGTTCCAGCACTTACACATCCATGCTAACACACACACACACACACACACACACACATTTATTCATATAATCATTAATTCACAGATTCATTCCCTCAATCACACACACTCATTCAAACACCCTCCCCACCCCCTTACCTGTACTGCAGCTCCCTCGATGCCGCTCACAGACTTCAGCAGGGGGCGCGGCCTCCCTCTGCCTTCTCTGCTAAAGCACAGAGGAAGTAGGAAGTCACGTGAACTCCGCTTCCTCTGTGCTGTCCAGAAGACCCTCCCACAAGTAAGTAGCAGGGCTTGAGGTGCGGCTCGTGTAAGATCGGTTGCCCTGGCTGCCGATCTTACGCGGGCCGCACCTCGAGGTCTCGCGGGCCGCATTTGGCCGGCGGGCCGCATGTTGGACGCCCCTGGCATATGGAAATGGCATGTCTGGTAGAGCCTGGGGAGCGCAGGAAAGCCAACAGTCTGCAGTTTCCGGTACAGTCTGGATGGGAAAACACCGTCTGAAGGATATTTCTTAGTCGGAGAAACGTGTAGTGTTCAGAAGGAGGGAGGCCAAATCGAACTCTGAGGTCCGCAAATGACATCAAGCCAGATTCTTTCATGAGTTGGCCAATGGTGTCGATACCCAAAGGCATCCAAGTGTGGAGACTAAGATCTTTAGAAAAGTGGGAAAGCAGCGATAAAGCGGCGTGAGGAAGAGCGGCCGGGAAGGGCAAAAGCTTGGATATAGTCTCTCTCCAGACGCGCAGAGACCACCGAGTACTGGGAAGAGCCAATTTTAATTTTGGGAATGAAGAAGGTGGGAACCATAGCAATTCTGTAATTTGATAAGGAAACGTAAAGGTAGATTCCAGTTCCAACCATTTAGGGCGTTTAGCAGCTTTGAATGCTGTAAACATCTGGGCTATCAGTGTAGCCTTGTAATAGGAGCGGAGGTCTGGAACTCCCAGTCCTCCCCTACGTTTTGGAAGTTTAAGAGTGGACGCGGCTAATCTCGTTTTTTTGTTGCCCCAAATGAATGTGGAAAACGAGGTTTGGTAGTGTTGTAAAGCTTCGGAAGGAAGTTGTATAGGAAGCGCACGAAAAAGGTACATTAATTTAGGGAGAGCAGCCATTTTGGCAGCAGCTATTCGTCCCAACCAGGATATCTCAAATTTGGTCCACATTTGAAGATCATTTCTAATTTTTGGCCAGGATTTCACAAAATTAGCTTGGAATAAAGACGAGAAGCGTTTTGTTAATTTGATACCTAGGTAGTTTAAAAAGTCAGTCCTCCAGTCAAAAGAATATTGGCGTTGCAGTAAAGACAAATTGTGGGCAGATATGTTGAGTGGGAGTGCTTGTGTTTTGCTTGAATTGTTTTTATAATAAGAAACCCTATCATAGTCCTCTAGAAGTTGTATCAGAGGGGGAAGCGACATAAGTGGTTGTGATAGAACTAAGATTATGTCGTCCGCAAATAAACTTATTTTATGAGTCTGCTTCTTAAATGAGAATCCCTGAATGGAGGAATGGTTCCTAATTGCAATTGCCAAGGGTTCTAGAGCTAATACAAATATCAGTGGGGAAAGAGGGCATCCCTGACGGGTGCCATTGGTAATGTTAAAGCTGTCAGAAGAAAAACCTGAATAGAAAACCCTCGCCGATGGTGAATCATATAGTGCTGTGATGGCTGTGATAAACGAGTCAGGAGTATGAAATGCTTTGAGGTTATGTGTCATATAACCCCAGTGAAGGCGATCGAATGCCTTTTCGGCATCGAGCGATAGGAGTAGTAACTCCTGCTTAGTATTTTCAGAGTCTGCTATAATATCTATAAGAAGTCTAGTGTTATGCGGGGCCTGTCGACCTGGAATAAAGCCGACCTGATCTTTATTAATTAGAGTAGGGAGGTAAGTATTTAACTGGTTGGCTAGGACTTTTGCGTATAGTTTGATGTCCGTATTTAATAATGAAATAGGTCGAAAGTTTGGGCATGCGGTGGTAGGCTTACCAGGCTTAGGTAGAGTAATTATCATAGCTTCAAGCATCTCCAGTGGGGTGGTACCATCACGAAAAAAGCCATTAAAAAGGTCAGTCAGATATGGTAGTAAGATATCAGCAAAGGTAGTATAGTATGAGTTGGGAAAACCATGAGGCCCCGGAGACTTATGTGGTTTAAGTTGTTTTAAAGCATGTTTTATCTCTGTTGGGGTGATGGGGTCCGCCAGGGCTCCCCGCGCGCCCCGAGAGAGCTGTAGAATCGGGAGAGAGGATAAAAATCCGACCATGGAAGGGAAAGGGGGCTGAGATGTATTTGTGTCGTCTTTAAGGTTGTATAGCTGAGCGTAATAATGGGCGAATGCATTTGCAATGAGTTTAGGGTTTCTGATAGATTCCCCATCTTGGGAAGAAAGGTAGGGGATCCGAGATGAAGCCTGTTTTTTTCTAAGTTTGTTAGCGAGTAGTCTATCGGCTTTATTGCCTTTAGAATAAAATATTTGTTTAAGATTTCGGAGGGCGGTAGCTGAGCGTGTGAGGAGGAGATCGTTGTATTGTTTCTTAACATCTGTTATCTGGAGTGCGAGTGATGGAGAGGGCACTAGTTTGTTGAGGTCATTAAGTTCGGCTAGTTTAGCGCATTGTTCATCAAGTTTTGCATTATGTGTTTTTTTAAGGCGAGCACCATGTTGGATGAAAAGGCCCCTAACAAAGGCCTTATGGGCCAACCAGACAATGGAGAGTGGGACGTCAGGAGTCAGGTTGGATGCAAAGAATTGTCGAAGTTCTGTAAGTAACGTCCGTAGAAGTTCAGGATTTAAGAGAAGGGATTTATTTAATCTCCATCGCCTATCACTAGATTGAGGTGTTGCTATGGGCATGTGGAGTAAAATGGGGGCATGGTCGGACCATGTAATGTCACCAATCGTGGAAGATGTAATGGTCTGTAATGTAGTCTTGTCTGTAAGGAAAAAATCAATACGAGTGCATGTGTTATGAGGTGTCGAATGGAAGGTGTAGTCTCGTTCGGTTGTGTGTTGACATCTCCAAACATCATGGAGATCAAATTCAGTTAGTAGTTGTTGTAGCTTAGAATGGCGGCTAGGCGTGTGTCTCCTAACACCTGGTGATGTGGACGTAGAAGTGGAGTCTAAGTTCCTATCAATAACCATATTAAAGTCGCCACATATAATAAGTCTACCATTCCGTACTTTCGCGCATCTCCCCAGGCTCTGTTTGATGAACGATAATTGTGATGTGTTTGGAGCATATAAATTGGCAATCGTAATAGGATCACCATCTAGTGATCCTGATAGAATAATCAGTCTACCCTGTGGGTCAGTATATTTGTAAGACAATTGGAAAGAGCAGTCCTTGCTAAACAGTATGGAAACCCCTTGTTTCTTGGCGTCCGACATTGCCGAGTAATGAGTAGGGAAAGCAGGGGTATACAATTTACACATTCTTCCTAGAAAAGTGGGTCTCTTGAAAACAGGCTACCGTGGCTTTTGATTTAGCGGCTTCCCGTAGTGCCAATTTTCGTTTATGGGGGGAATTTAGGCCTCGTACATTCATAGATAAAATGTTAAGGGTCATAATATGAGAGAGTAGAATGAGAACGGACGCTATTGTCACGAGAGGGGCCAGGAAAGCGAACGGTCAGGGCAAAGATTATTCCTACCCCACTAGACTCTGCGCTGGTGGCAGGAATTCCTTCTCTGCACAATGACCATCTGTAACCGAGGCACATCCTCCGGAATAGGTAAGGACCGTTGTCTCGCAGGAACAGGCACCCCCCATTCTCCAGGTCCCCAACCAGCCAGCCCCACGCCGCTCCACATCGCCCCACAAGCCCCGGCACACGCCATCCCCCACCAAAGGCGGGGAGAGAATCTACATTGGAGGGAAACATAAGCATGAGGAAGAGACACAAACAAACAGTAGCAATAGCACTTCAAAGTAAACCAGGTAAAACACATTAACTCAAGGTGTAAAAACCTTGTAAATATTGGCGGTCCCATACTCAAAAGAGCAGGAGCACCAAAGAAAAAACCCACTAGGTGGGGGAGGAACGTCTCGTGAGTCCAAACAGGATCATAGTGGACCAGATACCCACGAATAAAGACTTCGGTATGAGGGCATCAATAAGGGAGCCTCCAGCAGTGGACAGTAATTCACCGGCTATATAGCCTCTCTTCAAGGCGGGCGACGGAAGAGAGAGAGGGAAACAAAGAAGGGGGGCAAGTCGCTGAGGAGACAAAGTTGACCTTCCGTAGTTGTGGTGCTTGATGTAGAGTAGGTGTGTTTGGATGTCGTGAATGTCCGTGAGGAGGCGACGCAGATATTATCGTGGAAGTCCAGCAGTAAATAATAAAGAGAGAAGGCAGGTCGCTGAGGAGTCAGATTAGACCAGCCGTGGTTATGTTGCTTGAGGTAGAGTAGGTGTCTTTGGAAGTCCTGCGAGGAAGTGCCATAGCTGTCATCGTGGAAATCCAACCGCAAGTAAAAAAAAATAAAAAAAATAAAAAGTCCCAGCTGTTACCCATTACATAGGGTGTAGGTAAGTCAGCTACATGAGATAAAAGTACAGCGGACTGGAAAAGGCAATGCACATCATTTCTGGAACCATTCTTTTCTCAAGCGGGTAGTAGAGGATCGCATCAGAGGCTGTGTAGATGAAGGAAGACAGATCAGGGACCAAGGCCAGCTAGGAATTCAGGGAGTTGTTGCGGCGTTACAGATTCTGCTATGCCCCTGATTCGGATGTTATTCCGTCTGTTACGGTCTTCCATGCTAGCCAATTTAGTTTTGAGCGTTGCATTATCTTCTTCAAGTAAGTTAAACCGATCAACTAAATCATTATGAGCATTGCTGAATTCCTCCATTTTATTTTCTAAATGGGAGGTTCTTTCTCCCAATGCTTGAGAATATCAATTTTGATTTCTTGAGCGAGTTCCCGCAAATCTCCTTGTAATGAGCTGCGTAGGTCTAGCAACATGGCTTTAAGGGCTTTTTCAGAGAGAGGAAGACTTACTTCAGAGTCTTCTGCAGGAACGTCTGATGTTGATGATGCTTCACCAGAGCTGGGCCTCTCCCGCGGGGTCTGTGCTGCGTATGTGCCGCTCGTGATCGCGTTGGAAGCGGAGCTCAGTTAGTGTGCGGCCATCACCTAGCTCCGCCAAGCCACACCCCCCCTAAAATCATTTTTAAGGACCCCTCACCTGCCCTTAACTATGTAGTTTGTACCAACATGTACTACGACCGCTGGATCATCTCCAGCCCCTCCCAACAATCTGTCTACCCGGTCTACAATATGTTGAACCCGAGCACCCGGGAGACAGCATACTGTTCGGCATTCGGGGTCCTGGCGACAGATTACCCTATCAACCTTCCTTATAATTAAATCCCCTACCACCAGCACCTGTCTAGCCTTCTGGCACCCCACTATGCTGGAAAGGCTACTCTCCTGGCTGCTAAGAGAGTCAGCCTGCCCCAGAAATGCTTCCTCTGAGCTGGTCTCTCCAGCATCTTCACACAAACTGGCAAACATGTTGGGGGGATCTAGCCCAGAACAAACCTCCCTAGCTCTCCGGCCCCTCCTAACCCAGCTCTCTGCCCTCGAGACCTCTTCTTCCCCATCTCCACCCCCCTCAGCACTGGCCCCAGCCAATGCCTGCTCTGTAAGCAGTAAGCTCCTCTCCATGTTGTCTATGTCGCTCAGTGTTGCCAGTTGCCTCTTTAGATCTAGTACAATACATTCCAAAAAAGCAACCTGCTCACACTTGTAACAGCAGTATGGCCCTTGGGGAGCTCGCTCCAAGAGCACATACATTTTGCAAGAGTGGCATTATCCAACATGCCTACTAATGTAAGACGCAAAGTATCTATAAATATATTATATGGAATTACAGGGATTTATACTTTACCCTCCTTGTTGCTTTTTAACTCCTTCTTTGCTTGTAACTCCTCACTTAGAGATGTCACTTAGGAGATTCGCCCCAGCTCAGGATTCGCTTGCGTGTCCAAGCTAAATGCAACTGCAAAAGCCAAGCAGAACTCACAGAGAAGGTTACTTAATTAGCAACACACCTGAAATAGCCCTTACCCCTTTTTTTTTTCTTTTTTCAACAAAACATTGCACTGAACACCACACAAACAAACACAGTGCTCCCCCTTGCAATAGTAATGAATATACTCTCCTTCTTAGCTTGTAACTCCTCACTTAGAGATGTCACTTAGGAGATTTGCCCCAGCTCAGGATTCGCTTGTGTGTCCACGCTAAATGCAACTGCAAAAGCCAAGCAGAACTCAGAGCCTAAATAACATTTATCTATTATTTCTATAGAATTTAATATGATTCCGTTATAAAACTCTGCATATTTCAGCAAGTAAATAGTTAAACATGTGCAGCTTCTTTTTGCAACTTATTTGTTGCAACTTAGTATAAAAAAACTTCAGAAAAGAACATACTTTACCATGAGTGCAAAAAGTGTACTGACATCTAGTGATAGTGATGAGCATTGCAGCCAATCATCCCGGCATTCCAGTATGCTGTTTAGTACGTCCCATTGGATTAACTCATCTGTCTCTGGACTATTGTGTGCCTTATTTTACTTTTGTACTTGGTTCTCATTATGAATAAAGACCAGCAATCTGAATTAACTGTTAACCTTGAGCTGAGACTCTTTCCTGACCTGGTAAGGTTCATGACACCCAGGGTATTTCAAATGGAAGTATTTTAACTCTTTCTATGCACTAATTCTACAACCAGTCTTTGTCAAACCACGTGGTAATTTTTTTTTTCACACACATTTTACTTTAGGTATGAATGTACAGGTCCTGGTATACTTCACTGTCACACAACACACCAATATGTGTTCAGCATAATCTGCCGAGTACAGTGATATCACCAATGCATGGGTTTGCCTGGCTGTTTGGGGGCAAAAGGGCCACATTTGGGGCATGTACACATGTATTTAACTCTTTCCGTGCACACATTTTACCACCAGCCTTTGACAAAGTTTGCAGTAGTATTTTTTGTGTGTATTTTTCCCATACACGTATTTTTGGTATGAATTTACAGCTCCTGGTATATTTCACTGTACAAGGATACCCCATATGCATTGGTTTCTTTGGGGGCTAAAAGGCCACATGTGGGGCCGTTATTCTGTGAAGCTTAGCACTTATGGGTGCATATGCTAGTTCATTTAAAGTATAATGACACAATGTTGTGTCTTTTTGAGAATGACAGATAAGGCATTGCCATAAATTGGGCTTTCCAGGATAGGCTATTTTTATATTCTCGATTAATATTCTATTAAGGCCTTTTTGAAAACTAATATTAACCCCCTAAGGTCAATGGCTCGACTGTGAAGAACAAAAAAAGGTGGGCACCAGTTCCCCTTTTCTTTTTTGGAGCCGCACTCAAAGGGATATGCAACCCCTTTTTTCCGTTCCCACCCAGAAGGCCTACAGGAGGGAAATACTGAAATATTTCATTTGGGGGCACTCAGAAGAGCTACCTAACTGCCCACCTCATCAGAAATCTGTGAACCTTTTTTAAGGGACCTGGCTCCAACATGGCAATTGTCTTTGTACAAAGATAATCCATTCTCTATGCTCACGCTGTGTTTTTGTAAAAAAAACAAACAAAAAAAAAACCACGTACTTTGCGCAAAAAGAATGGTGCTGAGGTGTAAAATTGTGTATGAAAGTGCTCCTTTAGACTGGTGCGATAAAAAAAATTCTGGCTAGTGAATCATAAAAATAAAGTGCTACTTGGAGTGCAAGGTGCCAAGCTTGCTCACAAATGCAAAAAAAGAAGTGATTTGTGTAACCTTGACACAAAAACTCCCAGTTCACTGTGCTCAGACCTGGACCATAATGGCGACACATAGTGACCTGGGACCTCCACGCAACCTGGCTTTAACGCCAGAGGACCAAGTTTTACTCTCTCACAGGCAAGGGTGTACCTAGAGTATTTAGCACCTGGGGCGGCTCCTGTATGGCACCCCCCCACACACACACTTTAAAACTGCATAGCTTCTATCATTAGGCAAACATTGACGGGTGTACAACATAAATGTTATCATTATATACTGAAGCAGACATTGAAGGGGGGCAGCATAACACCTATCACTATATACTGAGGCAGACATTGACGGTGGTCCAGCATAACTGCTATCATTATATACCGAGGCACGCACTGACGGTGGTACAGCATAACACCTATCACTATATACCGAGGCAAACATTGACGGTGGTACAGCATAATCCCTATCCCTATACATTGAGCCAGACATTGACAATCATGCAGCATAACCCCTATCACTATATACTAAGCCAAACATTGATGTGGTGTAGGCTTACCACTTCAGTGTCTGGCTTAGAATAGGATGCACCGAAATTTAAATTCTGGACCGAAACCGAAAATTCAGCATTCACTTGGTCAAAAACAACAAAACCCCACTTCTATTAAACACACCAAAATTCGTTTTTAGTGTTAACAGCAATTACAATCCTATCATGCCCGAACATACCCAGATTCCAGCATGTACTGGCTGACTTAGCATGATAGGAGTGTGATTGCTAACAGCAACCCCACTAGGTACACTACTGCTCACAGGTACTCGCTTGATTTTAGCCTAAAAGCTGAGAGGAGACATTAAAGTGTTAACATTAAAGCTCTGTTTGGGGAATTTCCCAGACTGTAAAATCATAATAATCCTCAAGCTTTGCAAGCTTGTTTTAGTTTAAGCCTTTCAATAGCTTTTATATGCAGTCTCTATATCTTTTTCTTTACTGTTACCAGTTTTTTTTTAAGAAAAAATGGCAAATATGGTGAGGACTGTCTCATTTGTGACAATTGTTTTACCAGTATATGTAAAAAATGCGAAAATGATATTATGGCTGATTTTTATATAACTTTCTTTGTACAGGTTTCAGTCGTGCTCCTATTCCAATGGCTGTGGTCAGAAGGGAACTATCATGTGAGAGCTATCCAATAGAACTTCGCTGTCCTGGAACAGATGTGATTATGATTGAAAGTGCCAACTATGGTAGAACTGATGATAAAATTTGTGATTCTGATCCTGCTCAGATGGAAAATACACGTTGCTATCTACCAGATGCCTATAAAATTATGTCTCAGAGGTAAGTGGTTTACTTTTTTATGAAGCGGAGGCAAAGCAAGCAAAGATATGAATAACATTTATAGTTACACAGGCAATTCTTAACATTAAAAAAAAATCATACACGTCTCAGTTTTGCAATGTAGTTATTGGATCATTAAGACGTATGACCACAGGGATTTTTAGGGGACCACGTTGGATTTTTAGGGTACTTGCATTACTGTGGAATATAACAAAATGTTTTCTTTTTAGAGCACTAGCAGCTTCTGTAACAAGAGAAATTTAAATGAAAATTAACAGTAACATTAAATGGAGAGTATGCAGTATGCAAAATAGACAGTGATATTAGCACAAGTTATGACAGAAGGAGAAAGTCCTGCTTTTGCGAGCTTACAATTGTATGTATATGTATATAATATTGCATACAATATTAATACGTAGTTAGGGATTCACCGATGTATTGGTGACTTAAATATATCGACCGAAAAGGGCATTATCGGCAAAATGCCGAAATAAAAAAAAAGGCCGAAAATAATAATCCGCAGGGGCTGGGCTGCTTACCTGCACGTTGGTCACACAGTGTGCGACCAGCATCTTGGTTTCTCCTTCCCCTGGGGACGTGGCCAGAGAAGTTGTTTGAGAGGAAGCATCAGGGTCTCTGCTGTAGTCTGCGAGTGAGAGATTTGCAGTTCAGGTAAGGGGGTGGGTGTATGAGCAACTATGTGTGATTAAGGGAATGAATGAGTATCTGAAAATGAATGAGTATGAGTGTGTGTGGGGTGGCATATGGAGCCTGTAATCACACTCCTATCATGCCCAGGATCTAGCATGTGCTGGCTGCCTGGGCATGATAGGAGTGTGATTGATATTATATATATATATTATATAGATAATATTGATTTTTTTTTAATTAAAAGTAAGTAACACACCAAAATTGGAGAGAAAATGCAATAACAGTATACTACTACACACCAACCAATTTCTTGCAGCCTGGCGCTTGGTATCCCAGCAGAGTAATGTACAAAAATACACAAGTAGTTACCAGCACTCAGGTCTTCTTTGCATTATTTAAAATTGTGAATGTCGGCAAGAAATCTGACGACACCAGTTCAGTGAGTTGAGTAAGCAAGAGCTTCTTTAGTCAAGTGCGCACAGAGGAGAGTCCAGTTCGCAGACTTCTCTCCCCCTCCTTAATTTTCTAACAATATATAGGCAAAGAAGCGCAAACAGTTATTAGCATATTGTCTAGCCATCTGTTGGTATATTTACTTTAATTTGCTGACACACACGGTTTAAAAAGGTCAAGAAAAAATAGCCCCCCCCAGACATGTGAAATCTTATCTTACAGAAGGTCAAAACTTGTCCTTTGTCGTGGTTAGCAGAATAAGCAATGAGGTAAAGATCATTGTGCTGACATCTAGAATAAGCAAAATTCTTCAACTTCCACAGTATATATATATATATATAACAATCCCACTCCTATCATGCCCCACGTACCTAGATTCCAGCATGTACTTTGCATGATAGTGATAGTGTGATTGCTGCTAACAATCATAAGTAATATTGTTATTGATATCACATGCCTATCATGCCTGGATTCCAGTATGTACTGGTTCCCTGGGCACGATAGCAATGTGAATTAATATTGTTATTGCATTCTTTTGTCCCATTTTGGTGTGTTACTTTTAATAAAAGTGTTATTTTTTTATTTTTAAGGAGGGGGTGTCATTTTCAGTATCCGCCAAGTGAATCCTGAATTTTTGGTTTCAGTCAAGAATTTTCATTACGATGCATACCTAGACTAGTGGTGTGGGGCAGAATAGAGAATAGAGCTTGAAACCAGGACTGGACTTTAAAGCAAATGGAGACAGCTCTTGGTACATACATTGATTGTAGACAACGCTTAAGGATTGGCTTAGTATAATGTTTAGAAGGAATGTCTCCCAGATGCTTGTAGAGGGCATTACGGTTTTGAAGACATTTAAAGAAATCTTGCAGAGGAAGGGGGAAGAGATCCTTTAGTTCTTGGAAGGTCCTCCTATTATTTCACATTATTGTGTAATATTATTTGAGATTAAGTAGATTCCATTCTGTACCAAATTGTCTAAAGACACATGTGGGAAGATAGGCTTTAAAGCTGACAGTGGAGTAGAGCTTATGATCGTGGAAGATGTGATTGAATTGTCTGGAGGAAAGATGCTGGTAGTGTAATGGGAGGCGTGCAAAATAGAAGGGAATTCAACATAACCCCTTGACTGCTAACAACGGCGTGGTGCCGTCGCTAGCAGTCCCAGTCAGGTGCTAACGACGGCACCATGCAGTCGCTAGCACTACCCTACCTTGATGGGGGTCTGTGGACCTCCATCACCACCTACCCCAGCGATCTGCCCCTCACATTGAAGGGCATCACCGGGACCACCCTATCCGGCTGGTGACGTCGCGCGTAATGACGCGTAACTTTATTGAAAACTGACAATTGTCAGTTAAAGAGGTATGGGGGCATGCTGCTTAGATGCCTGACCCCCAACATATACCGTTGGAAAGGTAATCGCCTTACCTTTCCAACGGTATAAGGCTTGTGAAAGAAAGAATAAAAAATATTCTGTTAAAAAAAAAAAATATAAAAAAAGTAAAAAAAAAATATGATTTGGGGGTCTCTAAAGGCAGATAAATAAAGATCAAAATTGCCTAGAGGCCCCCAAATTAAATTACCTAAACATAAACTAGTTTAACTTTAAAAAAAATAAAAAAAAAAGTTTAAGTATTCTAGCTAAATGATCACTGTGGTAGCCAATGTTACCACAGTGATCATATAGCTATGAAAAGTCACATTCCCTTTTTAAAAATGGCTGATACTAAATTTTAACCCCATGATCCCTTTGATCATGGGGTTAATTTTAGCCAATGGTAGAGGGAGGCAACTTTTGAAATCTTGATGAACTGTAAATTAACTGCAAATATTATTAAAATCAGCCATTTAGCCTGTGCGGTACGTGAGTAACCATCTCATCGCTGGAGCGCCTTGCATTTTTACAGTAAAACTTATTTTTGCTGTAAAAGTGATTTTTTTTCTCCCTTTACCATAATTTCTTTGGGATTGTAAGGGGAAAGAATGGTGTGCTTCTGCGAGTGAATGTTTGGAAAGTATGGTGTGTGCTTCTGCGAGTGAATGGAGATTTGAAAGGCGTGTGAATGGTCAGTAATTAGGGTTGAAGCCTTGACATGGCATTACTGCAAGTTAAATTATGGCACAAAAAGTATACATTAGCAAAAACTACACCCCTTGGCACATCAAATGAGAGGCTGCATGTGTTTCTAGTACAAACCTGGAGTGCGCAAGACACAAATGAACATGGTTAGAAAAAACATATTTTCTATCCGAATCGACATATTCTGTCATTGTTTGTGCACTCAACTTTTGTCCTAGAAATACATGTAACCCCTCATTTGAAGCACAAAGGGGTGTAGTTTCTTGAAATGTGTACTTTATGAACCCTAATTTAACTTCCCAGATGTCTAGACCACTTTAACTTCAGATATGGCAGATTTGATAATCTTGTTAAATTGTCTTAAAACATTTAGGGTTGATGCCTGCAATAGACAGCTCTAGACAGCTGGGAAGTTAAATTATGGTACATAAAGTATACATTTTCAGAAACTACACCCCTTGGCGCATCAAATGAGGGGCTGCATGTATTAGTAGCACAAGACTGGAGTGCGCAAGACATAAATGAACTTGTTGCTTTTAATTTAATTTTTTTTTATTTTTAGAAGTGTGAAATTCACTTATTTGTTGTGCACGTCAGATTTGTGATACAAATACAAATAAGACCTCATCTGCTGCGGCTGGGGGTGTAGTTTCTAAAAATATATAGTTTTGTTGGCATATTTTAACATCCCAGGCAGCTAGAGCTGTTTAATTGACGGGAGCCATGCATTAAATTTAAAGATGTCTTTTGTGATAGTCTAATAAATTTAACAATAAAATATTAGAAAAACACAGTCTACTCTTCTCAATTTCTGTTTATTTTAGACCGGTTACCTACTACAAATATTTAGCAACACAGCTTTTGATATTAGAGTTTAGAAAAATAAAATAAAAAACTAGTTTTTATTGAGTCGGAAGTGAAAAATTACACTTTTTTCACATTTTTGGCTTTATTTTGCAAAACTAATGAGCCATACACATATAAAAATGGTATATTTGGAATCTGCTGGGTGTGCTGAAAAAAACAATATATAGTTTGTATAGTTTATTCCCAAGAAATTTACTTCTAAACGCGTTTAAACGTGAGATGCACCAAAATGCCGAAAACCAGCTTAGCACCAGGGTGGGAAATAGCTTAGCCGCCAAGGGGTTAAAGAATACAATGCAATGTGTCCATGCAATCTCTACTTTTGACCATCTATTCAAGTATTCATGGATTTTGTTCCATAAAGAGTGATTTAATGTTTCTAGTGAAGCATTTAATCGATATTACTTTTGACATGATGCTATTTCGATGAGATGCCCCCTCAGGACTGCTTTGTGAGCTAGCCATAACGTTGAAGGTTTAAATTGCAAGTAGTGGTTAAGAGTATTGGCTATCTTGGTGCAGGTGGTAGGCTGTTGGAGCAGGCTCTCACTTAGTCTCCATCTTGTTGCCAATGCTGTTGCCGGAGTGCAATTTATAGAGATCCATGCTGGTGAATGGTCGGACCAAGATATTTTAGCCTCTCATCATCTGTAAGGTATCTTTTTGTCTGCAAGAATCAAATCGATCCCAGAATAGCTGGAGTGAGCGCTGGAGTAGAAAAAATAATCCTTGTCTAAGGGATGCATGATCCCCTACGTATTAAACATGTTTTGGTGAAGCAACTTATGGAATTGTTTCCCTTGGTTAGTCACTGATTTCGAGTATCTTAAAGATAGTTGAGCTGAAGAGTTCAGTTTAGGGGTGGAAATAAGATTGAAATCTATTCCTAAAATAATTCTACTACCACTCAACTTTTGTAGCTTAGTGAATTCATTTTCTAGAAAGTATTGGGTGCATGAAGGTTGAGCAGCGTGTAGGTTGTTCCATTTATTGCACCTTTAAGGATTATGTAGTGGCCCTGAGGATCCCAGGTCTTTTATTGCAATTGCGAATTAACTTATTTATAAGTATTGCTACTCCTTATTTCTTGCCGGTCGACATTCATGAAATTTCATGGAGTCAAATTTGGACGCCAGCAAGCAGTGGTTAGATTTTGCTAAATATTTTTCCTGTATCATTAAAATTGTAGCCTCATGTGACTTCTTGAAGCAGCAACCTACGTTTATGAGTATTAAGACCCATTGCATTAATGGAGAGAATAGTAAACTTCATTATTATGATGAGTAGAGAAGGGTATGAGTAGCGTCTCGACACTATATGATTTAATATCTGTTACTATTAATAAATAGTAACTCCTGGAGTCTAAGGCCTCCAGGAAGAGAGAGAGAAAGCAAAGAGAAGAAAAGTGATAGGAGAATAGGAGTGAAAAGAAAAGCCCAAAGCTTACAACAAGCATTATAGTATGGCTTATAGGAAATATGAACTGTGGTACATAGTTTTATAATAACCTTGTCAAACACAAAAGTTGTACTCTTATTGAGTATGTCAAAAATGATTTTATCTGACAAGTTCTATCAGGGCTGGAAGAAAACAGTATCAATACATCTTATTCACACTTGCAATAAATGCAATGATGTATAATTGTCACAATGGGTTTTAGAAATACAAGTGAGGAACCCAGTATGCCGATATGGCACTGGTAACGAACACTGGAAGCTTTACGAATAGTCAGACAAGCCGGGTCAGGAGTGGAGAAAACAGCGAAGTCAGGGACAAGCATAAATCAGCAACGGAGAGAATAGTCATATGATCCGGGTCAGGAGTTGAGAAGGCAGCAAAGTCAGGATCAGGCATAAATCAGAAATCTTCAGAAACACAATTGGAACAGCTCAGCTAGAACAATAACCGAGCACTGAATGGCAGTCAGTGCTCAGCTTTTGAATCTGCCGTCTTCCCCAAGCTCCGCCCCCAACAGATGACATAACGTTATCCATGTTACATTGCCTCCAGGGATGCGTACTATAAAAGAGGGGGCGTGGTTCGCTCGCACCGCCCATCACCCGCGACGGGGACACTCCAAAGGACCTGCTGCGAGTGCCAGCTGGATGCTGGCACCTCGAAGCAAGGTCCAGAGCCGGACGAACATGACACCGTGAGGGAGGTAAATTTCGAGCTTGGCGCGGGTACTTGGGTGAAGTGCTGCTTTGCGGTCCGTGACAATAATAGAGACAAAACACCACCATAAAGGTAGGATAGAGATGATGCTAATTAATCTCAGTAATCTAAAAATATATACACTCACTGGCCACTTTATTAGGTACACCTGTTCAATTGCTTGTTAACGCAAATGGCTAACCAGCAACTCAATGCATTTAGGCATGTAGATGTGGTCAAGACAACTTGCTGAAGTTCAAACCAAGCATCAGAATTGGGAAGAAAGGGGATTTAAGTGACTTTGAACGTGGCATGGTTATTGGTGCCAGACGGGCTAGTCTGAGTATTTCAGAAACTGCTGAATGGTCTGAAAAAGAGAAAATATCCAGTGAGTAGCAGTTGTCCAGTTTTCAGAGGAAAATGGACAAACTGAGGTGACAGAAAGGCAACAGTAACTCAAATAACCATTTGTTATGACCAGGGTATGCAGAATACCATCTTTGAACACACAACACATCGAACCTTGAAGCAGATGGGCTACAGCAGCAGAAGACCACACCAGGTGCCACTCCTGTCAGCTAAGAACAGGAAACTGAGGCAACAATTCGCACAGGCTCGCAAAAATCGTCAGTGGAAGCCTGGTCTGATGAGTCTCGATTCCAGCTGCGACTTTCGGATGGCAGGGTCGGACTTTGGATCCATCCTGCCTTGTATCAATGGTTCAAACTGATGGTGGTGTTATGGTGTGGGGGGCATTTTCTTGGCACACTTTGGGCCCCTTAGTACCAATTGAGCATAATTAAAAAGCTACAGCATATTGTTGCTGACCATGTCCATCCCTTTATGATCACATGTAATGGTGCGTATAAGCGGTTCCTTGAAGAAAGGGTTAACTGCTTACAAGGGTCTAAGCCCAGTACTCCAATCTAATTGATTTGCTGCTGTAGCAGTTACGAAGGCTTAAAACAAACACACCTTCACTTGAACAGGTTTTTTTTTTCCCTTCCGTTTGTGGATCTCATACAGGCTGTGACAGCACTTAGCAGCCCACGGTTTATGTTGTTTGGAAGCCTTTTATTTTGTCCTTAAGTGGAAGGATAACTAAGTGGAGGTGAGGTATTGTTATATGTTTTACCTGTATATTTTATGTCACTGTTGTGAATGTAACAGTGTTGCATACTTTGTATGCTAAGAAGAGTTAGGAACTTCATACAATTAAAAATAAAAGTCTGCAGAAAATATATATTTGGCTGGTGTTCCATCCAACAAGGTCCACTCTGTTACACCACACTGTACCCATCTTCTGATCTACATCCAGCAGGATAATGCACCATGTCACAAAGCTCACATCATCTCAAACTGGTTTTTTGAGCATGACAATGAGTTTACTGTACTCCAATGGTCTCCACAGTCACTAGATCTCAATCCAATAGAGAACCTTTGGGATGTGCTGGAACGGGAGATTCACATCATGGATGTGCAGCCGAAAAATCTGCAGCAACTGCGTGATACCATCATGTCCACATGGCCCAAAATCTCTGAGGAAACTATTGTAGAAAGTATGCCATGAAGAATGAAGGCAGTTCTTAAGGCAAAAGGGCGTCCAACTAGGTACAAGCAAGGTGTCCCTAATAACGTGGCCAGTGAGTGTAGGTTTGTATTAAAATGTGAAGAGTAGAATATGTATCATATATGACCCATATACCTTTAAAGTAGAAGATCCAAACATTGTATACTGAACTCTACATTAGCTCTTACACATTGATTTTTTATCATCTTGTACGTCTGTCCAGTTTCACTAAAATATGTGAACTGGATCTAAATGGTAGCTTCACTTCACTAGAGGTGTCACTGGGAAACAAATGGATGAAGCTGTCAGGAAACTGGGTCCATACGGACGACTGTAATGACCCAGCGCGCCCAAAGATGGAGTTCAGTATGCAGTAGCAGAGTCTCAGGACAGGACGACTGCACTCACCCAGGTGTTGAGCATCTAGGGTTGTGCAGCCAGATACCAGCGCCCTAATATAGCAGCGGATGTAGACCAGAACAAAGTTAAATCCTGCAGGCACCCTGGAACAGGCATGAGACGTAGCACAAGACTCATGTGCAGGATGCTGCAGGCTGGGAGTGTGGAAGCTAAGCAGAGTTTATAGAAGAAACATAACAAGCAAGGGATAGGGAGACCAGGCAAGAAACATGACAGACAAGATATACATGATACAGGGCACAAGACAAGGAATAAACATAACCGGACAAGATATGCATGATACAGGGCACTACATGGAACAAGACATGAACAAGACAGGACACCCCTCTACCGGGGATACAGACAGGACAGGACACCCCACAGGTTACATCACATACTGACACACATAAATACAGAAACTAGCCTAGGACTGTTTGATAACTATTGGAGATTCCGTCAGATCTTATGGCCATAGTATGCCTAGCCCACCACTACGCCAAAGTACTCCAATGACGGTGGGTCCTAACGCTAATCCCTGCTGACAGTGGTACGAAACAAACCAAACATGTAATCCAAACACATAGCACTGAGACATACCCTTAGACTGCAGACTAAGACAAACAGAACACACGGGTGTGCGAGTGAGCCTATTGGTCATCTGCATCAACCAATTGGTTGATGCCAGAGGAGGACCCTGCAGGCGATCAATAGAGTCGTTCGCACGGCCCCTTAACCCCTGACAGCGAACCTACGGATTTCCGCTTCCGTCAACCCCTGCAATGCTGTGGAGATAAAGTAGGCTAGATGGGGAAGGGACCAGGGAGATTAGTAGACGAAGACTAACGCGAAGATTCTCAGTGACTCTAAAAACTTCACTGACATCCATCAAGTCAGTTTATGACATTTCTACTCTTCTAGATCTGCCTTGGTGCACCCTAAGTGCTATTGTAAAGTAGAAATGTCTATTAGTAACACAAATCTGTAGACCACGCACACTGACAGAGCTGGGCTGCTGAAGTTCAAAACATGTACAAATAACTTGTCCTCTCACTACAAAGTTCCAAACTTCCTCTTGAAGCAACATCAGCACAAGCACTGTGCATCAGGAGAAAAAGCAAAGGTCCATAAAGAAGGTTTGATGAGTCTGGTGTGAAGGGACTCGAATGGCCTGAACGATGCCCCAACCTTAACCCTATTGAACATCTATGGGTTGGAACTCTGATTGGAAGTCAGCTCTTCTCATGAGCCTCAACATCATTCCATGACCTCATAAATGTTTTCTTTTGCAGAATGGGCACAAATTCCCACATACACACTCCAAAAGCTTCTTGAAAGCCTTCCCAAAAGAGTGGAGGCTGTTATAGCCTGAGAGGTTGGCCAAATCCATATTAATGCCCATGGTTTTGGAATGGGATTTTCAAAAGGCTCATAGAGATGTAATGGTCCAGTGTCCACATATTTTTGTAACTTTTGTGTAAAAGTCACTTCTTTAATTCTGTGCGTGTGCATTACACTTAAAATACAATATATATATATATATATATATATATATATATATATATATATATGATGTATTGCCTTTTTTTTTGTCTTTTCCACAGATGCAATAACCGTACTCAGTGTGCTGTTGTAGCTGGACCAGATGTTTTCCCTGATCCATGTCCAGGAACTTATAAATATCTAGAAGTCCAATATGAATGTGTTCCTTACAGTATGTATATATTTTTCTTTTTAAAGGTTAAAATATACCGTATTGCATATAGCTTTTAGTGGTATGACAACATATGCTTACACACCATAAGATATTACTGGAACTGATAATTTTAAATAATAAAAAATGTATTAGTAAAAAAAATGTTAACAGATAACAAAATGTACTTCCTGATTAATGTTTTTCAAATGTGTGAATTTTGTTTAGTTTAATTCAGCATTTATCATTCTTTGTAACGTGTGAATTAGTTTCAGAAACATTCAATGAACCATTCAGATAAACCTTAATGGTTCGAAATCCAAGTTGACTCCCACTATTTCTCTAAGTTGTGTGGCAATTTCTTGCCAAAAGCTTAGTAATTTGTAGCAAGACCACCAGGTATGAGGAAAATTTCCTTAGTCAGCCTCACATCTCCAGCACCTCTCTGAAGTTTAATATCTTGTAGTGCAATTCCACTAAGTTGAGACAGTGAACTGATTCTCTAACTGTTTTCAATTACCTATTCCAGTCTTCCCTATTGGATAATAACTTTAGGTCATCATTCCATTTCTCCCGTGCTGGGTGTGTCGAGTTTTGTTTAGCTAGAGTCAGCAAAGTCATAGCTGATGACACTGAATTTTTTTGTAATTGTAAACCTAAGATTTGTTCTAATTTTTTTATTAACCCCTTCGCGACCTTTGCCGGTTCAGGACCGTCATAACAAGAAGGTCACTAAATGACCTTTGACGGTCCTGAACCGTCAAAAAATTAAATAAGCTTAGAAAGTGATCAAGGATCACTTTCTTCGCTTAAACGGCCTTGCTGCAATGCCTCGATGTCGAGGCATTCAGCAAGGCCGAGATCGGCATCGGGGGCCATGTCTGGCCCCTCCCCGGGGCGTCAACAGCCGCCATACATCGTTTTAAAAGCGTTTAGGAGGCGATCAACGATCGCCTCCTAAACTTAAATGGTGTCGCTGGAATGCCTCGATCAGGAGGCATCCAGCGACACCAAACACTTACCTCTGGGTGGGCTGTGACCGCTCCGGAGAGCGGTCACAGCCGCCGCTGCCGGTGATCTTCGCCATCAAGCAAGATGGCGGCGGCCCGGGAAATAAAACAATAAAGACGAAAAAGTTCGCTAGAGGGTCTCCAGACCCTCTAGAGAACTGGCTCCACTTGCTGGTTGAATACAGGTACTGCATTCAACCATGCAAGTCAATGGAGCCCAGCTTTCTAATCACTATGTGATTAGTAAAATATTCAAAAAAAATAAAAATAAATAAAAAATGGAAAAAAAATTTTTAAAAAAATGTGCTAACATTTAAAAATAATTATGCAGTGATGTCACTAGATGAACCATCCAGTACCAGCAAAATGTGTAAAAAAAATATAAAAAAAGTATTAAAAAAATAAAATAAAATTAAAAAATAAAGTTTATTATTTTGAGCAAGTGCTAAAATTTCTCAAAAATCTCAACAAAGAGTTAAAATAAAAGCACTTCAAATACCCAAGGGGTGTCTAATATATAAAAAAAATGGCTGATGGGGTAAATTGGAGTGGCCTAGCTCAAAGATAGGGCATAGGTACAGACTGACCAAAATGGAGAAAAAACGCGCACTTCCCAAATGTGGCATTTTAAATCTGAAACAACCCGACAAACCCATGCATGTCGGGTATCACTGCACTCAGGAGATGTCCCTGAACACACATTGGCGTGTTGTTTGACAGTGGCATATACCAGGACCTGTATATCTATAACTAAAGTACAATTTGTGTGAAAAAAAAATAAAAAAATTTACTATTACAAAGTTTGACAAAGTGTAGTTCTATAATTGGTGCATGGAAAGGGTTAAAATAACAGCATTTGGAATACCCTGGGGTGTCTAGTTTTCAAAAATATATGGTTTGAATGGGTTAAATTGAGTTAACCGGCTTCAAAGATATTCCAAAGAGGAGAGGGAGGCACAATGACCAAATGACCACCTGAATTACGCATGCCCCAAAAGTAGCCTTTTACCAGTCAAACAATCTGACAAACCCATGCATGTGGGGTATCGCTGTACTCAGGAGATGTTGCTGAACACATATTGGGGTGTTGTTTGACAGTGACATATACCAGCACCTGTATATCTATAACTAAAGTACAATTTGTGTGGAAAAAAAAATAAAAAAAATTACTATTACAAAGTTTGACAAAGTGTATGTCACGGACTGGGTCCAAGCTGATGGCAGAAGGACCCAGCGCGCCCGATGGTTGTTTGCAAGAGTCTCGATGCAGCAGTGGAGTCTGGGGCAGGGCCTGGTGCAGGGTGACCACACTCACCCAGGCGTTGAGCACCTAGGAAGTGCAGCCAAACACCAGCGCCCTGATATGGCAGCAGATGTAGTCCAGAATAAAATGAATCCTGCAGGCACCCAGGAGCAGGCATGAAGCATATCACACGGATCACGAACAGGATGCTGCAGGCTGGGAGAATGAAGGCTAAGCAAAGGGTTAATGTAGCAGACACATAACACAGCAAAGGAAAGGGAGACCAGGCAAGAAACATGATATAGAATATACATGAGAAGTGGCTAGAAACAAGATATGAATAGAGCAAAATATAAACAGGCACTAGACGAGGAATAAACATAACTAGACAAGACATACATAGTACAGGGCACAACAAAGGACAGGGAAGAAGGCAAGGAACACAGGGGAAGGAGTGAGGAGCCGGAACCCTCGGACGCTTCTCCTATAAGCAAGGATAGGACATATTAACAGGGACATGGGGAGAGGAGAGAGGAACCGGAATCCTCAGATGATTCAAGGAAGAAGGGCAAAGGTACATAAAGACACACAAACATGACTACAGAAACTAGCCTAGGACTACAAGATAACTATTGGAGATTTCGTCACATGATATGGCCATAGTATGCTTAGCCCACCACTACGCCAAAGTACTCCAATGACGGTGGGTCCTAACGCTAATCCCTGCTGACAAGATACAAAACAAACCACACATGTAAACCAAACACAGCACAGAGACATACCTTAGACTGCAGACTGCAGACTGAGACAAACAGAACACAGGTGGGGCACACCTAATAAAGGAAGCAGAGCTGAAGCAAAGAGTCGGAGCAGAAGCAAGGAATGGAAAATAGAACAAAGCAAAAGGAAATCCAGGAATGGATCAAAGCAAAGCAGAGAAACTAAAGCAGGACAGATATGCAGCTCCGCAGCCTGGGCAGACCGTGACAGTGTAGTTGTATAATTGGTGCATGGAAAGGGTTAAAATAACAGCATTTGGAATACCCTGGGGTGTCTAGTTTTCAAAAATATATGGTTTGAATGGGTTAAATTGAGTTAACCGGCTTCAAAGATGTTCCAAAGAGGAGATGGAGGCAGACTGACCAGATTTGTTAAAAAAGATTTGGAAATCATAAAACGCTGCTTGTACTTATTGCCCTATAACTTACAAAAAACAGCAAAAAAACATAAAAACATTGGGTATTTCTAAACTCAGGACAAGTAGTAGAATCTATTTAGCTAGTTTTTTTACTTGCTTTTTTAGGTGAGTAAAAGATTTTTCAAATAAAAGTCATAAAATGTGTTTTTTTTTCAATTTTGCACCATGTTTTTTTAATTTTTTTTATAGTAAATAAGATGATACGATCAAAATAATGGTATCTGAAAGCCCATCTTGTCCTGAAAAAAACAATATATAACTTATGTGGGTACACTAAATGGGTGAGGAGAAAATTACAGCTGAACACAAGCACCACAAAAGTGTCAAAACAGCCTCGGTCCCACAGGGTACAAAACGAAAAATGAGCCCGGTCCTTAAGGGGTTAAATCAGACATGTTATATTTATATTTAAGTAAGAAGCCATTTAGTCTAAAATACATAAACAGATCTTTTTTAGGAATCATGTATGACTGAATAAGGGCTTCAAACGTTTTGATATTTCTTGTGTCGTACATGTCACCGATAGTCTGAATACCACATCCTTGCCAGGTATTTAAATTAAGGTCATCTACTAGATTTGAACAAATTGATAATGAAAGAGAAGGTAACAAATGATCTTTGATTCTTAAAACTTTCCCATACTTTAAGAATGTCTGAGAGTATAAAACTGTTTATATGTTGTTTCCTGTACTATTGGCCAAAAGAGGTGCAGGAGAGTAGTCTCACCCAAAAGGTCGAGCTCTAGTCCATACCATCCTTCTCTTTTGGCCCCTTTTAGTTGTGTGAGTATGGCCTGAGATAATATAGAGGCTTTAGCATAGTCTTTTATATTTGGTAGGCCCAGTCTGCCCTGGTGGGGTTTAGTTGATAACAATTTTAATGATAGTCTTGGTTTTTTTCCAAGCCAAATAAAATTATTAAATGAAGATTGTATCATATTTAACCAGCTATCTGGAATAATGAGTGGAATTAATCTCATCAAATAGACCCATTTGGGAAGTATATACGATTTTATAATGTTTATTCTGCCCAGCCATGAAAATTCTAAGTATTTCCATTCCTTAAGGTTTTTATTTGTTTTTTTTAATAGGGGTAAAAAATTAATCTCCATCGTTTTAGAAACATCACAGCATATTTTGATTCCCAAGTAATCTATAGACCTTGATGCCCATTGAAAACCGTAGTTTTTAGTAATTTTAGTCTTTATATGTATGTCAACGTTTACTCCAAGGATTGTAGATATATCTTGGTTTAATTTATATCCTGATACCTTGGAGTAGTCATTGATGACTCTCATTAGTTAATCTATAGAATTGGCTGGGAAAGAATAATGTCATCGGCATATGGATTGATTTGGATATGTTCTTGCGAAGTACTAAAGCCTTGGATATTATCATTATGTCTTATCATTGCTGCTAGGGGCATTATTACAGGCTCTGAAACTGCAGTACTGCATATTGTGTTGAGAATTGCATTAACAGAATTTGCAACTCTGCTTTGGCATCCCCCACAAATTTCAGCATTGCTGTGTTGCTGAGTATTTCTTTTTGAAACATTCTGCATAGTTTTGATCTTAATCCCAATCCAGGCACCCTAATAAATCCATGCTGTTGTCATAAAGTATTTTTAACCCTTTAGGGACCAGGATGTTTTTTTGTATCATTCGTGACCAAGGCTGTTTTAACACTTTTGTGGTGCTTTTGTGGTGCTCATGTTTAGCTGTAATTTTTTTCTCAAATTTTACCCACACAAATTGTGTATTGTTTGTTTGTTTTTTTTTTATTTAGTTTTTTTTAGAACAAGAGCTTTCTTCAGATACCCTTTAGATGATACGATCAAAATAATCTGATTTACTAATTATTACTTACTTAAATTACTTACTAATTATAATATGGTAAATTATTTCTCATATACAAAAGCTAATGAAAAATCTGCTAAATAGATTAGACTATTTGTCCTGAGTTTAGAAATCACAGGCATAAGGATGCAATGTACGATAGGGCCCAAAAGTTATGTACCCATCATATTTTGGACATTATGCATTTAATAATTTTACCCTGTGTACCTTGATACCCTGTCTCCACGCCCCAGGGAGATGTAGCCAGGATGTCTGCCCCTTCGCTCTTCCACAGGAATCCCTTCCTGTCCAAGGTGACAATACCCAGCATGGGGTAATCAAGTTTTATTTTGGGTTCTGGCTCCAAAAGGAAAGGTGTGAACAAATGTTACTGGATTTAGCCTCAAATCTCTTAACCCATTCAGTGCCAAGCCCCAGTTACTCATGCCGTGGCATGACATTTGGGGCACAATTCAGGTTTTGAACTTGGAATTTTGTGCCCCCATGTCCTATTTGTGCCATGTTTGAAGCTGGCAAATTCAATTCACTCCTCAAACCATAGATTTTTGAAAACTAGACATCCCAAGGTATTTCAAATGTTAGTATTTAACCCTTTTTCATGCATAAATTCTACTAGAAAACTAGACACCCTAGAGCAGCGGTTCTCAACCTGTGGGTCGCAAACCCTTTGGGGGTCGAACGACCCTTTCACAGGTCGCCTAAGACCATCGGAAAACACATATTTCACAATATATAATTACATAATTTTATGGTTGGGGGTTACCACAACATGAGGAACTGTATTAAAGGGTTGCGGCATTAGGACGGTTGAAAACCACTGCCCTAGAGTATTTCAAATGCTGGTATTTTAAAACTTCCCATGCACAAGAGTCTATCACGATTTTTTCACAAAATGTGTACTTCAGATATAAAGTTTTAGCTCCTGGTATACGCCATTGTCAAACAACACCCCATTATGTGTTCAGCAACATCTCCTGAGAACAGCGATGCCACCCACGCATTGGTTTTGGCGCTAGTTGGCGCTTTTTTGTTTTGGTCAGTCTGTGCCTATGCCCTATCTTTGAACTTCAATTTACCCCATCAAACCATTCATTTTTTTTAAAGCAGACACCCCTTTGATATTTGAAATTCCAGTATTGTGATCTCAGGATTTTTGGGAAGATACACCACTCATTTAGCATTTGCTCATAAAAATAAACTTTTTTCGTATATTTTTTTAAAATATATTTTTGGACTTTTATTTTACTTTTTGTTGAAACTGGATGGTTCCTCTGATGGTGACATCACTTCATAATTATTTTTAAATGTTACCACATTTTTAGATATTTTTTTTTCATATCTATTTTTTTATTTTTTTCAATTTTTTATATTATTTTTACTAATCATATTGTGATTAGAAAGCCAGGCTCCATTGATTTGCATGGTTAAATGCAGCAGCAATGCAGAACTCCAGAGTTCCCAGGAGGGTCTGCACCATCTTGGAATCTTATGAGCAAAATCTCTCACAGTGGCGCTTGTGACCGCTGTCATAGTGTGTTTTGGAATGTTTGGTGTCGCTGAATGCCTCGCTATCGAGATATTTTAGCGACATCTTTGAAGCTTAGATGGCGATTGCTGATGGCTTTCTAAACTCCTTTAAAACGGGTGTCCGATATTGACGCCCCAGCGAGGGGCCACACGGGGCCTTGATGCCAATCACGGTGTTGCTGAATGACTTGACATGGAGTCATTACAGCAACACATTTTAAGCGAAGAAAGAGATTGTAGATGAGGCACGTCATTGGTCTTTAAGTTACTGTTTTTCTGTGACATGCCTGGCATGTCACTGGTTGTTAAGGGGTTAAATCAGGTGTCTGCCCCCATACAGTGTATCACGGATGTTGACACCTGGGGGTAAATTTCAGTGTTGCAGAATGCCTGAATGTGCCAGGCACATCATTGGTCATTAATGAGTTAAATAGCGATTTGCTAGGCCATTCTTTGAATTAGATGAAATGACAACAGAAATTGGTTACTAAAACAGATAAGTAGTTGAAAATTATCATATAAATGTTGTTTTTTTCTGTGCATGTAAACACCAAATATAATTTGCTATCCATTAAACTACCAGTCTTGCTATCAAAAGACTGTGTTGTCACTGGGACTCAGTGGTGACTCTAGAAATAATATAATGGGGGGAGGGCACATAAGATACCACAGTCAAAACTGGGGGGCAGTAATAATTTCCACCATTAAATTATATTACTGAAGAAACATATATACATAGATAATACTTGGTCATTCAACATAGGAAGCCTGAAGCCACAATTTAGTGTGACTAATACTTGAAATAAATATTATAGAGTAAATAACACAATACCTTATCTTTTCCACTAAATGATTTCAGGGCCTTGAATGTTTTGTCCCCTGAAGTCACTACAAATTCAGGAGGGCAGTTTTACTTTGGATAAGTAATAATGAAATAGTTCCTACTGTAAGTACCAGGAAACAGATAACCAAACACACACACCAGGACAGGCTTTTCCACGCTGACACCCAGACACACACACCAGGACAGGCTCTGCCACACTGACACCCATACAGATACACCAGGACAGGCTCTGATACACCAACACTAAAAAACACACACACCATCACATTACATTTATTTATAAAGCGCCAGCCGATTCCGCAGCGCTGTTACATTCATTAGAACAATTTATAAACACATACAATAACACATACAATAACAAACTGGTGCAAAGCAGAAGAGGGCCCAGCTTACAATCTAGTTGGTGGTTGAGGGGAGTGAGACAATAGAAGAGGACTGCTTTGATGGGGATGAGTTGATCTGTTTGTGAGGATGTGTTGAAGCTGTGTGTTCCGATGGCTTTGATTAGGATGATGGTTGGGAGCACTGTAAAGGAATGTTGAATGCTTCCTCGAACAAGTGGGTTTCAGAGAGGTTTTGAAAGTCGCGTACGAGGCAGAAAGTCTGATAGAACGGGGAAGGGAATTCCACAGGAGGGAACGGCACGGGTGAAATCCTGAATACGGGAGTGGGAAGAGGTAACAACAGTAGAAGAAAACCGCAGTTTGTGAGAGGAGCGAAGAGGGCGGGTAGGGGTGTACTTGGATAGGAGGAGTGCCGAGTTGTTGAGGGCTGTATAGGTCAGGGTTAGAAGTTTAAATTTGATTCTGAAGGGTATGGGGAGCCAATGAAGTGATTGGCATAGTGGAGCAGCGGATGAGGAGTGGCGGCAGAGAAAGATTAATCTAGCTGCAGTGTTGAGGATGGATTGAAGCGGTGAAAGGTGGAGGGGGAAACCGGTTAATAGGCAGTTGCAATAATCCAGGCAGGATATCACAAGGGAGTGGATTAGTAACTTGGTGGTATCTTGCGTGAGGAAAGGGCAGGATTTGGTAAAGGACTGAATGTGAGGGATGAAGGAGAGAGCAGAGTCGAGGGCGACACCAAGGCAGTGAACCTGGTCTGTTTGTTGGATAGTGGAGTTATCAACAGTAATAGAGATGTCAGGAAAAGTGGACATAGCAGATGGCGGGATTGCCATGAGTTTGGTCTTAGAGATGTTGAGCTTTAGGTAACGGGACGCCATCCATGATGCAATTCTTGATAGACAGTCAGTGAGGCGAGTTAGAAGAGAAGGGGAAAGGTCAGGAGCAGAAATATAGAGTAGGTTGTAATCTGCATATAGGTGGTACTGGAAACCAAAGGAAGAAATATTTTTTCCGAGGGAAGAAGTGTAGATGGAGAATAGCAGAGGCCCATGAACTGAGCCTTGAGGAACACCAGTAGATAGCGGTAGGGGAGAGGAGCAAGTTCCAGTAAATAAGACTGTCACGTATGCTAGCACCAAAGGCACTCACCGCAGGAGATCCTCTGCACAGGGAATCACCAGGTAACTCAGGACGATCCCAACCGTGAGGAAGCCGCAGTGAAAGCAGAAAAAGGTAGGTACTGAGCTGAAGCAGCGAGGCGCAGCAGGTGATAAGAACAGGATGGCCAAGTCTTAACACAAAGCGGATAGTCAGACGAGCCAGGGGTCAGGTACAATAAGCGGGTAGTCAGACGAGCCGGGTCGGTAATCAGGAGTCACAGGCAGAGGTACAAAATCAGCAGGCAAGAGGGTAGTCAGGAAAGCAAATGGTCAACCAAAGTAGCAGCAGTAACAATCTCAACAAAGTAAATAGACCACAACAGGGTGACTGTGAGGAGTACAACCGGGTTTTTAAATCCGGCACCACCTAAAGCCGCGGCCCCAACAGTGCGTCAGGGGCGTGTCCTAAGACGTCCCTCTGACTCACGGCTCCAGCCGTGAGAATTGGCTGCGCCCCCAGTGGAGACCGGCACTTTTGCTGCTGAATCCCCAGACCTGCCTTCCCGCTTCCTGCACCGGTGATCGGCCTGCCGATTGCCAGTGGAGGAAGATCGGGGAACACGGACCCCTCAGAGGTTGCATGCCGACGCCCGCCTGCCGGAAACGGAGCCCGAGATCTCTTACTCAGGTCTCCGTGACTGGCGAGCGGATCACCGCACCTTAGGACCCGGGACCGCGACAGAGACACTAAAAGTATGGCTAGAAAGGTAGGATTTAAGCCATGAAAGAGCCATGTCACGGATGTCATGAGCATGGAGGATTTGTAGGAGAAGAGGGTGGTCGACTGTGTCGAAGGCTGCTGAGAGGTCCAAGAGAACAACCAGTGAGAATTGGCCTTTCGTTTTAGCTGTGAGGAGGTCATTAGTAATCTTAGTCAGTGCAGTCTCTGTTGAATGCTGTGGATGGAAACCAGATTGTAGAGGGTCAAGTAGAGAGTTTGACGAGAGAAAGTCAGTTGATTGTAGGTTATTCGTTCCAGCAGTTAGGAAGCTAGCAGGAGAAGCGAAACTGGACAGTAGTTTGATGGGGATGTGGGATCAAGGGTTTCTTTAGGATGGGGGAGATGATGGCATGTTTGAATGAGGATGGGAATACACCAGAGGACAAGGAGAGATTAAAGATGTGGGTTAGGCTTGGGGTAAGGACACTAGAGAGGGGTGGCAGGAGATGTGAAGGTGCAGGGTCGAGGGGACAGGTGGTGAGGTGGGAAGACAACAGGACCTAGGAAATGTCGAGTGGTGTAACTGGGCTGAAGCAGGTGAGGATAGATTGAGGTGAAGAGGGAGGTTGAGGTACCATATGATTGACACTATGGGGGAGGATGTTATCCCTGATGATGTCAATTTTGTTTTTGAAGTAGGTGGCAAGCTCTTGGGCAGAGAAGTTGGAGGGCAAGGGAGGTGCTGTGGGTCTGAAAAGGGTGTTAAATGTGAAGAATAGACGTTTAGGGTTATGGGAAAGAAAGGTGATTAATGAAATGAAATATGTTTGTTTAGAGAGATGGAGAGCAGATGTATAGGAGCCGAGCATGAATTTGTAGTGAATGAAGTCTTCAGGTGAACGAGACTTTCTCCAAGGGCACTCAGCGGTACGTGAACACCTTTGAAGGAGGTGTGTCTGTTTGGAATGCCATGGCTGAGGTGGATGGCGTGGGGGATTGCGTACAGTTACAGGGGCAACCATATCTACGGCTGAGGCTAGTGTATGGTTATACTGAGGAGGAGGAAATACTTGAGAGGAGTGGTCGTAGTGTATCTGAAAGCTGTTTGCGTGTTGAGGTTGCTGATGTTACGGTAGGTTTGTGGTGGTTTCTTGGGTAGGGATGGTGTGTGTGTGGTATGTCGAGATTAAATGTAAGCAGGCAGTGATCAGACAGACAGATGGGAGAGTTGGAGAACTGAGATGTGGAATAAAGGTGGGAGAACATTAGATCTATTTGATGACCGTCATGGTGCGTTGGGGAGTTAGTCCATTGTGAGAGTCTGAGGGAGGAGGAGAGTGAACGTAGTTTGGAAGCAGCAGGTGAGGATGGGTCATCAATAGGTATATTGAAGTCCCCTAGGATTAGTGTAGGGATGGTGGAGGAAAGAAAGTGGGAAAGCCAAGCAGCAAAGTGATCAAAGAAATGTGTGAGGTAGGGCCAAGAGGCTGGTAGATCACTGCAACGCGAAGCGCAATCTGGGAGAAAAGGCGGACAGAGTCCTTCGAAATATGAGAAAGACAGAGAGGGAATTGGTGGCACACATTGAAAGGTGCAGTGAGGAGAGAGGAGAATACCAACACCACCTCCCTGTTTGTCTCCAGGTCTGGGAATGTGGCTAAAGTGAAGGCCACCATAAGTGAGAGCAGCAGGAGAGGTAGTGTCCGAGGGTGTTGTAATAAAAATATAGGGCCAATGCAAACTTCAAATAATTGGAAATCACATATATATGTATGTGCGTTAAAAATAGGGAGAGTCACTTAGATGCAAACAAAGGTAAAACATTTAATATGAACAAAAATAGAAGAAGAATATAAAAAGTAGATAAAGATAATACAAAACAAGTCTTACAAAACCTTGGAGAGGAATTTAGTTCATGACATCTGTCCTATGCATTCCTGAGGATGGAGGGAGGGAGTGTTCGGGACATGAAGAGTCCGTGGATGGCAAGTACATCTTCTCTCAACCTCTCTTCCCATGCCTGTCTTCTGTCTTACAAATGCCTAGCTTATATATGGTTTGGATAATGATGTCAGTCTATTGGTCTTCACCTAATTGGGTGTTTAAACATCTTACTAAGGTCTTTACACATCTAAACCCTATTTTAGATGGTCACTGTAAGCATACTGTAATGCCCTTTTACAGTTACAACTATACCATGCATTAACAAGTTACTATCATTCCATATTTAAGGTCAAGGAAACCCTTTTCCCTATTATTGAAACCTATTAATATATCTTAATGATCATTTATTTATGAACAATGATTACATATCTTTGACAATTGCCTATACCTCTATTCCTCTGGATCAACACAGTAGGGACACAATATGTATATAGGTTGAACTTGATGGACTTTGGTCTTTTTTCAACCTTATGAACTATGTTACTATGTAATAATTACATATGGTCCTTTTATATTATTGGGGTTAGAAGAGATGTTAAATGTGTTAAAATCTTTTACAATTCCCCCTGATGATAGGATAATATCCTTATCATATATTTTCAAATATACACATTTACTCACCATTCGTATCACATTCGTATCACATTTATACTACAATCACATCACACTTTTCCTGGGACCATATGATAATCATTAGCATGAGACACCCTTTTCTCTACATTTGTTATGGAATGAGAAGATTGTGCTCTTTTTATCATTTCCCTTAATATTCCATCTCCCTTATCTACTTATCTAACTTGTTTATACATCTTACTTATTCTACACATAAGAAAACTGTGATAAACAATACATAATAAAACAAGTATAGCTATAACAATTGGATTTGACAATATATTCCCAGCTGCGGATTTTACAGAAGATTGTGACCACATATTTACTGATTTTTTTAAATTTGACCACCAACTAACTCCAGACATATTATTCCATTGATGTTGAATTTGTTCTAAGTCACCTTGTTTATGTTGGAAAACAATTTCTGCATCTTTCAATTGTTGATTTAATATGGCCAATAATCCCTTATCTTTCTTTATTTCCTCAGTCCATGTTTTCCAAGGAAAATGGCCTATCTGTGTAAGATTAAATTGCAGAGGTAGTGTTCTCAAACGCTCTGTGCCTATAGTGGAGACATTAAACTTTTTCCCATCTATCGCCAACTTTTCCAAATCACCTTCTATGCAATATAATCCTCTGTGAAGAGTTTCATTATGCATACAATTTGACAAGAATGCTCTGACCAATGACTCTTCCTTCATTACTTGAAAACTAATTTTTCCTATCTTTACTTGAGTCATTAAATCATGCATAGATGTAACACTTCAATCCTGGCCTCACATGATGAATGATTGTGAAAACAAGAATGATAGACAATCTTTTCTTGCCCTGGAAGACATATTACTTTAGAAACAAAATGAAGACAAGCTGAAACATCTAATTGTTCCACATTTTCCCCATCAAATACAAAATCTGTATATCTTAAATTATAATTAATCTAAATCGTCCAACAATGTCTCTTGATGTATCAACGTCCGATGTCAGGAATCGATCCACCCGAACTTCTCTTATCTTATGTGATAACAATGTCTCCTGTGGTAAATCCTTTGTCTGATCATCAATTCCAATTGGCTTCTGGTATAGATCAAACAACACAGCAATCAAAAAACTCAGCACCAACAACCATGGAAGTAATATGTAGCACGCTATCTTGATGTAACGCTTCTTGTATTGCTGTTTCTCTGGAGGTTCTCTGTCCAATAGTAAACAGTTTTGTTCCTCCATTTTCTTGCAGAACTGTGTTCCTGCAAGAACAGAATTTAGTTAGAAACATACAATTTACACTGGTTAACATGTACCCACAGCTTCTGCTGCCTACGCGTATTTTTCACAGTCTTTTCGGTTCTTTGAACAAGGATCATAACTTGACCCATTGTGTCGATTATTTCAAACGGTCCTTCCCAATTGCTTTCCCAAGGTCCCGCCTTCCTAAAAGTCTTAATCATTACTTATGCTCCTCTCACAAATTTAGAAGAGTGAGGCGGTACCATACGCTGCATTCTAGATGCTGCGTGAGGAAGGATTGTTTTTAAATTCTCCTGAAGTACCTGTAACCACTTAGTTCTTGCAATGGCATCTTTCTGTGGAGTAGACAAAAACGGTTCATGAGGAAAGATCAATGGTATTTTCCATCTTGTCATTAATTCAAAACTTGTATACTTGGGTAGTTGAGGAGCTTGTTCCCCTAATACGCATCAATACCAGAGGTACTGCATCGACCCAACTATTTCCTTTATCAAGTAATATTTTTGCATTTCTAGACTTAATCGTTCTGTTCATTCTTTCTACAATACCTGCGGACTGAGGATGGTATGGAACATGGAATTGTTGACGTACCCCCAGGATCGCGCAAACAGCCTGCATGACTTTGCCAGTAAAATGGCTCCCTCTGTCAGAAGCAATCATCCTTGGGATTCCCCAAGTACAACATGATTCATTAATGCTTTTGCCGTAGACAAAGCATCATCATTCCTGACAGGCTACAGTTCTACCCACTTAGAAAATACATCTACCACAACCAATGCATACCTGAGACCTTGTTTACCTGAAGGTAGGGGACCTATGTAGTCAATCTGTAATGTAGACCACGGACCGTCTGCAGGTGCAATTCTTAGAAGTGGAGGCTTTTGTCCTTTAGGCCTGGGGTTTACTTGAGCACAAATGAGACATGACTGAACAACATTTTGGACAGAGTCCTCCATTTTGTCCCAATAAAACTTCTCTTTGAGGATTTCCAGCAACTTTTGCTGACCCACATGACCTAATCTTTACATCTTATAGCGGGTGAATTCCATCTGCAAGTGTTTAGGCACAACTGGAAGTAAATTACCATGCATCTCATAACACACCAATCCGTTTTCACAAACAAAGGGAGGTGTTATTTTATGCTTACATTCCACAATGAACGGATCTTTTATCTGTTCATCGATAAATGAAGGCAGATTTGCTTCCTTACTCTTTACTGGTAGTACTTCCAACGGTTCTAGTTCCATCACTATCTCTCCTGTCAAAGCTGCTTCCTTTACTAAAGAATCTGCTTTCTCATTTCCCAAAGCTAAATCACTAGTTCCTCTGCTATGGCATGGTACCTTGACAATAGCATATCGGTTAGAAGCAAGCTCAAAGATAGTCTGCAATGTATCAACATGATTTAAGTCTGTTAGTGAACGTACGACATATGAACTAGCGCTATAGATTACCAAAGGATCATTGCTTTCTTTCTCGTTAATTTCCAATACTGTTTTAACAGCTTCAATTTGTGCTCTCTGGGCAGAAAAATGTCCTGGTAGTCTATGCTGAATAGCCCGACCTTCTGGTATAATATTGTCCTTTCAAGCAAAATCTAGAACCATCTACAAATACTGGTTCATCAGTTTCCTCTGCTTCTTTTCTAAAAAGATGGATAATCCCCCTGAAATGTCTCAACACACTCATGTGATTTGCCCTTATATTACATTAGTTGAGTGTGCACGTATTTAGCTTTATGATCCACTTCAATCTGTTTTGGAGACAAAGACAACAACCAATGTGCAAATCTTTGATGTGACACTCCTGGGATACTTTTTTCAAGAAGCAATTTCAAAGTGGAGTGAGGAGTCTGCAGAATTAGTTTGTTAAACCCAACAATATGTTCAGTCGCCTTAACTGCAAAATGTACACCCACCAGATGTCTTGCACACGTTTCAAACCCTTTTTCTACAGGTGAAAGGAGTTAGGAAAAATAGCCAACTATTCTCCATTCTTTTCCCTGTAGCTGCAGTAAAACTGCTGAGACAGCTGTCTCTGAGGTATGAACTTGTAAAGCAAAAGGCTTAGATGGATACGCAGTTGTCAAAGCCGGTGCTCTCTGTAAATCAAGTTTTAGTTGTTCAAACGCTTTCTGCTGCTCATCTCCCCATGGACCAAATTAATTGTCATCATCAGTACTTTTTAGTAAGTCATATAAGGGTTTAGCTTTTTCAGCAAAGCCCTCTATGAAGTCTCTAGAGAAATTTACAAGTCCCAGGAACTGTCTTAAAGCTTTGAAAGCTTTGTAAGTACAGGCAATGCTGCTACTGTTGCTACTCTTTCCTGCAAAGGACGTCTCTGGCCTGGACTTATCAAAACTCCCAAGTACTGAACCTCTTGTTTCAGTAATTGGACCTTCCTTGAATTTAATTTCAATCCTGGCTCATACAACAGATCAAACAATTCTGCTAGCAAGGTAAGGTGTCCCTCTCTACTCTCTGTTGCCAACAAGATATCAGATACAGGTACTGCATTCAACCAAGTCAATGGAGCCCAGCTTTCTAATCACTATGTGATTAGTAAAATATAAAAAAAAAAAAAAAAATTTAAAAAAAAAGGAAAAAAAGAAAAAGCTTAAAAAAAACATGGTAACATTTAAAAATTATTATGCTTTAGAGGAACTATCCAGTTCCAGCAAAATGTAAAAAAAAAAAGTCCAAAAAGAGTAAAATAAATAAAGTTTATTATTATGAGCAAGTGCAAAAATTAGCGCTGTATCTTCCCAAAAATCCTGACGTGGAAAAATTTTAATAAAAGCATTTCAAATACCCAAGGGGTGTCTAATTTAAAAAAATGAATGGTTTGATGGGGTAAATTGGAGTGGCCGTGGTGGCCCTCCGCTTCAGCTCATCGTTTCTGTCGTACATCTCGATGAACACTCTCGGCCTCGTTGGGCCTCTCTGGGGACTTTTCGCGGAACTGTGAGTGGGACTGCGGGTGTGGGGGGCAGGTGGGATTGCTGCTCCCGCCGTCAGGAGCGTCCTCTGGCTGGTTCCTGCCCGTTTGTTTGTTTGCTGCGGGCGGAGACACTTGGCTGCTGGTTTTGTGGTCTCATTCCGGAGACCACGCTGGGGGCGCCGGCAGTTTGCTGTCTTTGCCCTCAACGCTCTTATCCTCTGGCGGGGCAGGTTTCCCGATACGGTCTTATGTTTTTCTATTTTGTTTTCCGCTATGGATCGACTCGTTTTTGAATTTATTTTATCTTATTATATTTTGTTTTGTACGGTCGCACCCGTTCGTTTTTATATGCACTCCCGCTCGCACACACTCGCACTCACTTGCATACACACGAATGCATGCCTCGCTACTTTCATATACGCGCGGTTGTGGTGCCTATCGCGCATGGCCTTTGCGGCCCTTCCTCGCACACATCCACTTCATGAGTCCGCCCCTACATTCTCCTACTTCACCGGGCTCCTGTGCTATTAGGGCCGGGTGTGCCTCTCAATCCGATATGACTCACTATTGGTATGTCACTTTATTCCACGCTTGTTCTACCTACACAGATTGTAGGAGTTTCCGTTGTTATGGTTCACTTCTACACCCCTCGGAGCCGTCCTGCCTCCTTCTCCTATCGGAGTGGAGTGCAGGTTGTCGACCTTCCGTCTGGTCATTGGGCTCATTACTCGGTGCTTCGGCATCCAGGGTCTTTGGTGGCTCGTGTTGTGCCTACTTTTGACTCTAAATGTTCTCGTTTGGTAATTTCGGTTTTACTTGTTTTATTGTTTCAGTTTGTACACTGCTCGGGTTTCGCCGGCCTCCTCTGCTCTCTCCGGATCTCCATAGATGGGCCTTGACTTAGTTAACTTCGCCTCTCTCAATGTACGAGGCCTCAATAAGCCCCAGCAAAGATCTAAATTGCTTCACAATCTTCACTTATCCAGGACGCATGTTGCGTTCTTACAAGAGACCCATTTCAGGTCTGCGCGGGAATTTAAACTTACAGACCACCGTTATACTCAGGTGTTCTTCTCTAGCTCACCTGACTCTAAGACCAAAGGAGTGGCTATTGTACTGCATAAATCACTTTCCTTTCGCCTGTTGGATATCTGGAGGGATGCAGACGGTAGGGCTATATTCCTGAAGGGATTCGTGGGTAATCGCAAAATTACCCTTGGCAATGTTTATGCGCCCAATCGTGGGCAACATCTATTCCTCTGTCGCATGTTGTCTAAGTTCGCAGACTTTCAGGAAGGTATAGCTATCTATGGGGGGGATTTTAATATGACCCTCGACCCTCTTAGGGATTCCTCAGCACAATCCTCGCATATACCCTTTAAACACATTAAGAAAGTGAGGAGAGCCCTACATGCTTGTCAATTGGTGGATGTCTGGCGTTCGCAACACCCTCTGGGGAAAGATTACACGTTTTATTCTGCGGTTCATAACCGTTATACCCGTATAGACATGCTTTTTCTCTCCCATCATCATTTATTGCACTTACATTCGACTGACATTGGCGTGCGCTCGTTTAGTGACCATGCCCCGGCCCTTTTATCTCTTAAAATGTCTCAGTCCTCCCGCAAGCCCTGGTGCTGGCGGCTTAATGAAAATCTGCTTGACAATCCCTCATCACTAGCGGACCTTTCGGACCACCTTACCAATTATTTTCAGGACAATGATTCGGACGAGGTTCCCTTTCCCACGGTTTGGGAGGCCCACAAAGCCTTTATTAGGGGTCACCTTATAAATCTGGGTGCCACACTTAAGAAGCTTCGGTTAGCTGATATTACCGCCCTGACTAACCGTATCCACCGGTTGGAGCAATCGCATAAAGCTACGTTAGACGCGTCTCTGTTGTTGCAATTGCAGGCGGCTCGGGAACAACTGGCGTCTCTCCTGGATAGTAGGGTGAAGCGGTCTTATTTATTGACTAAGAAGCAATTTTATGAGCTGGGCGACAAGCCGGGTAAACTGTTAGCTCGGGCTCTTAGGGCTAAGAGGTCGGACTCGTTTATCCCTAAAATTCGCGATCATAAGGGTCCACTCCGGTTTGAATCTCACGAGATTGCCCGTTGTTTTCGGGATTTCTATAGTGACCTATGCAATTTGCCGTCGCCAGACTTGGCTGAGTCTCGTCACTTGGCTATGATGAAGGAGTATCTTCATAAATACTTACCTCGGCGTTTAGATGTCGAGGCCTTAGCTGTATTGAATTCCCAGATAACGTGCGATGAAGTCAAGGCAGCGCTGAAACTCACCCCTACGGGCAAAAGTCCGGGTCCAGACGGTTTGACGAGAGGTTACTGCAACCGCTTCTTCCCAGTCCTGGGTACCCCTTTAACAAACTTTTTTAATCAGCTTGCTAGCGGCCGCTCCCCGGATCCACACACTAATTTAGCACATATTGTCGTTATTCCCAAGCCGGGTAGCGATGCGGACTGCTGTTCCAACTACCGTCCCATCTCCCTGATAAATACAGATCTCAAATTACTTGCCAAGGTGATGGCGCTTCGTTTCCAACGGTACATACCGGGCCTGATTCACGGGGATCAGGTAGGCTTTGTCCCCGGGAGGGAGGCCAGGGATAACACCATTAGGGTGTTGAACCTGATGTCTTACGCTCACGCCCACAAGCTTCCCTATGCCCTGGTTTCTATGGACGCCGAGAAGGCGTTTGATAGAGTTGCTTGGCCTTTCCTCTTCCAGACGCTGGATGCTATTGGCCTGTCCGGGAATTTTCTTAACCTTGTCAAAGCATTATATTCTAATCCCACAGCCCGCATAAAGGTTAATGGTATCCTCTCCGATGCCCTCCGTATTCGCAACGGTACGAGACAGGGCTGCCCCTTGTCACCGTAGAATTGTGTCACTTGTCAATAGAATGGGATAAGATCCTAGTGCTGACGCATAAAGGCTCTATTTCGAGCAAGATATAAGAGTGCTCCTATAAGTTACTATCCCGTTGGTATAAGGTCCCCCAGGACCTTCACCATTACATGCCTCAGGTCTCTCCTCTATGTTGGAGGTGTGGCGTAGCTGTTGGCTCTTATATTCACCTTTGGTGGGAATGTAGGGACATCAGGCCATTCTGGGATACGGTGGGGGCAGTGGTCAGGGAAATTGCTGATCCCGACTTCGTCCCCTCTCCAGCGGCTTACCTTTTCCCATCACACCCGCTCTTTCTGTGGCTCCTATAAACGGACTACCGGACTACCGTGCAGTGTCTTTCTTTCTTATTTTGTACTTTTTGTTTTTATTTACTTTGTTACGTTTTCTTTGTGATATAGTTTATCATTGTTTCCTCAATGTCTCCAGCATTATCTGTATTTATCCATATTATTGTGTAGCGGCACTTCTCTATTTGTGTGATTATGGTCCCTGGTGTGCCGTTTATACTTTCATGCGACCCGGTGCTCTCCACCTTTGTACCGACCGCAGTGATCGGCTCTAGGTCGCCTATGAAGCGTCTTACACTTGTCTGATTTACTGTGCACATTGTCTGTATAACCTTTATGTGCGCTCATGTTTTCTCTCATTGTGCATATTTTCAATAAAGGAGAATTGAGGGAAAAAAAAAAATTGGAGTGGCCGGGCTCAAAGATAGAGCATAGGCACAGACTGACCGAAATGGGGGGAAAAAAAAGTGCACTTCCAAAATGTGGCATTTTAACCCCAAACACCAGACAAACCCATACATGTGGGGTATGACTGAACTCGGGAGATGTTCCTCAACACATATTAGGGTGTTGTTTGATAGTGACGTATACCTGGAGCTATACATTTATACCCAAAGTACAATTTGTGTAAAAAAAAAAATACTAACACAAAGTGTGGCAAAGGCTGGTGGTAGAATCTCATGCATGGAAAGGGTTAAAATACTAGCATTTGAAATACCTTGGGGTGTCTAGTTTTCAAAAATATATGGTTTGATGGGGTAAATTGAATTAGCCGGCTTCAAAGATGGTCCTATTAGGACATGGGGGCACCTATCCATTCTATAAACATAAACAATTTTTTGCATGGTACAAAATCCTCACTATGGAGTTAATAAATATATAAAGCACTTGTCGACATTTATAATAAATATTTGCGCAATTCCAGTAAATCAGAATAATAACTAAGAGCAATGTGCTCCTTACCCATACCCATATTGTCATCCACTTCCCCAACGCCGTTTCGGTTCTCCTTTTTCAAGGGGTCGCTTTCAAGGAGCACATTGCTCTTAGTTATTATTCTGATTTACTGGAATTGCTCAAATATTTATTATAAATGTCGACAAGTGCTTTATATATTTATTAACTCCATAGTGAGGATTTTGTACCATGCAAAAAATTGTTTATGTTTATAGAATGGATAGGTGCACTCTATATAGAGTAAGATATAATTGTACTTGAATGATTCAGCACTTTATAATTCTTATGATGGTTTACATGCACTCAAGACACTTTATATATATATAGCCATATTGTCTCCATATGCTCTGATTACTTTCCTATTATAACCTCTGTTGTCTATATAATGAAATGTTTTTTATGAACTGAATTTTTGTATAATAAAACAATATATTTTATATAAGGGCTTGTGTGGAACTCCCCTTTTTTTCTGTTAGGTGTACAAGTTTACAGGAGTTCCCCTGTTTTGAGGATGAGATCCTTTATACATGCCACAATATCTATAACATTATGTTATTTGTGAAAAGTGTGGTTGGATTCTTTTGTGTTATAGCACATAACTGTGCATTAGTAGGACAATTATCAAATTGAAAAGTTATATTACTTTTGTTAGCATAAGTTTTTATAAAATCCATGACTTACCCTGCTTAGTGATCTCTCCTTGAGTGGCTGTTTCACGCTGTATGGCTGTCTTGCGTCTGCCGTCAATAGCGTCTTTTAGAACGTGTTGTTCCAATAAAATCTGGAAGTCTGTATCCTCAAAGGTCCTTTTCTTAATTTTCTCCCGACAGTTTGCAAAAAGTGGACAGAAATATCTGCCCTTGCCCCTGAGCAAGCTGGAGGGCAAAGGTCAGGAAAAAATACCGCAGGGCTGGCACGCCAGATATGTAATAAAAATATAGGGCCAATACAAACTTCAAATAATTCGAAATCACATATATATGTATGTGCTTCAAAAATAGGCAGAGTCACTTAGATGCAAACAAAGGTAAAACATTTAATATGAACAAAAATAGAAGAAGAATATAAAAAGTAGATAAAGATAATACAAAACAAGTTTTACAAAACCTTGGAGAGGAATTTAGTTCATGACATCTGTCCTATGCATTCCTGAGGATGGAGGGAGGGAGTGTTCGGGACATGGCAAGTACATCTTCTCTCAACCTCTCTTCCCATGCCTGTCTTCTGTCTTACAAATGCCTAGCTTATATATGGTTTGGATAATGATGTCAGTCTATTGGTCTTCACCTAATTGGGTGTTCAAACATCTTACTAAGGTCTTTACACGTCTAAACCCTATTTTAGGTGGTCACTGTAAACATACTGTAATGCCCTTTTACAGTTACAACTATACCATGCTGTCAGAACCCACGGCGGGGTCCTCGCCGGCATTACTCACCCGCTCTGGGTAAACAGTCCCGCGCCGCGGCTGTTCCGTCCTCCTGTCAGAACCCACGGCGGGGTCCTCGCCGGCATTACTTACCCGCTCCGGGTAAACGGTCCCGCGCCGCGGCAAGGATAGGACATTTTAACTAGGACAAAGGGAGAGGAGAGAGGAACCGGAATCCTCAGATGATACAAGGAAGAAGGGCAAAGGTACATAAGAGACAAACAAACATGAATACAGAAACTAGCCTAAGACTGTTTGATAACAATTGGAGATTACGTCACATGATATGGCCATAGTATGCTTAGCCCACCACTACGCCAAAGTACTCCAATGACGGCGGGTCCTAACGCTAATCCCTGCTGACAGTGGTACGAAACAAACCAAACGTAATCAAAACACATAGCACTGAGACATACCTTTACACTGAAGACTGAGACAAACAGAACACACACAGGTGGGGCACACCTTATAAAGGAAACAGAGCTGAAGCAGAAGCAAGGAATGGAAGATCAGAACAAAGCAAAAGGAAATCCAGGAATGGATCGAAGCAAAACAGGGAAACTGAAACAAGACAGATATGCAGCTCCGCAGCCTGGGCAGAACGTGACAATTGGTATATATGTGTGGATTGGTATACGTGTGGATTGGTATACGTGTGGATTGGTATACGTGTGGATTGGTATACGTGTGGATTGGTATGTGTGGGGATTGGTATATATGTGTGGATTGGTATATATGTGTGGATTAGTGTATATGTGTGGATTGGTATGTGTGTGGAGTGGTATGTGTGTGGATTGGTATATATGTGTGGATTGGTATGTGTGTGGATTAGTGTATATGTGTGGATAGGTATATATGTGTGGATTGGTAAGTGTGGAAAACTGGCCCTACATAAGCGGCATACCAACAGGGAACAGGATATTAGATTTTTAAGGGACAGAGAATCAGAAGCGATTGGGGTTCTGGATAGCCTCTTGAGTGAGAATGAGGGGACTGAATTGGTTCCATTGACATCCCAAACAAATTTAAAACCGCGGTCACAATTTACACCAAGTATCTCACAGTATCCTAATGTTGAGACTTTCGTGACTCTTGTCATGGAGGATATTAAGAAGTTACATCCCAGGAAGGATAGGATTCATTCAAATCTGACTATTGGTGAACAATCAGCTTTGGTTGAGCTAAGAAGTCTGTGTAATGTGGTTGTAAAACCAAGTGATAAAGGGGGCAATATTGTCCTCATGGAAAAGTCCGATTATGTTTCTATGGTTAAGAATCTGCTGGATGATTCTGATACATATACTGTCTTGCCCAATAATCCTACCGTCGATTTTCTGCAGGAGTTAAGGGGTATCCTAGATGATGCTATGTCAATGAAATTGATTTCTACCGATGAGTATAAGTTTATTCTAAATTTATCACCTACTTTGGCTACATTTTATGCACTCCCAAAAGTGCATAAGAACACTTTTCCGATGAAAGGGAGGCCTATTGTGTCGGGCAATGATAGCCTGACACAAGGGGCCAGTATTTATGTTGACAAGATCCTTTCTTCTTTTGTGAACACTTTACCCTCATTTTTACGCGATACCAAAGATATGGTGAAGAAAATTACCGATATCACAGTCACTAACACCACACTTTTGGCAAGTCTTGATGTAGAATCTTTGTACACTAATATCCAGCACGATTTAGGGATTCAAGCAGTGAAGAGTTATTTGAACACTAGAAGTATTATCTTTGGGGAACATAATTTTTTGGTCCTCACATTACTACGGTTTGTACTCACGCACAATTTTTGCTTGTTTGATTCCACCTTTTATCACCAGATTAGGGGTACCGCCATGGGGAGCACATGTGCGCCCACTTATGCTAATTTATTTCTGGGGTGGTGGGAGCACGAGCACGTTATTAATGATGATTTATTATTTTACACTAGTCACATTTTATTCTGGGGGCGGTACATTGACGATATTTTGATTTTTTGGGATTGGGATCCTGCACTTTTTTTGGATTTTGTTGATATTCTCAATAATAATACCATCGGGATGAAGTTCACGCATGAACATGCTTGTACATAGTAATTTTATGACTGATAAAAAAGAGAAAGGAACGTGGTTGAAATCCCAACTGGTTGGTTCACATTCATGTGGGAACTGTAGCTTTTGCAAATATCTACCTACTGTAAAAACATTTCGGAATCCCGTGGATGGCAGGAATTATGAAGTCAGACAATTCATAAATTGTAAAAGTAAGGGAATTGTATATGCTGCTAAATGTAGCTGTGATAAATTGTACATAGGGAAAACCATCCAAGAGTTCCGTAGACGTATATCCCAACATCTGGGCACGATTAGGAGGAAAGAAGGAACATCTTTGGCCCGTCATGTTAATTTTTTCCATGGTGGAGATCTAGAGTCTCTGAGGTTTTGGGGTATCTCTCAACTTAAACTTGGTCCACGAAAAAGGGAATCTGGATCGATTACTATTAAAAGAGGAAGCCAAGTGGATCTATAGACTCAAAAGTTTGAGTCCTCTAGGTTTAAATGAAGGTTTCTCCTTCTCAGCCTATTTGTAGATTCTAAATAATAGGACTCTGATTTGTAATACTGATTATCTGATAATATTTACTTATTTTATATGGAGGTATGACCATATTATGGAGACTTACATTGTGATAGGGATATTTGGGAAGGGAATTATTCAATTGTGAAGCGTATAACTATGTACGGTAAATATGCCAAAATGATGTAAATTTGCACTGGTGTTTTTTGGATGTGGTGCTTTGGTGTTTTTTGGTGTCCCTTGTGGGATTTGAACCCTGGACCCCAGTGCTGCAGGGCAACGGTGTAGGCCACTGGGCCACTGTGCTGCCTGGCAATTTGCATTAGTGAACCGTGTGTAATGTGAATAATAAGAATTACAATGGATAGGAGATCTAGTAATAGGAGTGGTTCTGAGTGAAAAGGAACATCTATGATTGGTGAGAATAACTGTCAGTCAATTTCTTTGACTGCTCACCTTTGGGAATTGGAGAGAACCACTGCCCATCATGTATATGGAATTCTATTGGACTATGTGGGTGATGTCATGCTTAGTCACCTTTAAAGCAATTGGCTGGATCTGGCAACACATCTAATACATCGGTTACCATTGGATATGATTGTTCCCTCCCCGAATCCGTGATGTCACTAACAAAGGAGATATAAGGCCAAACAGTCTCCATTTTGGAAGCTCTGATGAAGCTCTGAGGAGCGAAACATGTCAGGGGGGCTACTTGTCTGAGTTTTTAATTAGCCTCTGTCACTGGTCATAATTGAATTATTTCTGTTGTTAGGACTGCAGCCATCAACAGTATGTACGACCTAATATTAGTGTTACACAGTTTATGTTACTGTGACGTATACCTTTTATAGTAGGACTGGTGACACTGGTGTTTTTAAAAATCTTTTTTTTTTTTGGTTATACTTTTAATAAACATATTCATAAAAGTCATGTTTTAGGGTGGGGTTATAATAAGGGTATTTTTTGATCCTGGGAACGGGATTGGTTTATTTGTAGTTGTAACTTACCCTTGTCCCCGCTGGGGCATTATTTTGGAATTGTAAGTGTGGATTGGTATATATGTGTGGATTAGTGTATATGTGTGGATTGGTATATATGTGTGGATTGGTATGTGTGTGGATTAGTATATGTGTGGATTGGTATATATGTGTGGATTAGTGTATATGTGTGGATTGGTAAATGTGTGAGAGTGATGGGTGTTATGCTGTACCATTTCCGATGTTTTTTTCATGATCTAATTATGCTCTAAAAGTACATCATAACGCCCATCATTCTATACTGTTCCATACAGAGCTGGGAGGCAGAGGCCCTGCACCCCCACCGCAGGACTCCTGAAAGGTAAGTGAACTTCAAAGAGGGAAAGGGTAGATAGTTAGGAGGGGGTAGATAGGGAGAAGGGAGTGAGACAGGGGAAAGGGGGTAGATAGGGAGAAAGGAGTGAGAAGGGGTAGATAGGGCAGAAGAGAGTGAGAAGGGGTAGATAGGGCAATCATACTCCTATCATGCCAAGTCTGCGAGTAAATCCTGGAATCTGGGTATGCCTGGGCATGATAGGAATGTGATTGCTGTTAATCATATATATATATATATATATATATATATATATATATATATATATATATATAATATTATTTAATTGTTTTGTCCTATTTTGGTGCGTTACTTACTTTAAATAAAAGTGTTAGATTTTTTTATGGTGGGGGGGTCATATTCGGTTTTGGCCAGGTAAATGCTGCACTTTCGGTTTCAGTCCAGAATTCGTTTCGGTGCATCCCTACTACTAAGCCAGACAATGAAGTGGTAGGCCTAGACCACATCAATGTTTGGCGTAGTATATAGTGATTGGGGTTTTGTTACAAGTTTTGTTACAAGTTTTTATTCCTTTCTTTTTTTGGGATGGGGGGGCGCCAGAGGAGTAGTCCACACAGGGCGCCAGAACACCTAAGGCCGGCTCTGACTACAGTCATACACTCCCCAGAGAACACTGAAGCCACGCCCCAGGCCGCACGAAATCTAATCTAAACGGCCGCTGGGTGCTGATGCCGCCGGCCGGCGCTACTTTAATACTTTTTTAAAAAATTTAATATGGCAAGCCGGATCGGCTATTAAATGAAAAAAAAATAGTATTAAAGCAGCGCCGGCCGGCGGCATCAGCACCCAGCGGCCGTATGCGATGGCCGCCAAGTGATGGGAGCAGTGTGAGGGGTGAAAGCTCCGCCCCCTCGCACTCACCTTTCACCCCTCACGCTGCTCCCATCACTATGCGGCCATCAGATTGTTGGAAACGAATCTAAAAGGCCGCTGGGTGCTGATGCTGCCGGCCGGCGCTAATTTAATACTTTATTTATTTATTTTTAATATGGCAAGCCGATCTGGCATATTAAATAAATTAAAAAAAAAGGATTAAAGTAGCTCCGGCCGGTGGCATCAGCCTTAGGCTGCCAGCCCTCCCCTGGCCACGCCCCCTCGTTATTCAGGTTTAATTGCAGTGTTGGCACTTTGAAAAAAATAAGTCGTTTTGGTTTGCAGTTTGGCACTTGGGCTCAAAAAGGTTTGCCATCACTGGCCTATACCAATAATTACATATGGTCCTTTTATATTATTAGGGTTAGAAGAGATGTTAAATGTGTTAGAATCTTTTACAGGTGTCAACCACATTTCAGTGAGAGCAAGAAGGCTAAGGTGGTTAGAGATGAAAAGGTCATGGACAGCAGTTAGTTTATTGCAAACAGAGCGTGCATTCCAGAGGGCACAGGAGAAAGGGGTTTAAGATTGGAGGGATTGCGGTAGTTTGTGTTAGTTTGGCAGGTGCGGGGATGGAAGAAGGTGGGGATGGTGAGGCAAGGGTTACGTTCAATGTCACCTGAGCACAGAAGGAGTGGGATACAGACAGAAAACAAATGGGAATGTGATTTGTGGGCATTGGATGTCTTCACTTGTGAGTGCTTGGTGGTGTTAGGGCATAAAGAAAGCAGAAAGGCATATGAACTAGGGTGGGGTGATAGATGGGATGGAGTTATGTAGACTGTAGAGGGTTTGTCAAGGGATGTGGAGGCTGCAGCGATTGTGTGATTTGTAGGTAGAGGACATAGAAACATGTATGGGTTCATAGTATTGAGGGAGGTGTAGCAGGCAAATGCCTATGTGGGTTACCTGCTATTTGCAATGTACTTGGTATGTCGTTTGTCATTTCCCTCCTGTTTAACTCCAGTGTAACTCTTATATGTCTTATCTTATGAAGAGTCCACTAGGGCTAAGGCCACAGCAGCTACATTTCCAAGCAAGCTTATCACTTTCTACCCCCTCTCCCTCCCCTTATCACTTTCTATCCCCTCCCCTACCCTCTATCTACCCTCTCCCCTACCCTCTATCTACCCTCTCCCCCACCCACTATCTACCCTCTCCCCCCTTTGTAGTTCACTTACCTTGAAGTCCTTTGGTGGGAGTGCGAGGCTTCTATCATCCTGCTCTGCCGCGGTTTGCGCTGCTTCACTGTGGAGCCAGCACCGCGATGGAGGTAGAGGCCTCGCGGAGGAGACTGAGGGGCGCTGAGTGGTTGCTAGGCACCCCTCTGTCTCCTCCTCATCAAAAAAAAAAAGTGTGTTTCTATTCACGCTGCCTGGGACCCGGGACACGTGGTCTCCCTAGGTTGGGTGGTTCCAAATTCGGCGGGGGGGCAATAGGGGGGCAAGGAATAACTTGGGGGGGCAATGAATAACTTGGGGGGGCAATTGCCCCCCCTGGCCTCCTGTAGCGGCGCCACTGCTGGGACGCCTGTCTAGTTTGTCGCTGGTTCCTGACACACCTGAGGCCTGTCAGGCAATTTAGGGCCTTTATAACCATGGTTGCTCCCAGGTTCCCCTGCTGGAGAATTGTATTTCCCGGCCCTGCAGTAATGTGTTTGCTGCAGATCAAAATACCCAGTTCAAGCAAACAGACATCTGCATCCATCTGTCCCATACACGGTTCTGATTACGATCCTATCCCTGCACAGAGACTCCTACCAGACCTGGTACCCGCATTTGGGACAGCAGGTGTTGGACTCTGTGTTAATGATGTATTATTCCAAGAAGTAACTGGGAAAATAACCAGCCAATTATTTGATACAGTGTTAGCTCTGTTGAAATCTATATTTAGATATGATCTCTTGTTGCTTAAGCTGTGGGGTCATAGGGATAAATTTGATAAAATATGAAAAAACAAAGTTTTATCAACATATGAAAATGTATAATCGTATAAATATGTAGCACCATTAATTAGCATATGACCACAACCATAATATTGATTTAATATTAGGGTAAAGAGATAACCTAAATTCTTGCAATTCAGATTAAGAATTATAATTCGAAAGGAGATATCATACCACAACTATGTTTACTCAAAAATATAATTGTGAATATACAAATCTATATATCTATATAATCATTGTACAAGACCAAATGTAAAACAGAAAAATAACTTCAAAATATTGACTGTTTCAAGTATTGATAACGTGTTCTTTACAAAATTTCTAGTAGTAGTAGTATACAATATTTCCACCATTGGCAATATTGCACAGTTAACTTTTTCCAATGCATTCAGCAACAACAACAAAAATCTCAAATATCTTTAGCGTGGCAACAAAAATCACTCACTGCACTAGTATTTTACAATGGTACGAATAACGAACAATTTAAAAACAAACCAAAAAGTAGACTTGCGCATTCGTCTTCGGGCGAACATGAAAACGAGCACGAAGAGGCCGTTTTTTTGTTCGTTCCGAAGACACGCCGAAGAGAATACAGTGCCGGCAAAACGTAGGAGAAGACGAAGACTCACAACCACGAAGAATCGAAGATTCTTCGTGATCGTCTTCGTTTTTGCCGCGCAGCCGCCAAAATTTCAAACAGGAGTGAGCTGATCTCGTCTGTCCAATCAGCTCACTCTTGTGACGTCACGCTAAGGGTCTCGTCCAATGCCTGTGCTGCTGTTTTTTGAATTCTGAAGGCGCCTTTATAAGACCAGAGCTTGCCTGAGAGATCCATTCATTTTTCGCTGTGACTGCTTTGGCAACACTGCTGTGCTGCATCCGAGCGTTACAGAGAGAGATTGTTCTGTTCTGTGTGAGACTGGTAAGCCTTAGCCTGCCATTTCTCACAGTGTACTTCATCCTCACTTCAGTGCTACTTAATATAATTAATAATAATAATTTGATTAATTTAATTTTTTTTATTTAATTTGTCATCAACTGTAGTGTAAGTGCTGTTGAGTTGACAGTGCACCCAGTGCCTCAGTGGCACTGGGGTGCCCTTGCCCTGGGCTGGCACTAGTGCCTATTGCCTGTCCTGCTTAAATAAATTAAATAGAATTTATAAATAATAATTTAATAAAATCTATAATTTAATAGTTCATTATTATATATATATATATTTGTCAGTCATATATATATATATATATTCTATAGTATACTAGTGTAGAGTGTACTGTAGACATTCATCTACTAGTGTCTAATTTAAAATCAGTAATATTAATTAATATAATTAATAATTGAATTCATTCTAAAATTATATATATATTTGTCAGTTATAGTTAGTAATAGTATACTAGTGTAGAGTGTACTGTAGACATTCAAGACATCTACTAGTGTCTAATCTAAAATCAGTAATATCAATAATTCTATAATTCTTTCTTGTCTTAATAGTTAATTAAATTAGCTATAAATAAAAGTAATAATATTAAATAATTACTACTAGCGTATAGTTCAGCTAATCTTATTAGTACTGGTGCTGCAGCTCTATAGTTTGTGCTTTGTTTTAGCAACAGCAAGAGACCAAGTAAATTTTTCTTAATTAATCTTTCATTTTATTTCATTTGTTTTGCTCACCTCAGTCCATCAGTGAAGTGAACTTGTTGGGCTAGTGCTTTAGGCTAGCATAGTAGTAGGCTAAGCTCTTAGGCCCGTGTAAATTCAAATTAAAAATAAAATACTGCTAGTTATTAAATAGTTAATCTTGAGTTAATAATTTAAATAACTTTAGCACTTTGGCAGATTGCACACAGCACAGTGCAGTAGTGCATACTTTTACTTTTTAAGCAGTAGCACTGAAGAGAACTTCCTCTAATTTTTTGTCTTTAATTCGTTTTTCCTTTTTTTTTATTTTTATTTTTTTTTATTTTTTTTATAGTTTTTTAAACACTACACTACACTACACACACAACACAAAATTTGAAATGGATCCTCCTTTTGGGACTAAGGAGGGACAAGCTCCATCTACCACCGCCACCACCAGCACCACCACCAGCACCACCACCAGTTCTAAGATGCAGCCTTTGCGTCAGTCTAGTCGGCCAAGTAGGCCAAGCTCTCGCTTATCATTTGGGGAAGCATTGCTTGAAGGCTCATCAAGTAAAGGAAAGGCACCAAAAGCAGGCAGTAGTAGTGCGGCTAGGCCCACAAGCTCTATGTTTTTTTACGGAAAGCCTAAAGCACCAGAAGCACGTTCAAAGTTAAAGGGTAGCACAAGTAGTACCAGCCCAGTGACTAAAAAGAAGTGCCTTTTGCCCCAAGCAGCATCTTCCCCATCCACCAGCAGCATGCAAGGTACCAAGCAGAGCCAAATTAGCAGCAAGACTCAGAGGGGTCCCAAACCAAAGCGATCTCATTCCTTTGTAGGGAAAACCACCACCCCCACCTCTACCGCCTCTACCACCACTAGTGCTGCGCCTACTGTTCCCACTGGTACCGCCACGCCATGTCCTCCTAGTACCTCTAGCAAGCCACCAAGTCCTTACAAAATTTTTGTAAAGACAGTTAGAGAGAGGGCTACACATAGTGGAACTCCACCTAGCGAGGTAGCAGAGGAGCCTGAGACTGAGAGGCCAAGTGCAGAGTCTATTCTTCCTGCTCGCACTACTACTAGTCACGAGTCTCACGACGATATCAGTCTTAGCTCCAGCCTAGCAGGAATTCCATTCGATCTGGCTAATGAAGAGCTAGACTATGAGCCAGAGGAAGTAGAGGAGATGAGTGGTCAGGAATCAGATTCCTCAGGGAGCAGTGTCCAAATGACTAGTGCACAATTTTCCCCTGAGCCTCCACCTTCTCCGCTACGATCATCACCACCACCACCACCAGCAGCAGCAGCAAAACCTAGCAAATCTAAAGCAATTAGCAGTCCCACTATGGCCAGTACTGTTACCACCAGTCCCACCACCACTAGTTCTGCCTCTGTTCATCCACCCCGAGCAGTAGGAGCAGCACCCAAGGCACACTCCAAGGCTATGCGCGCCCCAATTTGGGAGCACTTTGAAAATGTTGAAGAAGGGCGCTATGGAAAGTGCAAACATTGTGGGAAGCTAATAAGCAGAGGGAAAGTGTCTGGCCATTTTACCAGTGCTAGCATGAAGCATCACCTCAGCACTCAACACAACGCTGTGCTATTGGGGAAAGATGCAGAGGGAAAACTTAGTGCAGGCAGCATAGCTGGTGGCCGTGGAAAAACCCCAACAGCTTCTTCTTCTGAGCCAATAGCAGCAGCAGCAGCAGCAGCAGCAACTAGTGCTGGCAGCCAGAGACCAAGGCAGGTTGGAGCACTGCATGTCCAGCCCACCCTGGAACAATTTGTGGCATTCCAATCCAAAAGGTCAATGCCCAAACAGCAGGCCAATAAAGTAACGCGACTGATTGGTCAGTTCATTGCTGTTGGAGGGGCATCCTTCTCTATGATCGAAGGGGAGCCTTTCAAACAATTGATGGCGGCTGTGGCTCCACAATATACAGTTCCGTCACGTTTTCCAAGGCTGCTGGTCAGTCTGTTCATTTCACTACAGATTTGTGGAGTGCACCTAGCGGCCAGCATGCCTTTCTTTCTTTGACAGCACACTGGTGGCAGCCCGGTGTGTCTAAGGAAGCTGCTGCAGCAGGCTACCGATCTTTCCTTCTCCATGCAGAAGTGATGGATGAAAAGCACACTTCCCAAAACATTCTGCATGCGATGAGGAAAATGTTTAGCCTTTGGGTGGGAGCAGAGGCGGGCACCAATGTTGAAGTTGGTTTTGTGGTAACTGACGGAGGTGCCAATATGGTGAAAGCGCTGCGAGATGGTCATATTGTTGGTGTGCGCTGTGCAGCCCACATCATCCATCTTGTAGTGAAGGCAGCAATGTCAGAAGGAACTAATGTGGCAGCAGTAGTTCTGTCCCGCTGCAGAAAGATCGCTGGGCACTTTCACCATAGTCTTAAGGCTAGCCAACTTTTGAGGGAAGAGCAAGAGAGGTCAGGTCTTCCCGTACACTGCCTACGTCAGGATGTCAGTACACGGTGGAACTCCACGTTAGACATGCTCGAGAGGATTTTGGAGCAGCAGAGGGCAATCCATAATCTTGCCTCAGAGCACAATATTGGGATTACCTCTCCATTGAATAGGGAGGATTGGACAGTGATCGCCCAGCTAGTGGCAGTCCTTAAACCATTCAGGGATGCCACAGAAAATTTAAGCTCAAACACTGCCAGTCTGGCCCAGGTAATCCCAGTGTTCTCCCATCTAGGCAGCAAGATGGATGTGTTCCTTGGAAACCGTGAGGCTGTTCAAGGTGGCACTCTACATCCTGACATAGCAGCCATAGTCAGGAAGCTGAAGGATCTGCTAAAAGTACACCTTCGCAAACGAATGGAAGAGAGTCCCGAAATGATGCTAGCGTGCCTTTGCGATCCAAGAATTAAGGGAAAGCTAGCTTTGAAATTTAATGTTCTCAGTAGCTACCGGGAGCAATTGGTCAACAAGGTGCGTGACTGGCAGCGTAAAATGGGAATGCTGTCCGAGGAGGGAGAGGTGCAGGAGGAGGAAGAGATGATGTGGTCTGCTACTCCTAGCAGCAGCATCAGCAGCAGTGCCACAAGCAGCACAACACAGCTGAGTGGAGCAGCTGCGTTTTGGGAAGAGGCACTTGGGAGTATAGTTGGACCATCTGACAGAGCTAGCAGCAGAAAGGAGAGTAGTGCTGCTGAAATGGTCAAACTTTACCTCTGTGAAGTTCCTTCTGCGCCTAATGTTGATCCTCTTAGCTACTGGGATGAAAAGAAGAGTGTGTGGCCTGCACTCTCATGGGTTGCGCAGCAGCTACTATCATGTCCGCCAACCACTGTTCAAAGTGAGCGCGTGTTTTCTATGACTGGAAACATACTGAGTCCACAGCGCTCACGCATGGCACCTCATCTGATGGAGCAGATTGCCTTCCTTAAATTCAATCTGCCCAAGTTGGGTTACCCAGCTCTTAGCTTGGAAAGTTAATTTTTTTTATCTGTAATGTTTAAGGTAGTTTCTCCCCCTGGTTGCACGTGTTTGCGGTGTGGCAACGTCTGCTACCTCCGCCGGTGTAGCCAATTTACGCTAGGGCCTAGTGTCTGAGTTCTGGAAGTCCGCTCCCAAACGCCATGGACTGACAGACTTTCATGCTTTGCCCTGGGGTGAAACAGGTGAGCGGGTCGTCAATTGCCCACTCATTCACCTTTTTCCTTTTCCAACGGTGCTGCTGGTGGTGGTGCCAGCATCTTTTGCCAGTTCGCTTCCTGGCTGAAATCATGCCTCAAATGTCCCTAATGGAGAGGGTAGTTTCTCCCCCTGGTTGCACTTGCTGCGGTGTGGCAATGCCTGCTACCTCCGCCGGTGTAGCCAATTTACGCTAGGGCCTAGTGTCTGAGTTCTGGAAGTCTGCTCCCAAACGCCAAGGACTGACAGTCTTTGGATGCTTTGCCCTGGGGTGAAACAGGTGAGCGGGTCGTCAATTGCCCACTCATTCACCTTTTCCAATGCTGCTGCTGCTGCTGCTGCTGGTGGTGCCAGCGTCTCTTCTCTGCCAGTTCGCTTTCTGGCTAGTGTCATGCCTTAAATGTCCCTAATGGAAAGGGTAGTTTCTCCCCCCCTGGTTGCACTTGCTGCGGTGTGGCAACGCCTGCTACCTCCGCCAATGTAGCCAGCTTACGCTAGGGCGTTGTGTCTGAGTTCTGGAAGTCCGCTCCCAAACGCCAAGGACTGACAGTTTTTGGATGCTTTGCCCTGGGGTGAAACAGGTGAGCGGGTCGTCAATTGCCCACTCATTCGCCTTTTCCAATGCTGCTGCTGCTGCTGGTGGTGGTGCCAGCGTCTCTTCTCTGCCAGTTCGCTTCCTGGCTAGTGTCATGCCTTAAATGTCCCTAATGGAGAGGGTAGTTTCTCCCCCCCTGGTTGCACTTGCTGCGGTGTGGCAACGCCTGCTACCTCCGCCAATGTAGCCAGCTTACGCTAGGGCGTTGTGTCTGAGTTCTGGAAGTCCGCTCCCAAACGCCAAGGACTGACAGTTTTTGGATGCTTTGCCCTGGGGTGAAACAGGTGAGCGGGTCGCCAATTGCCCACTCATTCGCCTTACCCAATTCTGCTGCTGCTGCTGCTGCTGCTGGTGGTGGTGCCAGCGTCTCTTCTCTGCCAGTTCGCTTCCTGGCTAGTGTCATGCCTTAAATGTCCCTAATGGTAAGGGCAGTTTCTCCCCCCTGGCTGCGTCTGTTTGCGGTGTGGCAACGCCTGCTACCTCCGCCGGAGTGGCCAGCTTACGCTAGGGCCTAGTGTCTGAGCTCTGGAAGTCTGCTGCCAAACGTCTAGGACTGACAGTGTTTGGGTGCTTTGCCCTGGGGTGAAACAGGTGAGTGGGTCGCCAATTGCCCACTAATTCGCCTTTCCCAATTCTGCTGCTGCTGCTGCTGGTGGTGGTGCCAGCGTCTCTTCGATGCCAGTTCGCTTCCTGGCTAGTGTCATGCCTCAAATGTCCCTAATGGTAAGGGCAGTTTCTCCCCCCTGGCTGCCTCTGTCTGCGGTGTGGCAACGCCTGCTACCTCCGCCGGAGTGGCCAGCTTACGCTAGGGCCTTGTGTCTGAGCTCTGGAAGTCCGCTGCCAAACGTCTAGGACTGACAGTGTTTGGGTGCTTTGCCCTGGGGTGAAACAGGTGAGTGGGTCGCCAATTGCCCACTCATTCGCCTTTCCCATTTTTCAATGCTTCTGCTGGTGGTGGTGGTGCCAGCATCTCTTCTCTGCCAGTTCGCTTCCTGGCTAGAGTCATGCCCAAAATGTCCCTAGTGGTAAGGGCAGTTTCTCCCCTCTGGCTGCGTCTGTTTGCGGTGTGGCAACGCCTGCTACCTCCGCCGGAGTGGCCAGCTTACGCTAGGGCCTTGTGTCTGAGCTCTGGAAGTCCGCTGCCAAACGTCTAGGACTGACAGTGTTTGGGTGCTTTGCCCTGGGGTGAAACAGGTGAGTGGGTCGCCAATTGCCCACTCATTCGCCTTTCCCAATTCTGCTGCTGCTGCTGGTGGTGGTGCCAGCGTCTCTTCGATGCCAGTTCGCTTCCTGGCTAGTGTCATGCCTCAAATGTCCCTAATGGTAAGGGCAGTTTCTCCCCCCTGGCTGCGTCTGTTTGCGGTGTGGCAACGCCTGCTACCTCCGCCGGAGTGGCCAGCTTACGCTAGGGCCTTGTGTCTGAGCTCTGGAAGTCCGCTGCCAAACGTCTAGGACTGACAGTGTTTGGATGCTTTGCTCTGGGGTGAAACAGGTGAGTGGGTCGCCAATTGCCCACTCATTCGCCTTTCCCATTTCCTTTTCCATTTCCATTTCATTATTTTCCTTCTGATACACAACCAACCAAACATAACACACACAATAACACAAATAACACAGTGACATAACACATAACACACATAACACATATAACACAGTGACAAGTGACAACACACATAACACACATAACACATACACGTACAATGCAAAAATCACAAGGACCTTTCCTCTTGTTATTTGTCCTGGCCTTCATTTCTACACTCACTAGCATTAACGCTATAACTCACACTTCATACTATAACATTTTTCCATCCACATACCTGCCAACAGACCCAACTTTTTCAGGGACAGTCCTGCTTTTTTCCAGTCCTGTCCCATCTAATTTAGCTAAACTAGGTATGCAAATACACGTTGGTAGTTATAGCTCGGTAGGTAGCACTAGTATAAACATTAAATAAATATAATAAAGTACTAAATAATAAATCTAACTTTAAAATACATTTAAATAAACCCCTAATTTTTTTTTAAAACCCATTAAAATTAAATTATTATTTAGACATAATACATCTTTAACCAAAGCAGTGCACTGCTACTAATCTTAAACATAACCGTACATTAACCCTAAGCTATTTTTTAGTTCTTGTCCAACATTTTTCCATCCGCATACCTGCCAACACACCCAAGATTTTGGTGGACAGTCCTGCTTTTTTCCAGTCCTGTCCAGTAAAAGTTGGGTTGTTGCAAAGTATGCCATTGTAAATAGGTAGCAAATGTTAGGCATGTATTACAAGTGGTCCAAAATCAATTTAAAAATGTAAAATAATCCCTATTCTTTTATTAAACATCTATGGATGTGTGATTGTGTATGATAAACGGAGGCCAAGTTCCTTGGAGCATTTGTCTCTAGGTCATTTTGTGTACAGTACACCTCAGTACGTGTGTGCAACTCTATTGGTCGTTTCGGCAGGGGGCTGGCCTGCCATCAACGAATGAAGTGCGTTCTGCAATTCACTAGTTGATGCCAGACCAGCCCCCTGCCGAAACGACCAATAGAGTTGCACACACGTTCCTTCACGGCAGCTGCTGCTGCTCCGATGTGTTGTTAACCCCGTATTAACCCCTGCAAGGCAACCGGGAAGGAAACGAAGATTAAACGAGCACGAAGAATGTCCGCGAATATTCGCCCGAAGAGAAGACAGGAACGGGCGAATATTCGCGGAATACGAAGGTTTTTTCCCCCCCGAAGACGAGCACGAAGACGAACACAAAGAGCCCCCTGGTGCCCAAGTCTACCAAAAAGGTATTTCAAAGTTTAAGATTTAAATCTAATGTATTATTACCATATTTTAAGGTTATAATTTGCAGTTCTCATAAATAAATACAATAAAATGTTCCCCCAAAAAGGATACGTTTATTTTAAATGTTAGAAAACAATATTCACCTCTATTCAAAAAATAAAATTGTATTTACCACTTTTGTTGCTGGTATTTAACTGGTCTGTGTTGATGAGGAATTATCAGTCCAGTTTTAGAGGAAAAAGTTTAGAAATATTTTTCTTGAAGCAACATCCATAAAGCCAGGGGAAAATATGAAGATTTTGCCTCAAGATTGCAGCGACCATTAAAAAAAAATGCACGTTTCTCTCCAGACCCTCCTAAGAACTCTGGGCTGTCCCTGCAGGTTAAATACAAGTACTGCATTCAACTATGCAAGTGAATGGAGCTCAGCTTTTTTATAACAAAGTGATTAAAAAAATATATATATATTTTACTAAACAATTGGAAAAAATAAAAATAGCGAAAAAAATAATAAAAATGTAGTAACATTTAAAAATAATTATGCAGTGATGTCACAATCAAAGGAACCATCCTGTTCCAACATTGGCTGAATTGGCTGTGTTCGAACATGTCCCAAAAAGGACTTCGACAAATGTCAAAATGAAAAGAAATAAAATGCTCACCTTCCAAATGTGGCCTTTACAATGTGTTTGTAAAAACACACTAACAGGATAGGCCTGCAGCCCAGTTTTATCCTTCCTGTGCCATCTCTGGAGTGCACTATTGTCCCTATATCCAGCCCGCAGACACTTCCAGCGCCTAAGGGGGAGATGGTGGATTTCCCCTGGAACTCAGATGTCACAGTGCCATATACTTTGACTGACCACCGATCCTCCATGCTGGTTGTGGGGGGTACCACTGTGTGTAGGCTGGGGGGGGCACCCTGTTTTCCCAACAATGGAGAAGCTCCTTATCATTAATCCAATTATATGTCTTGTGTACAAGTATCTTCATCAAAGGTAATATGTCCCCTGTGTGTCACGTACAATCCCCTTCGCCATTGTATCCCGTAACACCATAATTAGAGTACCTGATGGAGAACTAGCTTCTTGTATTGTTAGAAGTTAATTGTGTTACCCCAATTATCTGATGCTTTTCTGTATAAAAGCCAGCCTTTGCCTGTAATGTTTGTCTGCTTTTAAACCTAATGTGATTGGTTTTGTCCACTACATTGAACTGTTCAGATCTGCATGCTGTTCGTTGGGCTGATTTACTGGAAGCAGTGGAGAAATGGTCCTCCCTTCCTTTTTACCCATAACACTAGGGCTGCAACTAACGATTATTTTAATAATCGATTAGTTGGCCGATTATTTTTTCGATTAATAGGATAAAAAAATGCACATTTTTTTTAATTTAAAATAATGTAATAAAAAACGTACAATTTACACTTTCATCTCTTTATCGCAATGGCCTCTCTCTATTCACCTTCTTATTTTACTGACATAATAAAAGCTACAAGAACCCAAACACAGTGTTTCTCAAACTAGGTTTTAATACAAAGTTATTAGTAAATATTAATTCATATGTTAACTATTTTTCATATTTAATAAAAACTGTGAGAAAAAACCCTTGTTTATATTTTCTTTTATTTACCAAACTGCCCCCAGTTATGCACATCTGACCCCCAGCTTGCCACTCTGCCCCCAGATATGCCTTATACCTCCTATATGCCAGAGATTCCACTGTGCCCCCTGATATGCCACTGTGCCCCTGATATGCCTTATACGCCAGTGATATGCAACTGAGCCCCCTGATATACCTTTTACCCCCAGATATGTCTTATGCCCCCCTGATATGCCTAATATCGATATGCCTTATAGCCCCTATATGCCACTGTGCCCCCTGATATGCCACTCCGTCCCCATAAATGCCCTGCACCACCCTGAAATTCATTATACTCCCTGATTCACCACTCTGCCTCCCCCTATACACCACTCTGCCTCCCCCAGATATGCCATTTTGCCTCCATGAAATTCATTACACCCCCATACACCACTCTGCCTCCTCCCCCCTCCCATACACCACTCTGGCTCCTCCCATACACCACTCTGCCTCCTGTCAGCAACGGAGGTTCACAAGACACCAGGGAGCCGGGTAGAGAGGCAGAGTGGTGTATGGGAGAGGGGAGGTGGTCACTCCCTGGTGGCAGATCCTGGCTGTCTGCCGGAGATAATCCCCTCAACCAGTGATGGGATGATACTGCTGGGGTAGCCACAGAAGCCTTTACAAACCCAGGGCCCATAGTCAATAGGGAGGAGGCTGGCAGTCAGGCCTCTCCAGTGGTCCCAGTGATGGAGGCTTCCGTCACAATTCTCCCCCATTCGAATTGGACTGACACAGGATGAGACCCCAAACGGGTTGACTCCGTAGTCAGTCAGTTTATTTGGCCCATCAATGCCCTCCAAAAATTGGTGCTCCTGCTGCTGCTGGGGAGATAGGCCGGCTGTGCCATCTCCCGGGTACCGCTGGGGAGGGATGCCTCCTGCATCCCCTCCCTGGTGCTGCTGCTGACGTTGAGGAGGGAGGTCAGGTTGATCCGGTCCCGGAATTAGGTTTTGCCGCTGGGGTCGGCCGCTGTATCTCCCTGAATTCCTGCAGCTTTGGTAGGTGGTGGGCAGAGGCCAGCGATGCTCTGCCCTGTTGCCAGCGCTTCAGCTGGGGTTAGGGCATCTTCTGGGTCGGATTGCCGCTGGGGAGGGAGGACCGGTTCCTCCGCTCCTGGACATGTGAGCTCAGGGGTGGAGACCGCAGTCCCATCCACCCCGCCTGGTTCAACATCCTCAGATGACCACTCAATCACATCCACAAAATCCCTGGACACTGGGGCATTCTGTTGAATGCAGTCGAACAGTTTTTTTATACGCCTTTTCCAGTTCCCACTCCTGTGTAATTAAAAAGTCTAAATCACCTTTAAGTCCTAGTGCATCTGGGAGGTCCCACTCCCTGAAATCCCGGATGTCCTCAATCCGCCACTCCGCTGTACTGCCGAAATCCGGATCCTCCTGAAGACTATCCCATAATAATCCTGGGCCACCAAAGTCATGGCCCTCTGGAGAACATTCTTTCGCAGTTCCCCAATATGCTTGTTCTGTATACCACTGCAGAGCCCTATAGTGATCTTCCAGCTCTACCTCCTGTTGGACCAGCTTGTCCAATTCGGATACCCATTGCTCCTGGGGTTGCTGTCCCAGGAATGACATCCGTAGTTCCCGCTGGTCTCTAATCTTTTGTTCGGAGCTTGGAAGACACTGACCCCGGCATATAACAGCCCTCTGCCATAGTGACCGTCGAACCAGTTGCCTCAGATTCTGGTATTGTTCTGTAGGCAGGGCAGTGGTATAGCAGGAGAGGATGACCCGCAGCAGCCCCTGGAATTCTGATACCACATCCATGTCCTCGTCAAGGCGACCGAAGTCTGCCGTCCTGTCGGTTAATCCCGGTAGAAAGTAAGTGTCCCTCAGACTAAGAAGCAATACCACCGCTGCCACCAATGTCACGGAGCTGGCTAGTCCGACCGACTACCTCCGCTGTCTTGTGCTCCCTTAGCTTGGGACACCACACTTTCCCCGGTTCCCCAGTCACTAGCCGAGACTCAGTCTAGGGTAAAACCAAACAAAGACTGATTTATTTCTCACACACAGAACTGGATATATCCAACAAAACACAAATTAACATAAAACAAGATATTGGGACACAAACCGCCCCCTTAATCTGCCTCCCAGAGACAACAGGGGCAGTAACGGGATTAACAATACAATAGTGGGGGGAGACTGATTTATACAACATTAAACATCAAAGAATGGTGGTCACTCCCTGGTGGCAGATCCTGGCTGTCTGCCGGAGATAATCCCCTCAGCCAGTAATGGGATGATACTGCTGGGGTAGCCACAGAAGCCTTTACAAACCCAGGGCCCATAGTCAATAGGGAGGAGGCTGGCAGTCAGGCCTCTCCAGTGGTCCCAGTGATGGAGGCTTCCGTCACAGATATGCTCTCTGACTTTAAGCAGGACCTGGTCCAACTTGTCGAGGACTGATCATCTAGAACACAAGTTTGAGGAATACACTGGGGCCTATAACGAACTGGTTAATCGCCACAATGATCTAGCAGACACCCTCCTCCAACTCCAACTCAAGGTGCCAGATCTTGAGGATAGGTCGAGACGCAACAACTTACGGCTCCGCAGGATCCCTGAGGAGGTCTCAAATAGCTCTCTTGAAGATTTCGCTAAAGACCTCTTCCACTCTCGTGCCGGAGCTTTCTGATACTGATCTCCTTATAGATCGCATACACCGGCTCCCGAAACCGAAATCGCTTCCAGTGTCGGCCACCCGTGATGTGATCCTCCGGTTGCACTATTTCAAGGTGAAAGCGTCTATCTTATCTGCCGCCAGGAAGAATCCGACGTTTCCTGAGCCGTACGACAATATCCAGCTATTTTCCGACCTATCTGCTGCGACCTAATCCGCTCGCCGTAAATTCACTTCAATTACACTCCATCCAGTACCGTTGGGGTTATCCAACGAAGCTTATCCTGTCCCGGAATGGTGTCCAATCAGTGGTGCGGTCTCCGGCTGATGGTTTTCGACTCCTCCATTCCTGGAATATCCTGTCTGCGACTGACGACCAACCTGTGGTGGCTACTTCATCCTCTCCACCGCGTCACATCTCCACGGAATGGGAACTGGTGAAAGCTAAGCGCCCGAAGAATGGACAGTTTCCAGTTGTGACAGGGCCAGGCTAGCTGGCTCATGTGTCATATGAAGTTTAGCCGGGTCACGGAGCACTTTTGTGTCCGGTTCTGTATACCGTGACCCGGTAATATATTATATTGTGTTTATTGTGTAACCGGCCCAGAGACTGATGTGGATTCAGCCCCAGCCTTCAAAGAGACGATCCTATAATCTGGCTGGGGCTCTTAATCAGCCAGCACAGCCCTATCTGCCCAGACGGCACCCGCACTACAGGGGGGATAACACAGGTGGGGGAAACCATTGTATCCCTTAATCCCCTCACCTGATACATCCCCTGTATACTGATGGGATTTGTGATGGGATGTGGCTGATGGGATTGGGGGTTGGGTTCGGTACACATTGCATTGAGCTTGTATATAAGTTCTGTGTGTTTGTAATAAAGAAGTTCTTCTTGGTTTGCTACGAATGGTGGTCTGGATGATCCGTGGATAGCTGAGTGCGATCCGTATGAGGGACTGACTGGTGATTCCTCAGCCCTCAAACAGGGGGACCCAGCCTTGGGTACGGTGACCCTGTAACATTGGTTGGCAGCGGTGGGAAGAATCCCACGACTTGGGTGAAATCCAAACCACCAACTGGGATTGCAGACGAGAGACACCAAGAGAGCTCCTGGAGGTTTGTAGCAAAGGAAAGGCTACTCTGATTGCAGACTGCAGAGAGATGGACCGGCACCAGGATGCCCCAGAGGAGACTCGGACTGAGTGCTCTACAAAAGAACATTCTATGGCACCTATCCCTGTACCCAGGAGGGGCTACATCGGAGCAAGTGACGGCGGTGATTAAAATGTGTCACCAGGAACTGAGCCAGAGTGGGTCTGTATCTCCCAGACTAGGGGAACAGAACACCAAAATATCATACCAGGATATCCAACCCTTCCAAGAACCAGAGGGTGAGACAGACCGGGTTACAGCCGAGGTGTGTGAGCTGGAACACCAGCAGAGGCAGTTAGAGTCTGCGCCCGCAGACTGGAGGGATGATTTCTCCCATCCCCACTTCGAATCATACTGGGCACAGTACTGGACAATGTGGGATCTACGAGTTCCACTCCTGGGGGAGAACCCGTTGCCGGAGTGGGAAGAAGAATTGAGAGGTCTCATATATGCAGAGCTCGACCTCCAGAGCCGCTACCAGGGATTCTCCCAGCAGTTAGCAGGTGAAGACCACAGCGACCCTCTGATGCTGTATTGCCCCGTCGACCCAGGACTGATATATGATGCCTTCCAATTTGACTCGTCCTTCGGAAGCCCCTGCCAGTACCGCAGGGATACAATCTGGGACAACCGTGTAGAAGTCCTGGTTTATGCTATTCCCCCCGAGCTGGAGGCTGTTATGGATTGCCTGGTCCAAGAGGAATGGCAGCTCGAGAGGGACTATAAAGAATTGCTGCGGAGAGGGGAGCTTCAGGAGTTACAAGGAGACTGGGAGCATGGTACTACAACTTGCAGGAGTGGGACCGAGGTCCTCTTCGCCTACTCCGCGGCCCCTGCCCTGGCGAGAAGAACCGAGGTCCTCGCCAGCAAGAAGAAGCGGAGGAGGAAGCCAAAAGCTCCGACCCAAGTCCTCACCAACAACCCTGGCTGCTCTACCCCGGCAGAAGAGATGACTGTCCCCACCTCCCGAGTAAGTTTCACAATCCCCCTCACCAAACCCCTAGCTATTCCCGTAGAAGCCAGTGCCCCAGACTGTCCCCCTGATTTCCCGAGTGTCCTGGAAGAAGCCCGGGTCACTGCCCCAGAGGTTCCCTATGAAGTCCCCGGTGACCCGGTAGAGGCACCGTTCCCTAACCTAGCGAGGACGCCAGAGGGGCTGCCGAGTTCCCTGGGTCCTCTCAGTAGCCTGGCGCAGGCCCTGGTTCCTATCCCTGTGTTCTCCGAAGTGATCCCTGATTCCCCAAGTGTCCTGGTAGAAGCCCAGGTCACTGTCCCAGAGTGTTCCTCTGACTCTCTCCGTGCCCAGGCAGAGGCACCTGTCCCAGAGAGGAAGATCGAGGGTCTGCTTAACCCTCCCGGTGGTCCAGTATTGGCACCTGTCCCTGCCCAGGAGTATTCCCCTGGGTCCCCTGAGTACCCCGCAGAGCTGCTTAGCTCGCCCAATAACCCTGTAAGGGCACCCGTTCCTGTCCCAGAGTGTCCCCTAGGTCACTCCAGTGTCCCGGTAGAGGCCTCGCTTACTACCTCTACGTGTTTCCCTGGTTCCCCGAGTGCCCCCGGCCCGATCAGCAGGGTTTTCCTTCCATGCAACCACCCTGGCCTGGCAGCTGCCCCAGACTCAGTTCCCAAGACTAGGGAGCAAGAGTCTCCACGTGCCCCTGTTACCCCGGTGAGGGGGATAGCCATGTGCCCCCGGCTGAGCTGGGACTGTCCTCCAATTCACAGAGGACTATTGACTATCCTTTTGGGCGACCAGGGCCCTGGCCCACCTTCAATGGATGCTTCTGACAAAGGGGGCCATGAACTAAGGCCTGCACCTTTGAACTTTGTCCACTCGGACAGCCTGCAGCAGACCCGTGTGGATCTGCCTGGTCTGCCGGACCGTTGGTCAAGGGGGAGATCTGTGACAGGGCCAGGCTAGCTGGCTCATGTGTCATATGAAGTTTAGCCGGGTCACGGAGCACTTTTGTGTCCGGTTCTGTATACCGTGACCCTGTAATATATTATATTGTGTTTATTGTGTAACCGGCCCAGAGACTGATGTGGATTCAGCCCCAGCCTTCAAAGAGACGATCCTATAATCTGGCTGGGGCTCTTAATCAGCCAGCACAGCCCTATCTGCCCAGACGGCACCCGCACTACAGGGGGGATAACACAGGTGGGGGAAACCATTGTATCCCTTAATCCCCTCACCTGATACATCCCCTGTATACTGATGGGATTTGTGATGGGATGTGGCTGATGGGATTGGGGGTTGGGTTCGGTACACATTGCGTTGAGCTTGTATATAAGTTCTGTGTGTTTGTAATAAAGAAGTTCTTCTTGGTTTGCTACGAATGGTGGTCTGGATGATCCGTAGATAGCTGAGTGCTATCCGTATGAGGGACTGACTGGTGATTCCTCAGACCTCAAACAGGGGTACCCAGCCTTGGGTACGGTGACCCTGTAACACCAGTACCGTGACTTCATATTTTGTGGTATACCGGTTTCTATGACCGTTGTTGTTTCCGTGCGCCTTTGTGAGCTTCATGATCCACAGTTTTACGTATGTCTCCTCACTACACGCTACACAATCACCCTATACCACATAGTCTTATTAGGCATCTGATCGTTTGTTGGTTTTGTTGCTCCCCCCTATCGAGGTGAACTGTGGCGACACCTGTTTTTCCTCGCCTGTCAGTTCACACCATTTTGTGGCTCTTTGACGCCTCGTCTCTGTTGACGGTTTGTCTGAGCCTTCCTCCTATCCCGTCCTACCCTCCTTTCTCTCTTCTTTTTCTCTCTCCTATTTTCTGAATGAGTCTTACCGTTCTCTCTGTTAACGCCAAAGGCCTCAACACTCCCCACAAACGGCGCATGTTCCTCTGTGAGCTTAAGTCTAGGACGGCTGACATCGTGATGGTACAAGAGACGCACCTTCTGAAATCTAGCGGCCGCCATTTTAACTTTAAGCTGTATCCTACTGAATACCATGCTACTTATGATACTAAGACGGCCGGGGTGACTTTACTTATCCACAAGAATGTCCATTTCCAGCTCCACTCCAAGCTCTCGGATCCTAAAGGTCATTTCCTCCTACTCACAGCTGATCTTAACGGGACTCCGTTCACGCTGCTCACCATATATGCTCTTAACGACAACCAACTATTTTTTTTGGAAAAAACCTTTCTGAAACTTCAAAAGGTCCAAACAGGCCGCACGATCATTGGCGGGGATTTTAACCTTCCTCCCGTACCGAAGCCGGACTCCTCTGCTACCATGTCCTCCAAATACTTGAAGGCGCTTACATTGCAAGGAAACTGTTTCCATCACCTTCTTCACCGCTGTGGAGTGTTTGATACTTGGAGAGTTCTTCACCCCCTTGGAAAGGACTATACGTTTTACTCCAATCCTCATTCTAGCTACTCTCGAATTGATCTTATTCTGGTCGATAAACTGACCTTACAGTCTGTCCGCACCGCCTCCATTGGCAATATATCATGGTCCGACCATGCACCGGTTTGGATATCTCTTTCGCATGGTGGCCTAGACCTTCCACCACCCCTTTGGAGACTGAATGACAGCTTACTTCAACCGAACACCTGTGACCCAGTATTTCCTATCCAACGCGACGCCGGACCTGCAGCCTTCCATGCTCTGGTTAGCCCATAAAGCGGTGATCCGGGGTCACTTTCTCAAGATTGCCTCTCAACAAAAGAAAGCTCGGACGCACTCACTTTCCACTCTCACCACCCAGCTTACAGCTCTCGAACTCACCGATAAATCTTCTTGGTCTCCTGCAACTCACGCTGAATTGCAAGCGCTGAAAGATGAAATTTAAAGATGAAAATTAACCTTCAACACACTGAACTTGCCTTGCGATGGCTTCATCAAACATATTACTCCAAAGGCAACAAGGCCGATACTCTACTGGCGCGCAAGCTTCGAATCCACTCATCGTCCTCGACAATTCATTATTTACAAACGCCGGATGCCGGACGGCTCTACAACCCTAAACACATCACTGACCAGTTTGTAACCTACTACGAATCCCTCTACAACCTACGGTCCCACCCACACGTGCCGCAGCCGCAAGACCAGCATATTCGAAGTTTCCTGGAGTCTCTTCCCATACCTCAGCTTTCGGAAGATTGTTGGAACGACCTAACTAAGCCCCCTACAGTAGACAAAGTCACTCTAGCGATTTCTGCCCTCAAGCCTCATAAAGCGCCTGGACCCGACGGTCTCCCTAATTCCTACTACCAAAAATTTAAACATATATTGGCTCCCCACCTCTGTGACTTATATACTCATTTGATGGGATCTTCCTCACTTCCCTCAGAGATGGCTGCCGTGCATATCACTACAATACCCAAACCGGGGAAGACTCCAACTGCCTGTGCAAACTATAGACCCATTTCCCTTTTGAATACGGACACAAAATTGTATTCTAAGATTTTGGCTGACCGTCTGAACCGCCTCTTACCAACTCTGATTTGCAACGATCAAGTAGGCTTTGTTATGGGTTGCCAGCCATCGGATAACACGCGGCGGATTGCAAACATCATTCATCTAGCCTCCTCTTGTCGTCAACGGTGCCTCCTCCTCTCCTTGGATGTGGAGAAGGCCTTTGATAGGCTCCACTGGGGCTTTCTTATGGCCACTCTACGCGCGTTCCATCTTCCAGAGGCCTTCATTGCAGTGATTGACCGGTTATATGTTCGTCGTCATGCAAGTGTTCGTGTTGCCGGATTCCTCTCACAACCTTTTAATATTTCAAATGGCACGAGACAAGGCTGTCCCCTTTCTCCATCACTCTTCGCACTGGCCATGGAGCCTCTCGCCATAGCGGTGCAATCGTCTCCAGCTATCAAAGGTTTTCCGTGCCACTCTGTCGAAACGAAACTTGCCTTGTATGCTGACGAGGTTCTACTAACCATTACAGATCCTCAATCCTCCTTACCGGCATTGCAACTATGCAACTATTGCAACTCAACTATCAACAATGTTCCCGTATGACTGGAGATCTGATTATCTTACTTACTTGGGAATCAGGCTTACTAAATCTGTCCACACATTGGCTAAAGTGAACTACCAACACATTCGGCGAGCAATTAAGGAAGACCTCCTTCGTTGGTCCAAATTTGAACTGTCCTGGACGGGTAGGATTGTCTTCTTCAAGATGAACTCTTTACCGAAACTATTCTACTTGTTCCGGACGTTGCCAGTCCCTATATCCCGTACCCTTCTCCGCGAAATTCACTCAACAGTTTCTACCTTCATCTGGGCCAACAAGAAAGCCCGGCTCTCCATTCGTCTTCTCCAACGCCCCAAGATGCTGGGGGCTTAGGAGTCCCAGATATTAGGAAATATTATCTGGCTGCTGCCCTTACACAGACTCTTCAACTGTTCTCCGCTGCGGCACAGGTGGCGTCGGTTGACCTTGACCCTGACCATCTACTTTATCTGCACATGCGCCCATTACGGTTTTGCGCCCATTGCTACCTCACGTCTCCGTTGACTCTTGGCTGCAGGCTGGTATACTGTCCATTAGCCTTTTTACTTCACGGGGTCATGTCCGCTCTTTCCAAGAATTGAAAACCGACTATTCCCTCTCCAATAAAGACTTCCTAAAGTTTTTACAATTCCACAATGTTATTGTCACGTTCTGCCCAGGCTGCGGAGCTGCATATCTATCTTGTTTCAGTTTCCCTTTTTTGCTTCGATCCATTCCTGGATTTCCTTTTGCTTTGTTCTGATCTTCCATTCCTTGCTTCTGCTTCAGCTCTGTTTCCTTTATAGGGTGTGCCCCACCTGTGTGTTCTGTTTGTCTCAGTCTTCAGTCTAAGGTATGTCTCAGTGTTACATGTTTGGTTTGTTTCGTACCACTGTCAGCAGGGATTAGCGTTAGGACCCACCGTCATTGGAGTACTTTGGCGTAGTGGTGGGCTAAGCATACTATGGCCATATCATGTGACGGAATCTCCAATTGTTATCAAACAGTCTTAGGCTAGTTTCTGTATTCATGTTTGTTTGTCTCCTATGTACCTTAGCCCTTCTTCCTTGTATCATCTGAGGATTCTGGTTCCTCTCTCCTCTCCCTTGGTCCTAGTTAATATGTCCTATCCTTGCTTAAGGAGAAGCGTCCGAGGATTCCGGCTCCTCACTCCTTCCCCTGTGTTCCTTGCCTTGTTCTCTGTCCTTTGTTGTGCCCTGTATCATGTATATCTTGTCTAATAATGTTTATTTTTGTCTGGTTCACTGTAGTGCCCTGTAACATGTATGTCTTGTCTGGTTATGTTTCGTTCCTGGTCTCCCTGTCCCTTGCTTGTTATGTTTCTGCTTACCCTTTGCTTAGCTTCCATACTCCCAGCCTGCAGCATCATGCACGTGATTCTAATGATATGCTTCATGCCTGCTCCAGGGTGCCTGCAGGATACCACTTCACTTTGTTCTGGACTACATCCGCTGCCATATCAGGGCGCTGGTGTTTGGCTGCACAACCCTAGGTGCTCAACACCTGGGTGAGTGTGGTCACCCTGCAACCAAGCCCTGTCCAAACTCCACTACTGCACTGTGACTCCTGCATACAATCATCGGGTGCGCTGGGTCCTTTCAGTCATCTGTTTGGACCCAGTCCGTGACAGTTATTCAGAAATATTGGAAACCTACCCCATCTACGGCTTCCATGCCCTCAATTGTTAAGCTTTGTCTCCAGGCTCCCATTGTCCCACATGCCATTTCCATTTGCTAAGTGGCGCCGCTGGACTGTGCGCCCGACGTTAAACTCCCATATATGGAAGCATGGGAAAAAGAGCTCCATTGTTCCTTTGATGTTCAAGATTGGTATGCGGCCTTGGAACAGATTAAGGGTGTGTCCAGAAATGCCACCCACTTTGAAACGGATTGTAAGGTCATATTCCGTTGGTATTATGTCCCCGCCAAGCTCTCCAAGATTTTCCCGTCTACCTCCCCTTTGTGTTGGAGACTGTGTGGCCACAGAGGGACGATGGCCCATATCTGGTGGTACTGTCCTCTATTGTCTACTTTTTGGTCCGAAGTTTTCGCACTCATTAATCATTTGCTCCCAGTCTCGATTATCTCCTCTGTCTCGGTCGCCCTCCTGGATATGCTCCCTCCTGACCTGGATACGCCGTGTCGTAAGCTCCATATACATCTCCTCCTGGCTGCTAAAGGCTATATTGCCAGAAAGTGGAAGAACCCTGCACCTCCATCCATACGTGAGGTGCTCTACTCTATGGCCACTACCCGCACGTACGAATGTATGGCACACTCGGTGATGGGTACCATGTTTTCCAGGCAACTTGGGATAGATGGGACAACTTCTATTTTACCTCTTTTCGTGATACCCCTCCTGGTTTTTTGCTCCATGACATGCGTGCCCCATGGAGCTTGAAGGCCGTTCGCTCGTTCTAGGCTCCTCTCTTTTTTTTTTTTTTCTTTCTCATTTTCTTTTCCTCCTCTCCTCTTTTCTTTCTTCTTCCCTCCCCCTCTTTCCTGTTTCCCCCCATCCCTCCCTTCCATGGACTGGTTATACATGGTCATTATTCAGACGCAGCATGCCACTGATTGTGTACTTCTCTCGTATATATGGCTACTTTGATGTTAACTGCATTTCCTTCTGCTCATCTGATTATTTGACCATGTACTTGTACTATGTTATGTTTTACTAGCTACCTGGCCAGGTTTTGTCACTCCGCTCTGTGGCACATTGTACTGCTTTGGTCTGATTGCTGACTTATGTACTATCCTCCTTTCTTGTTTTTGTCCATGCATTTTTTGTTACAAAAACCATTAAAATTTCAAGTGATAAAAAAAAAACCAACTGTATAGTTTAAAAACTGAAGGCCGCAAATCCACTTTAAAAGTAGGCCTGCCTTTTCCCATATGTCCTGTGCATAAAAGCAGTTCTAAAATATATGCAATACTGTCTCCTCTTGGGTATACTGATCTCTGGGGCACTTAGCGGTGGCACCAAGACCTCTCCTGTGCTGAAATTGCCTAGTTGGCAAACATTCGTGCCCTACCTGCCATGCATGATCTCTCTGAGAGTTGGCTAGAAAGTGGCGACATACATTCTGCCAAACTCTTCTGGACTCTATGAGAGAGTATTGTGCCACTTGTTCAGTTTGTTCCTTTGATAATATAGCAGCAGTCAACTTCTTTGGATTTGAAGAAAGCCATAACAGGTTTCATCAGCTTGGTAAAGCACCAAGGGGCCGAGCCGAGTCCAAAGGGAAGGCAGGTGAACTGACAAAGCTCGTTGTGCCAGAAGAATTGAAAAAACCAGCGGTGATCCTGGTGGGCAGGGACTGTGAAATAGGCGTCCTTGAGACCCAGACGTAAGCCAGTCGCCCTGTAGTAGAAGATCTCCGAGGAGATGGATGCCTTCCATCTTGAATTGACGGCAGGTGACAAAGATGTTGAGGCTACTGAGATTTATAACGGGTCAAGATTTTCCTGACTTCTTGCGAACCAGGAAGATGTTGCTGACGAAGTGAGGAGGACCCATAACACGAGTTCTGTGGCGTCCTTCTTGGATAGTAGGTGAATTTTCGAGTCTACCAGCTCCTGTTGGGGAAGATAAAGCTTGGGGAGAAAAAGAAGGGCATATTGAACGGGGGAATAGAAAAATCTATGAGGAAGCCCTGAACCGACTGAAGGACCCAAGGGTCCAGGGACATGCGTGACCAATTGTTGGAAAAGAGAGATAGGCTACCCACAACCCGAAGAGGAGAAGACAGAATTGAAAATAGGTAACTTATGGGTTCATGGTCTTCCTAGTAAAGGACCGGTGACACCTCGTCTGGTTGAACCTCTGGCAGAGGGAACTGAGCCCGAAACTGGTACCCTGGCTGGAATGACTGTTGGTAGCCTCCGGTGGCTGAACGGCTGGCGTTCCGTCTCCTTGGATATGCAGCCCTGCCAGAAAAACGCTGTCTGGAAGAGAAAGCTTTACCCCTTGAAGGATTGGGCCTTTCTGAAGGACGTGAAAATGTTCACATTCTTATTGAGCTCCTTTATGAAAGCATCCCGGAAAAGGAGACCGTCGGCCGCTGGACCCATCTCCTTGCTCCCAAGATCCATAAGGTGAGGGTCTTGGTGCATGAGAGCTCGTTACAGAGGGCTAAGTTAACGTTACCCAGCATGATGCTGCAATGCAGGGGAGGCGTCCATTTGGGGTATCCAACATAATTGCTTGTTCGGCCATCAGGAACAATGGGCCGGAAATGTCCAGAAGCTTATCCTAGGCTCTTCTGATACCACCTTTCCTGGGGCCCCTGGATATATATATCGATATATATGTCACCATCATATGTCAAACTTAGGGGTCTTAACACCTTGTGTGGCAGCTTAGGACGTGGGCATTCTGCCCGACGTTTGTTCCGGACCTCCCTCTCCACTGGTTTCTGGATCCATTTTACCAGGGAGTTTGAAATATGGTCAGACGGAGTCCACTCGGCCGAGTGTGGGTGCCTTATATTGTTAGGGTCGAAACAGGGTTTCTTCAATTTATGTGAATATAAATGTACGTGCACGGAGAGAGAAATAAGACACACGACACACTCTGGGTCAGGTCCAAAATCACTCTGCTTTATTTTGTTTATATTATAGATTATATAGTGTCCGGAAAGAGAGACGTCAGGTTACGTAAAGCTTATTAATTGGTTAATCCTGAAACTATGCGGAAATAGGCAGAAAACCGTTAGAAGCAAATGTTAGATACTTTCCTGCAACTAGATATAGCCGGATGGCGCTTGTGGTTAGTAAAACATAGATAATTGAATACACTGCTACTTGCGTCTCCCACGTATCTGCGTGAGGTGTAACCCTTTATATTGGTCGAGGCCAGTTTATATTCATTAAAGCAATACGCGTTTCTTGCTGATATATTCTGGTTCCATAACTGTCCCCCCTTGAATATATAATGGCCAACTGTCCCTAATCCTGACAGATCCTACCGGACATGATCCCACATCCTCTTCACCTGCAGTGGCGACAAATTATCCCTACTGGATAAAATCCCGGTTTCAGGTCTTGGACATGTCCCTCGGATCTATATGTCCCTACACGGGACGGGGATTACCGTCAGGGGGAACTATCGAACTGAATGGTGTTTCATAAGAAGGTGCAAGGCTTGGCATTGTATCATCGTACATGAGCATTAATGGGGTAGTCTCGCCTACTGCATGCATTTTATCGCATAGGCGTTGAAGGCAAGGGACTACACATAATAGCATAAAAGCAACAATAATCACAATAATCAGTAAAATTATTCCCAGCTGGACCAGGGCTTGTTTCCATCCTTTGAGCCATCCAAACCATTCGGCCCATGGCTGATCGATTCGAGTTGCACTTTAATTCGTCTCCTAGAGAATTTAACTTTTTAATAGCCACGGTCACTTTTCCGTCGGGACCTGTATTATCTGTATTATACAACAAGTTTCGAATCGCATGGCACAGATATGATTCTGGCAGAAAAAGGCGGAGTCTGTCAAATAATTGGAGAAACTTGTTGTATAATACAGGCCCCGACGGAAAAGTGACCGTGGCTATTAAAAAGTTAAATTCTCTAGGAGACGAATTAAAGTGCAACTCTGGAATCGATCATCCATGGGCCGAATGGTTCTGTTCTTCCGGTATTACACTGAGCACAAATTAAACATGATTCGGCTACTATTGGAGTGATTCCAGGTGCGATCCAGATTTTTTCGATAATTTCTTTCATAATGGTTTTAGACTGATGTGTAGGTCCGTGAGCTAACGATGCAACTAAAGGATATAATGTCCGGGGTAAACAAAGATATTGGCCTTTGGCCCAGGTTCCCCGCTCATCTTTAGCTGCTCCTTCTTGTATCCATTGGTTTTGTTCCTTGGTTGAAGCTTGTTGTTGTTGAATTAGAATATCCCAGTCTAATTCCATTGGTGCTTCCTTGGTCACCGTCATTTGAGGGACTGTTGAGGTGTTTCCTTTTGCTTACTTTTGCTTAATTTTGATTACTGCAACTTGTTTCAGGAGTAGGGCCGCAGTCATCAAAGCTTCAACTGCTTTCCCGTTCTTGATCGGGGTTCCTTCTGCGGTGATATAATCTCTTGCCTTCCAGATGACTCCAAAATCATGTACAACTCCGAAAGCGTACCTGGAATCCGTATAGATATTTGCGGTAGAATCTTTAGCCATAATGCAGGCCTCGGTGAGGGAAGCTAGTTCAGCCTCCTGGGCCGACTGATCCGGTCGTAAAGCTTTTGCACAGAGTACTGTGGTGTCAGTCGTAACCGCCATTCCCGTATGGAAGCGACCCTTGTCATCAGCATATTTGGAGCCGTCCACAAATAGGGTCCATTCTGGGTTTGAGAGTGGGGTACCGATTAACGCTTGCATCATGGTCAAACAATCATGTGGGTCGTCTTCGGGTGGTACATCTGGAAAATCGACATTTGATGACTGTGTGTGCCGCAGTAGCTGTTCCTGAAGATCCTCTTCTGTGGCTAGATCAATAAAATCCGTAGACGGAATATCAGTCTACTCCCCCCTTGGAAGCGGAAGGAGAGCAGCCGGATTGAGAACTTTGCAACGTTGAATAGAGACATTGTCAGGTAGGAAGAGACTTCCTTGGAGTCGGAGATGACGTTGAGTAGTGAGATGTCTGGGTTGAGTCTGTTGCAAAATAGCTGAAATATCATGTGGAGCTAGAATCGTCAGAGGGTGTCCAAGAACAATGTCTGAAGTGACATCTAAGAGCCAGCTGGCAGCATGAATAGCCCGTACACAGGAGGGTGCCGCGCGAGCAACTGGATCCAGACGTTTGGAGTAAAATCCGAGTGGACGATGTCGACTACCGTGCATCTGGGTGAGAACACCTGTGGCATGGCCTTGTCGTTCCATAGGCATAACGGAAGAGAGTAGTTTGGAATTCCCAAAGCTGGAGATGAGGCAATATTTTGTTGTAGAGCGTAGAAAGAGTCTAGAGCTTCTTGTGTGAGATAGAAAATTGCTGGGAGTTCTCGAGGAATACAGTTATATAGAGGCTGCATTAGAACAGAAGCATCAGAAATCCATGGACGGCAATATGAGATAAGCCCCAGAAAAGTCGGTAATTGATGTGGAGTTTCTGGCGGGGCCAACTCTAGGATAGCCTTCTTTCGTGCCATCGTAAGATGTTTGCGGCCTTTGGTAATACAATGTCCCAGAAAAACAATTTTTTGAAGACATAACTGTAGCTTTGATTTGGAGACCTTGCAGCCAGCTGTGGCTAGAAAATAGAGCAGATCCAGGGTATTTTCTTGACACGTGGATGAATCTGGAGTACAGAGTAGCAAGTCATCCACGTATTGCAGGAGTTCAACTTCTGGGTGAGCGTCCTGCCATGAAGAAAGCACAGAAAACATAGCTTTGCTGAAACTGGATGGGCTGTTTAGGGCTTCTTGAGGCATCACAGTCCAGGTATATTGTCGACCAGCATGGGTGAATGTAAAAAGATATTGACACGAAGGGTGCAGTGGAATGGAGAAAAAGGCATTAGCGAGATCAATTACAGTGAACCAGGAAGCCGCAGGCGGAATACTGGACAAAAGAGTATGTGGATTCGGCACGATGGGGCATCCAGAACCGTAGCTTCATTGACAGCGCGTAGATCTTGTACCATCTTGTACACTGGAGATTGTCCTTTGATTTGTTTCTTTTTCACTGGGTACAGCCTTATTGTACCTGATTCCAAGAGTGCAGCAATTTGGGTGGAGATTGCATCTTGTTGGGCCACTGATAAAGGATAATTGGGCCTTATATGGAAGAATATTAGGATCCTTAAGTACAACTTGTACTGGTGGAACTTTGAGTCGTCCAATGTCCATAGGCCCAGAGGCCCCCAAAATAGCTGGAAGATTGTCAAGCAATCTGTTCAAAAAGTCAGGGGGATCATCTTGAGGTGGGTCACTTTTCCACTGACTCTCTTTTTTCTTGGGTTATATCTTGTAAAGATACCGTTTGTTCGGACAATCTGCCCAGATTTCTAATTGTTTAATGAACAGTTGACCCGACTCAGTAGATCTGGGATCACAAGGGGGGAAAGATGGGTCTCGTATCTGGTCGAGAATGAGGCCTGCATAATCTCCTGATTTGGCTTGGACAATACTAACAAGGTCAGACCAAGTACATCCATAGGTGGTCCAGGCTTGTGAGATTTTGCGATAGAATGGCATTGGGTGTGTATCGGGCTCGGGGAGATCTTTAACAATTGTGTACAATTGTTGTGGATTAAATGCTACATACTTGGAGCGCGGTTCTGTAGAAGAGAGACCATGCCGTGGAGAACTTTCTGTGGCGAGTCGGGTGGCTTGCGCTATAGGCGCAGACATTATCTCGGCAAATTGTGGAGAGAAAGGGTTGTTAGGATTAGTATTTCCCATAGATAGAGGTGGTTGAGGGGCAGATGTACTCGAAGGCTGCTCAGGGTTAGAGTGCCGTGAACGGCGGCGAGGACCTGGGAAAGATCGTGCGAGTTGACCTGGATCGGACCTGCGTCTTCTTCGTCGGATTGGTCAGTATATGTATCTATTTCTGCGGGAGCGAGAACAGGTGAGTGTTTGGGTCTAGACCCTTCTTGGGGTTTAGCTGGTGGTTTTGGTCCAGGCAACCTTTTCCCCTTTTTGAGTACCATACCTTCGTCGGCATCGGATTGGGTCGGGGCAGTTGTTGCGCCCTCGGTCGTATCTATTTCCTCCCCTTCTGCACTGTCGCCCGGGCCCATCATTATCGGGGCAGTAGTGCTGGGTGTAGGTCCTGGGGGTGTAACTACGGGAGGAGCGGGTGGAAATAGTACTGCTTGAGGTTTTTCTAGTGCTTGAGGTTTTTCTAGTGTTTTGCCTCCCTGGAGTAGTAGGCCTTCCTCAGCCTGGTGTTAGGCCAGAAGCATAACAGCACTAGTAGATATATTTTTCCTTCTTTGTTTCCTCACCGCTTTAACTACGGATTAACTACTGGGTACAATGACACTGTGGGAATAGACATAGAAGACAACGGAGCCGGAGGTAGGCCAGAATTTTGGGCGTTGTCAGTTAACAAAGATGGCGCCGATGCCTGTACCGGATATAACATAGAAGGCGGGGCAGGCAATTGGTGGGGATTTTCCACTAAAGACAGTTGATGAAGTGCGTCACAAGATGGCGCTGGTGTCTGTGTCAGACACCACACGGTAGCCGGAGTAGACAGGGGGCGGGGAGCCTTACAGTATAGACAAGAGCGACGGCTTCCTGACGTCATTGCATTACAGGCTGGGCAGCTCCACCTCTTGTCCGACAACTCGGCGCCATTATAGGGCGGTGGCGTATGAGACATTGGAATTTTACACAGATATCTTGAGTGCTTGTTATCATACATTTCTTCGCTATTTAAGGATTTAAATTCTTTGCTACAATCTAGCCAGATTTTAACAGTATTTTTCAATCCGTCGTCGTCTAATTTTCCTGCTTTTTTCTTTTCAGGTGCAAATTGATAAGGTTCCCCCTCTGGGTACTTTATATCGTTTTTCCAACTTAGATAATTGCTTAATGTATCTTTTCCCTCGTCTGTCGGCAACTAATTGGGAGGGCGTACAAAACCCACTTGGAACGCTGTTATCGTAACCTTGTCCGCAACCGTCCGAAACCTTCTGATACGAGGCACACACACACTGTAGTAATATTATGCACTGGGGACAGGCGACTGGGCTGTCCAAAATAGTGTTAGTCTTACGGCACCGTCTGGGATCAGAGCAACTGGGTTGATCAGGTGTAGACTTGCAACACTTTACCGATTCCTTCCCACTACAGTGTGCTTGCCAGAAAAGGGAGGCACCACAGTTCAACAAGTGACTACGACAGTATATTTACATGGGGTTCTTTTATTGCCTCTCGAGGGTGCGTCAACCACCTGAGTTCCCTCCTCCGAATACACACGTGAGTAACGAGTGACACACAAGGTAGATAAGAAATGATCTTACCTTGTAACTGGGCTGCAGTCCCAGGGTCCATTCGTCAGCTCACGGCGTGAACTCTTCCCGGGAGGGACCTCCGATAGGTACGGCTTCCTCGAGCCCCACGTTGGGCGGCAACTGTTTTGGATGCTTTCCAATAAAGCCTTTCTTCAATTGTTGAACTGCTCCAAATTATGTGAATATAAATGTACGTGCACGGAGAGAGAAATAAGACACACGACACACTCTGGGTCAGGTCCAAAATCACTCTGCTTTATTTTGTTTATATTATAGATTATATAGTGTCCGGAAAGAGAGATGTCAAGTTACGTAAAGCTTATTAATTGGTTAATCCTGAAACTATGCGGAAATAGGCAGAAAACCGTTAGAAGCAAATGTTAGATACTTTCCTGCAACTAGATATAGCCGGATGGTGCTTGTGGTTAGTAAAACATAGCATAGATAATTGAATACACTGCTACTTGCGTCTCCCACGTATCTGCGTGAGGTGTAACCCTTTATATTGGTCAAGGCCAGCTTATACTCATTAAAGCAATAAGCGTTTCTTGCTGATATATTCTGGTTCCATAACAATCCTCTGGTGTTGCAGCAGCTCCGGATGGAGTCATCAGATAGGAGTCTGTAGCCTGGGGATCCGAGGCCTTCTCGCCCATCCTGCGAGCGGTAAGGAGGTCCGGATTGTCCGAATCTAGGTCAGAGTCAGGAGAATCGCCTCGTCTTCCTCAGGTGAAGAACCATGGATATCCCCACTGGGCTCTGGGGCGGAGCCAACAGGAGTGCGTATCGCACGTTGCTTCCCTTAAGAGGTGCCAAAGGAGGCCCTGGCTAGGTAGAGCAATGATGACAGGTCTGCCGCTGAAGGCATGTGGGTCTCGTCTGCCAAAGTTAAGCACTACTCTTGGTGGTATTCACAGCAAGAGGGTATGAGCAGAAAACATATGAAGATGTTGGCACCAGAGATCTGTGAGAGATCAGTAATAAATGTGCAAGGTGTATATAAAACCACAAGGTGGCGGTAGAGGCTAGCAGTGTAGTAATGTTATCACCCAGATGGGGACAGGGACCAATCTTAAGGGAGGCCCACATCTGGTAGACCTCCCTGAATCACCATGTATAGCAATATCTCCTTTTTAGTATCAAAAATGTGCCAGCAAGCACCACCAAAATTAATGAATTGTTTAAATCTAAAAAAATGGAAAAAAGAGGCAAGATTCCTTAAAACAAGAATTGGGCCTAGGGAGACCACCTAGAATGACTAGATGACAGATGACTCCGGAAGCGTAACCTTATTTGCATGCGCCTACCCAGAATCCCTTGTGGTTGTGAAAGCACCATGAGATTTCTGAGGGAAAAACAAGCCTTCTGGCTTGTCTGGTGTCAGTAGATGAGTGTTTAATAATACTTCTACTACCCGTTATATATGTATTATATATGTACCTCTAACTTGGTCTTGCAGGCAGTAGATGTTTTGAGGATTTAGTCCAAGTGTTTTCATTAGCACCTCCTCCACAACATATTTTGTTCCTTTCTCTTCCTTCTCTCTCTGGAACTTAAATCTTGATTGAATTTCTAAGTCTCACGTCCTTAACAGAAGCAAACTTCATGGTTGCAGGCATTTTAATTTCACCAGAGCAATAATTCACTCCGGCTTAAGGTAGGCAGACTGCTGCCTTAAATGACTGTTTTAAAACAATCAGGGCCCAAACACACCGCAATGCAAAGGCAAGAGATCTGTCGCTGCTAGCAGACTAACAGGGACCCAAGCCAAACAAATGCAAAGGCCCAGACTGAATGGCAGAGCAGGTATATAAAGGGCAGGGCTAAACCCAGGTAACGAGGCTCAGCTGTCCCAAGTAATTGGATAGGGGTGCTCCTGAGAGGAAAGGGTGGTCACTAGTGGCTGCAGGTAGACAAGGGTTCAAATAGTTATTGCATAGTCCAGTCTGGCAGGGTGGACCCTGACAGGAACAGGGAAGGATCAGAAGTCAGGCAACAGGAACCTCAGCTAGGCCAGGTGTTGTGGTTTTATGATAAAATGTGTAAATAAAGATGGCCACTGATCATGTGCTCTTTTGTTCAGAGTCCCAAGAACTGATCACTACCGGTTGGAGTTCTGGAGACTGCCACTTACACAGGGAATATCTACTAAATAGAGGAATCTCAGAGTTTATAACGTAGGGAGTTACGGGCAATTTACCTAATTTTTCATGCCCAGCCTGTCCCTCACACTACTGTCTATTGCTCAGCTCCTTCTATTGTGACCTTGCACAAAGTACAGTACAAAAGACAAAAATATTTTCGAGCGGGCTTTCTGTATCTACAGGGCCACAAAATGAGAAAATCCTCATACTGGTAGGACTTCCGTTCACAACGATTTTCATTATCGATTATATCGATTTTATCGATTAGTTGTTTCAGCTCTAATCGTATGTAGTTTTTTCTGTTTCAGCTAATGATTGTGCTTTAACCTTCATATTAAATTGATGATGATGAGCACCTATTTAATCATACATAACATACACATAACCATATTGTAACAGAATGACCTGTCATACAAGGCCCCAAGGTAGTCAGAGATGGCTCCAGCCTGGCTGTCAAACAAACATAGCACAGGCAGGAACTCCATTTTTTAATTAATCCCATCAATAGGATTGCTGACTGGGGATTAAAGGTTGGGTTGAATACATGTTTCTGTTAATTTATGTTAATGCAGTTCTGTGGCTATATGAGTCTGTTTTACATCAATAAACTGTTCATTCCTGCTGTACTCAGTTCAAGGTAGTTGTGTCTACTTATTGGGTACACACAGCAGGGTTCCAAGGGGTGCATGCTGGCTGGGAACTCTCCGGGTTTGACCTGAAGTTTGCCGGGTATAGCACAACTTCTCCGGTTCTCCGGGTATTGATCACTCCAATTGACTACATGGCAACAAAAATATAATGCAATCAACAGGGAGGCTCTAGTCATCAAGTGGACTATGGAGAGGCTTAAGTTTTACTTATTGGGGGGATCATTTTTCTTGTGTGACTGATCATGAACCCTTAAAATGGAGGTATGTAACAACAAGAATCCATTGGTTACCAGATGGTTCCTGTTCCTGCAAACATTCAGATTTAAAATTCAGCATAGAGCAGGGCAAAATCATGGTAATGTCCTGTAGGATAAAACTGTCTGGGGGAGGATGACAGGTTGCATAGAAACAGCGGATGCATAGTTATTTTCCACTATATTAGCCACAGACTGAGACATCTGACTATAAGACCAGATCCCCTGCAGAACTGCAAGGGACCTGGATCCTCCTTTCTGGCAGCCCGTGAACATCTGCGTGATGCGCGCAGACAACCTCTGCTGCTGCTGGCACTTCTGCCGTGGCTTCTATGACGGAGCGTCGGCATGACATGACCTTCCGGTGCTCCACCATAGAAGCCCCGGTGGAAGTACCAGCCAGCAACAGTGGAGGTTGTCTGAGCGCATAGCGCAGACGTTCACCAGCTGCCAGAGTTGAGCATCCCCCGTAGCGCGCAATGCACGCAGACAACCTCCACTGCTACCTGACACTTTCACAGGGGCTTCTACGAAAGCGCATCGGCGTGACTTGACCTTCCGGTGCTCAGTCATAGAAGTCCGGTCGGAAGTCTACGTGCAGATGTCCACCGGCTGCCTCCACTTGACACCAGGGAGTCTGGATCACGGGGACTAGGGATGCATCGGTAAGTCGAGGTGGGGCATATTGTAACATCCTTACCTGTGACTGCTACGGCCGTAGCAGTCTCCCACAGACGCCGCCACACGGGTGCCTTGCATCACCCCGCCATCCCCAAGATGGCCGACCGGTGTTCCTTCTCCAACTCGCATGGCGCACACCACTCCTAAGATGGCCGACGGAATCATGTAACGGCCAACTACGCATGCGCGCACCGCATCCAAGATGGCCGACCGTTTCACCTGCTGCGGACTGCGCATGCGCAGCCAGCGATTTAAAGAGACAGTACCGTGTTTTCAGTTTACTCCTGCAATTAGCTGGAGGCGCGGTTATCAGCCTGGCTATTTAAGGGCTCCTTAGCTGTCCACAAACTGCCTGTCAAAGAGTTTCTTATCTAGTTTATCTGGGCTCTGTTTGCGGTTCTGTGTTTCTCCAGTTCTGACTTCGGCTTTGTCTCACGGTTAACCTGACTTTTCCAATCTTTGACCCCGGCTTTGCTTCTCGGTTGTCCTGCTTGCTCCGGTTCTGAATTCCGCTTTGTCTCTCGATTATCCAGACTTCTCCAATTCTTACCTCGGCTTTGTTTGTGGACTACTCACCTGTGTCCTTACGCTTGCTCTGGCTTGTGTTCTGCTTCTGCACTGTGGATCCCCAGCTACTGATCCTGACCATTTCAGGATCGTTACACATATAGGGGGGTATAAGGCATATCTGGGGGCAGATTGGCAAATAGGGGGGTATAAGGCATTTCTGGGGGCAGAGTGGTAATAAGGCATATCAGGGAGCCAAAGTGGCATATAAGGGGGTATAAAGCATGTCAGGGGAGGCAGAGTGGCATATAGGGGGTATACGGCATATCTGGACGGAGGAGTGGCATATAGGGGCAGAGTGGCATATCAGGGAGGCAGAGTGGCATAAAGTTGGGGTATAAGGCATATTTGGGGGCGACGTAACAAGCCGTGGGGCAGATGTGCATAACTGGGAGGATAGGTTGGAAAACAAACAATAAAAACAATAGTCATAGTTTTTATTAAATATGAAAAAAGTTTACATGTGAATTAATATTTACCAATAAAACTTTTTTCTTATAGGGTAATCTTATATTTAGGATTTTTCTATTTTTTTTCTAAATTAATATTACATTTTGGGGGGTCATCTTATAATTGGGGTCGTCGAGCAAATACGGTGATATTTCAGTACATTTCTTTCCCTGAGTATGTAAAATTACTGAAATGACTTGTGATTTCTATTCAGAAACACCCCCAAGTACCCCAGATTTATGGGTAGGGCATGTTTTTTTGTTACTGAGTGTAACCACAGGTTTCCCAAACCTCGTGACCTCCCTGCCTCTGTCCCTAGAGATGCAATTGTCCGGCTGCACTTTTTTAAAACAAAGGAAGCCGTAATGGGAGCTGTGAAGCAGAAACAGAATTTCAGCACATTACTTTGTTTGCTGATTTCTCTGCATACACACCAGGAGAAGAAGCTTCAAACCGATCTTGGAATCTTTACAGAAGAATAAGGTCCCTTACAGGTGGGGTTACCCCACGAAATTATTGGTTACTATCGATGGCGCTACGCATGTGATTCACTCCTTCTGAGTGTCGCGAGAAACTGCGCCCCATAGGACACCCACCTTTGCTCTACAGCTTGCCCTTTTTTTACCGCCAGACGTTGCTGCAACTCGCCTAGTTAGGCTGGGACAGTTCTGCTATTCTGCGATAGCGAGTTACTTTCTGTGCTAAGCGGGTGGGCACAGGGTCTACAAAGCTTTTGTTACCTTTTCACATTGTACTTCCACCACTACGTTCATTATATTACTTACACCCTGTTTGCTACTGGGGTTTGTAAAACGACGGACGCGCTCTTAGTGCTCGTCTCTTATGGGTTGCCACGCTCCGGGACTGACGCCCTGTTCTCTGGTGAGGGGGGATATATGGAGAACACATAGGTGGCTATCACCTGCTTTGGCTATGTTTTGTTCTACACGGTGCCTGCGGATACACCACGCTCAAAGATCTTATTTTGATGTTTATCTCACACGCAATTCGCTATCACTTCCATGTTAATTATTATGACTCCAGATATACTTAAGATTATCTCTATTAATGTAAAAGGCCTTAATAGCCCTCGTAAACGGCGTCTAGTGCTATCTGAGGCCAGTAAGCCCCGCGCCGCTGTTGTATGCCTTCAGGAAACTCACTTCTCACATCTACACCGGACTTTTTCTTTTCGACAATACCCTACGCACTACTCAACCATGGCCTCTACTAAAATGGAGGGGGTATCGATCCTTATCCATAAGGATTGGCCCTTTGACTTGATTAAAAAGGTTTCAGACTCACAAGGGAAATATCTCTTTATTGTGGGAAGATTGAATCAACAGATTCCTATCAATGTGCTTTGATAAATTGTCTAAGGTTCAACAGGGTCGCATATTGGTCTGTGGGGACTTTAACCTCCCTTTAGACCCAGTGTGGGATGTCTCCTCTTCAGCAACCAGGGCCTTGGTGCGCCCCTGCGCAGATTATGTTCGGGTTTTTAGGACCTTTTGTTACAATACGGGTTATTTGACTCATGGCACATTCTGCATGGTACAGAAAGGGACTACACGTTCTTTTCTGAGGCCCATAATAGTTACTCAAGGGTTGATTTTATATTTGTCGATAAACTCACTTTGCAAGACGTCAAGTTGGTCGCTGTGGGTGATATCACGTGGTCGGACCACGCTTTGATGTTAGTGGACTTGCCCTCAGTGGCAGCGGTTAGGGGGCACGGAACATGGCGTTTAAATGAATCTTTGCTTAATGACAAGGAATTTGTCTCCAATCTCGTCAGCGCGACTAAGGACTTTTTCGATATTAATTATACCCCTGAGGTAGACGTTCCGACGGTTTGGTCTGCTTACAAGGCGTTTATTCGGGGCCATTTCATACAACATACCTCCCGGCTTAGGCATTTGCGCAGGACAACTTACCTCTGTCAGGAACCAATATTTCGCTACCTGAACCATGGCTTTTTTATACCTGTGGCGTTTACATCTGCGACCACTAGTGGCCACCCTCCGCCCTCTGGAGCACTCAGAACTCAGGTGTGCCTTGTTACCTGGGTTGAGCCCTAGTCTACATCCAGCTGGGCCTTGTTACCTGGATTACCCTGCCTTTATGAACCTGCCCTGCCCTTCAGTGAGGGCCTTTGTATTGAAGTCTATGGACCTTCCTGCTGTGGCTCTGCACCTGTACTGTTCCTGGTTCCCTGCTTTGTGTCCTGATCAAGTGGATTCCCTGCTTTGTGTCCTGATCAAGTGGACTCCCAGCTTTGTGGACTCCCTGCTTTGTGTCCTTCCAAGTGGACTCCCTGCTTTGTGTCCTTCCAAGTGGACTCCCTGCTTTGTGTCCTTCCAAGTGGACTCCCTGCTTTGTGTACCCTTCCAAGCGGGCTGTGTGCCTTTTGTACCCTTCCAAGCGGGCTGTGTGCCTTTTGTACCCTTCCAAGCGGGCTGTGTGCCTTTTGTACCCTTCCAAGCGGGCTGTGTGCCTTTTGTACCCTTCCAAGCGGGCTGTGTGCCTTTTGTACCCTTCCAAGCGGGCTCTCTGTCTGTCGCGCCCTTCCAAGCGGGCTCTCTGTCTGTCGCGCCCTTCCAAGCGGGCTCTCTGTCTGTCGCGCCGTTCCAAGCGGGCTCCCTGCCAAAAGACTTATTACCTGTATTTTATTTTGCCATACGTCCGGTTACTTGCTTAGACTATATTACCCTTATTTGCTGGTCCTGTTATATACATGAAATACACTGCATTACCTGGATTTCTGTTTGTGGTGTCTTTGTTTGCATAATCATGCACCGTGGGTTACATACTGAACCCCAAGTATCCCCTGCGCATGGGCTCCTACCTGACCTGATCACCCGAGTCCTGACAACCTCTCATTATTGAGTACGTTGACTTCTCTGGAGCTCCAGCATAAGGCTAACCCCACCACTGCTTCTGCGCAGGCACTGCATAAGGCTCGCTCGGAGATACAGGCACATCTTTTGCAACACACTGCTTTTAATTTGCAGAAATCTAGACAGCTATTTTACCGTAAGAGTAATAAGGCTGATACTCTGCTGGCTCGCAAACTCCTGGTATATGCCTCAGCCTTGTGTTGGTGCTGCCACAACTCTCCTGGTGGGAATGTGTTAAACTTAGACCTTTCTGGTCCGTGGTCTTCAATGTCATTTATAGCTTGCTTCCTCACAGAGTGCTACCTCATCCGAAAATAGCTTTATTAGATATGCTCCCCAAATGCATCGGAAAATTGACTTGTAACCTTGTTTTGCATGTGCTTTTAGCAGCTAAAACGCTGATAGCTAGATTATGATGATTGGCTCGGATTCCTTCTGCAGAGGATTTGATCCCTCTCATTGAATGAACAATATGAATATGCAGCTCATGAGTCTTCTTTTGAGATAAAGCAGTGGGCATTTTACATATTTTTCTTGCCTGGCTAGCACCATGTATTTTGTTATGTTTTACCCATTTTTATTTCCTCTGTACCATGAAACAGCCCTATACTCACCTGAGGGGGCTCACTTCGACATCAGAGATGGTGGTTTTTTATTGTTCAATAATAATATGACACAAATTCTGTCTTGCAATATTTTCATGCCATTATATGGGTCATTGTCTCTGTACCGTACTGTGCATTGTACCGCTCTGGAAATTATTGCACATGTTGGATTTATTTGTTTTCAAATAAACTGTCAGGCTCATCATATTGCAGCCCTTAACTGGATGTTGGAGTCCAGAGCGCAGGAGTGTAAGAACACAGTGATAGAAACACACTTCAAAAATGAGACACAAGCGGAATGTTTGGTTATAGGTATATTAAACAAAGCAAAGCAGGCATCTCACATTAAGCAGCAGAGTAGGAGGCATATCATGTATACATACTGCTAGGGAGTATAAAAGGTAGAAAAGTCCAGGTAAATATCCAAAAGGGGTCTGGGACAGGTAGCAAGTAAAAAGGGTAAATCCAAAACGCAGTCCGGGTCAAAAAGGTAACAGGCAGGCAGGTAAATCCACTAGACAGATCCAGAGTCTAGCATGAACTGTGGCTCCAAATAACTTAATGAACTCACACCTCTGTTACTGGGAGGCAGGGATATAAAGCATGTTCATTAGGTCAGGTTTGAGTGGTCCAGGCTTCAGGTGAGGGAGGCAATAGCATAACCAAACACAGCTGAGCAGAAATACACAGCACATTCATTATAGCAAACAAAGGGTACAACTTTAACTATCCTGCAGTCAGGATAGAATCCTGACACAGCCCCCCATTTAAGGAGCGGCCACTGGACGCGAACAGCCTGGGAATAAAATGCGTATGCAAGTATTAAACAAACAGACTGAGAACCGAGCAGAAACACAAAATTAACGTGACTTTTTCTTTTTTGCTCTTTTTTGTAAGACTTGTTGGTTGGTTTTCTGGTCTTTCTTTCTTATAATGTTGCTATTGGGGGTAATGACATAATCAAAGGAAAGGTCATCTGCGGTGCAATTGTAGGTCAAATCAGAACTGGATGCTGGAAAAATGGTAGGATTCAGTGCTTTCTCTTTTCATGTATCAAGGGTCACGGAGCTGCCTTGTGCCCAGGGCACCACTGAGGGCAGAAGGGGTTACCAAAACTGCACTGGTTCAAGACTGGAGTGGCAGACTTAATATGGGAAGCACTGATGGAAGGCCCCTTCTTCCTCTGAGATGGAATAGGGTCATGTATCTTTATCAGTCCAGAGGAGATATTAGGGGCTATGGTAGTCTCTGGTGTATCACGCTTTGCTGAGGTAGGAGTGATAGGGGTTGTAATCAGGGATGAACAGAAAGCTTCAGGAAGTTCATCCATTTGGGAGTAGTTTACAGCATTACAGACTGAAGAATCATAGGAATCCAGTGCATTAGCCTCTGGCATAGCTGGGTGGTGCTCATCACCATTAACAATAACCCCTAGTATACTCTTTCTGCCTTGGGGATGTCTACAGGGGCGATATTCCTGGTGCTCCGTGCCTTTTTGAATACCTCCGGATCGTGCTAGCGCACTATGGTGCCATTGGAGGCATAAATACAGTCAGGTGGTAAGGCCTCATTGGCATAACAAGAAGTATTGCTGGTACTTGCCACTGTAGTTCCAGTGAGGGTATCAGACACAAGCTTCTCAGATGGGAGCAAAGAAGTTGCCTCTAGGAAATGATGTAGAGGCTTGTCAGGAGCCCCAGTAGCAGGTGCATGATTAACTATGCTAGAAGTTATGCTAGGGTTTGGTGGTCTCCTCTGTGAAACCAAATGTGGATAGCTGTGACACCAGTCTCTGTGCCCCTCAGAGTGATGTGAAGAGGCGGCAGGGTGGATAAACACAGTCCGAATATGAAGAGCTTGAGGCCGAGGTGGACGTGTAGGGGAGTATGTGATAAAGTGCCCCTTCTTACCACCATAAAAATATCACCAGGGTGATAGCGGTACGCACTTTAACATAATCTGTAGCATAGGTGTGTGGTTTTAAGGAGAAGAGTACCTCGCAATTCATCTTAATGTTGCTGTATTTAGAACGAGTGCCAGAGAATTTCTCAGGTAGAGCAATATGAAGTTCAGGATATACAGGTTCCTGTGTATGGTGTACTGTCTCTTTAAATAAAGTCCGGCTGCAATTCATGACGAGATCAGGAGAGCTGGGACACCTGCAGGATAAGGGTACTGAGCGTCTTACTTAACTCTCCATAATGGTGAGTTCATTCTTTCAGGCTCATCATATTGCAGCCCTTAACTGGATGTTGGAGTCCAGAGGGCAGCAGTGTAAGAATGCAGCGATAGAAACACACTTCAAAAATGAGACACAAGTGGAATGTTTGGTTATAGGTATATTAAACAAAGCAAAGCAGGCATCTCACATTAAGCAGCAGAATAGGAGGCATATCATGTATACATACTGCCGGGGAGTACCGTATTTGCTCTATTATAAGACGACCCTGATTATAAGACGACCCCCCAAAATCAAAATATTAATTTAGGAAAAAACCAAAAATCCAAAAACCAAATAGACTACCCTATAGGAAAAAAGTTTTACTAGTAAATATTAATTCATGTAAACTAATTTTCATATTTAATAAAAGCTATGATTGAGAAAAATATATATATTTTTTATTTCCTTTTATTTGCCAACCTGCCCCCCCAGTTATGCACATCTAACCCCAGGCTTGCCACTCTTCCCCCAGAAATGCCTTATACCCCCCTATTTGCCACTCTGCCCCATGATGTACCTTTTAACCCTCTATATGCCACTCTGCCTCCAGAAATGTCTTATACCCTCCTATATGCCACTGTGCCCCATGATATGCCCTTTAACCCCCTATATACCACTCTGGCATATAGGGGGTTAAAAGGCATATCATGGGGCTGAGTGGCATATAGGGGGTTAAAATGCATTTCTGGAGGTATATATATTAGACTTGGGCACCAGGGGGCTCTTCATGTTCGTCTTCGTGCTCGTCTTCAGCAAAAAAAAAAACTTCGTATTCCGCGAATATTCGCCTGGTCCTGTCTTCTCTTCGGGCGAATATTCGCGGACATTCTTCGTGTTCGGGTTTTCTTCGTTTTCCCCGGTTAAGGGGTTAAAACGGGGTTAAAGCCGCTCTGGCGCCAGGAGTTTAAATGTCCGTATGAGCAACTCTATTGGTCGTCAGCAGGGGGCTCATCTGCCATTGGTTGATGACAGATGAGCCCCCTGCTGGCGACCAATAGGGTCGCTCGTACAGACTGTTAAACTCCTGGTGCCGTAATTGTCCGGCAGATCCCGCTGGTCTCCCTGTTCTATCATTTATTAACTGATAGAACAGGGAGACCAGTGGGATCTGCCGGGTAAGTTGTAGCATTGGGATTTTAAAAGACTTTTAGGCTCCTGGTGCTGTAACTTACCCGGCACATCCCACTGGTCTCCTTGTTCTATCAGTTAAATGTCCGTACGAGCGACCAATAAAGTCGTTCGTACGGACATTTAACTGATAGAACAGGGAGACCAGTGGGATGTGCCGGGTAAGTTGCAGCATTGGGGTTTTAAAAACTTTTAAAACCCCAATGCTGCAACTTACCCGGCACATCCCACTGGTCTCTGATGCCAGAGGAGGTCCCTGTAGGCGACCAATAAGCTCATTCGCACTGCTCTGTAACCCGTGACGGCGAACCTGCGGATTTCCACTTCCGGGAACTGCCGCGAAGCCGCGAAGACAAGGTAAGTTAGAAGGGGGGGGAGAATGGTAGACGAAGACGAAGACAATCACGAAGATCTTCGTGGTGTGTGTCTTCGTCTTCGCCTACGTTTTACCGCCGCCGTGTTCTCTTCGGCGTGTCTTCGGAACGAACACGAAAACACACTCTTCGTGTTAGTTTCCATGTTCACCGAAGACGAATGCACAAGTCTAATATATATGCTAACAGCAATCACACTCCTATCAAGCCAAGGCAGCCAGTACATGCTGGAACCTGGGGATGATAGTAGTGTGATTACAGCCTCCCTATGCCATGCTACCACCACCACCACCCCCCTTACACATCCATGCTATCACACACACACTCATTCACAAACAGTTAAATACTCATTAATTCCATTAATCACACATACTTACCCAAAAACCCTCCCCCACCCCCTTACCTGAACTGCAGATCTCCCACTCGCAGACTTCTGCAGGGGCCCGGCTGTGCGAGCAACTTCTCTAGCCCCGCCCCCAGAGGAAGGAGGGGGAGGTAGAGTTATGTGAGGACTTTGCTAGTTTCCTGTTCTCCTGCTGCTAATAGCAGAGACGCTGCTCGCTACCAAAGCCCGGTAAGCAGCCTGGCCCCAGCAGAATGAGGTGTGATTAGAAGACGACCTCAATTATAAGACGAGGGGTATTTTTCAGAGCATTTGCTCTGGAAAAAACCTCGTCTTATAATCAAGCAAATACGGTATAAAGGGTAGAAAAGTCCAGGTAAATATCTAAAAGGGTCTGGGACAGGTAGCAAGCAAAAAAAGGGTAAATCCAAAACGCAGTCCAGGTCAAAAAAGGTAACAGGCAGGCAGGCAGGCAGGCAGATAAATCCAATAGACCGGTCCAGAGTCTGGCATGAACTGTAAGCTGTTACGTATGAAAGTGCCCGATCGCGCAGTTGCAAATGCGCGATTGGGCATTCCCTTCCGGGTTGCGTCACTGCGGGGATATCCTGCCCTCCGATTAGGCACAGAGACGCTGCGATCTCTATGCAGGTCTGTGAGGACCTGCATAGAGATCACAGTGTGATCGGTGCAGGGGCATCGCGGGGAGGGGAGTGAGAAACCATCTCTCTCACTCCCCTTCCCGTCCTGAAAGAGAAAAGCAGAAAAAAAAACCCGTTAGTCCATTTAAAAAATAATATTAAAAAAATCATTAAAATAATAATATAAATAATACTAAAAAAAATTATAATGTGAGCTGTGATGTCATTGTGACATCAGTGGCATGTTCAGGAGGTCCCTAGGAGGACCTCTAACCATTGCCCTAGAATAACATCTAGCCAGTATAACCCTCCTGCCCCCGTTCACAACCCCCAAACCCGTTAAGCCATAGGCATAAAAATTATACAAAATTGTACACCTAATAGTATGCTCCCTGGTGCTGGGAAAGTCTGGAAAGTCTATATAAATTAGGTATTTCTGAAATCAGGACACCTGAATTGATAAACTTGGAGGGGATTTTCCATCACTTTACCTAATTTTGTGAGGATTCAGAGGGAAAATGTAAAACATTTTTTTTCTAATCTTCGCTAGTTTTTACTAAATTTCTCATTCTAAATTTTCAGCTAATCATCCAACTATGGTATCAAACGAAAGCTCTATCTCTCCTTGAAAAAACAATATATAGTTTACATGGGTACACTATTCACAGGAAAAGAGCATAATCGCTAAACCGACATACCCCAAAAATGGCAAAATTGCTCAGGGCTTTGAGGTACCAAAATTGGGATTGAAGGGGTTAACTATCGTGCAGTCAGGATAGAATCCTGACATAAACATTTTAAAATGAAGAAAAAAAAACAAGTTTCCAAGAGGGTCTCTCCAGTTTCCACCCTGCAAATTGAATACACAAACAAAATTCAACCATGCAAGTGAATGGAGCCCAGCTTTCTAATTACAATGTGATTGGTAAAATATATATTAAAAAATATAAACATGTAATAAGTAAAAATAATAATAATTCAGTGATGTCACACTGGGCACCAATCCAGTTTCTAAAAATGTAAAAAAAAATTAAAAAAAATTATGTGCAAGTACTAAAATTAGAGCTGCATCTTCCCACAAATCCTAGGAGAGAAAAGTTAAAATACTAGATGTTAAAATGAAAAATGAAAAAAAATGTGCATGCCCCAAATATGGCCTTTTAGCCCCCAAACAACCCAACAAACCTATGCATGGTATCACTGTACTTAGGAGATGTTGCTGAACACATATAGGGGTGTTGATTGACAGTGACATATACCAGGAGCTATAAATTCATACCTGAAATAAAATGTATGTGAAAAAACTAAAAAAAAATACTACCACAAAGTTTGACAAAGACTGGTTGTAGAATTAGTGAATGTAAAGAGTTAAAATACTAGCATTGGAAATACTCTGGGGTGTCTAATTTTTTTAATATATGGTTGTAACGTTTCACCCTTCACTGTCTGGAATTGTTTAAACTCTGTGCGTTACCAACCACTAGTGGCCGCCCTTGCCACTCTGAAGCACTCAGACCTGATTATCAAGTCCAGCTGCACTCAGACCTGATTGCCATGTCCAGGTGCACCTTGTTTCCTAGTTAACACAGCCTATATAAACCTGCCCAGCCCTTCAGTCTGGGCCTTGACATTAATGTTAGAAGACTCCTGGTTTGGTTCCTGGCCTGCTCCTGGTTTGGTTCCTGGCCTGCTCCTGGTTTGGTTCCTGGCCTGCTCCTGGTTTGGTTCCTGGCCTGCTCCTGGTTTGGTTCCTGGCCTGCTCCTGGTTTGGTTCCTGACCTGCCGCCTGCAAGTGGGCTTCCTGCCGTGTGTGCCGCCTGCAAGTGGGCTTCCTGCCGTGTGTGCCGCCTGCAAGTGGACTTCCTGCCGTGTGTGCCGCCTGCAAGTGGGCTTCCTGCCGTGTGTGCCGCCTGCAAGTGGGCTTCCTGCCGTGTGTGCCGCCTGCAAGTGGTCTTCCTGCCGTGTGTGCCCCATGCAGGGGTCTTCCTGCCGTGTGTGCCCCATGCAGGGGTCTTCCTGCCGTGTGTGCCCCATGCAGGGGTCTTCCTGCCGTGTGTGCCCCATGCAGGGGTCTTCCTGCCGTGTGTGCCCCATGCAGGGGTCTTCCTGCCGTGTGTGCCCCATGCAGGGGTCTTCCTGCCAAGAGACTTTCCTTGTTCATATGTTGTACCATGCTTTGCAATACAATTATTATCCGCATCATCTGTCTGTGGTTTATTTCCTGCGCCGACCATTGAAGCATTGGTCAGCTTCAATGATGTCCCAAATAGCACATGGGGGCAGAATTACCAGACTTGGAAAAAATGATTTTGAAATAGCAAAGCACTATTTGTACTTATTGCCCTATAACTTGCAAAAAAAAAAAGGTATTTCTAAACTGAGGACAAAAAGTAGAATCTATTTAGCAGTTTTTTCATTAGCTTTTACAGCTGAGTAAAACATTTTTCAAGTCAGAAAAAGTAATTTTTCCCACTATTTGTCACCATTTTATATCTTTTAAATCAGGCGTTCGTCGCCATACAATATATGGCAGACGTTGACATCTGGTGGAAGGGCCACAAGGGGCCCTTGCTGCCAATCCTAGATCACTTTAAACACCTGTTTAAAGTCATGACCTGCCAGGCACGTCAATTGTCATCAAAGGGTTAAAAAGAACATTATGGAAGTAGAAAAGATGAAGAGGTACAAAATTAATACGGGGGTTGGACCGTATTTGCCCCTTAAGTCTTTAAAGTGGGGGTGCGGCCTATAATCAGGGTTTAGCACAGGGATGTGCAATTCGTATCACCCGACACCCGGGACATGAAGTTCTGGGCGGCAGGCGGGTGTTTTTTTTTTCTTTTTCATTTAGCCATGCTGCGGGCAAACAGCATCCAGGTCCCCTGCGTAACGCCGCAGGGGACCTGGATCCTCCTCTCCGGCAGCCGTGGACGTCTGTGTGGTGGGTGTAGACTACCTCCTCTGCCGGCACTTCCGCCAGTTTCTTCTATGGTGGAGCACCGGTGTGACATAACCTTCCGGTGCTCCACCATAGAAGCCATGGCGGAAGTGCCAGCAGTGGAGGTTGTCTATGCACATCGCGCAGGCGTTCACCGGCTGCGGCGATGCGCATAGACAACCTCCGTGCCAGCACTTCCGCCGGTCACGCAGACGTCCACCGGCCGGCACTGCTAGACACCAAGGAGTCTGGGGGTGCATTGGTAAGTCGTGGGAGGCGGTTCATTTCTAGGGGACATAAAGCATATCTGGGGGGGCAGAGGGGAATATCTATAAGAAAGGTGCATTATGAATTTAGGAAAGGTGCATTATGAATTTAGGGGGGGACCTTAAAATGGCTATTGGTTTTCTGTTTGTATATAATAAATGCTGACTAACTGTATAGTAGATATCAAAAATGTTAAAATACTCACTTGCCAATGTTTAGACTTCACTGGCTGTGTGAGTCTTTAAGGGAACCGCAAATGTACACTGTTATACAGGCTTTACACTGTAGCGGAGTGTCATTTCTTCAGTGTTGTCACATGAAAAGATAAAATATTTACAAAAATGTGAGGGGTGTACTCACTTTTATGAGATACTGTACGTACTACACCAGTTGGTCCTACCGCCTCCTCCTCTACACCTCCTACTACTCCTCCTGAACTTCCCGGTGTTCCTGAACCACAGATAAAGCTCCCTGAATGTTTCAATGGTGATCACAAACAATTCCGTTCTTTCATCACTTCTTGTGCTTACCCGTCTGATTTTGTAAAAGTGCGTACACGGCTATTACCCTTCTAGCAGGCGAGCCTATGACTTGGGCCCACCATCTCCTTCTTAGCCAAAATCCTGTCTTAAGTTTCTGGGCATCCTTTAGCACGGCTATGGCAGAACTGTATGATGACCCACACAAAAAGTAATCTGCTGAATCTTCCTTATGAACCTTGAGACAAGGCTGACGCCCTGTGGAAGAATATGTCACAGAATTTCGTAGCATTGCTACGAATACCACTTGGAATGAACCGGCTCCATTAGACCAGTTCCGTTTTGGTCTGTCTGAGACACTCAAAGACGATCTCGCCAGGGTCGGCGTCCCTGAGAAACCATTAGCCTGGTCATTCGTATGGATCGACGGTTTAGATAGAGACGGTTGGAAAGAACACATACATCATACTTTCTAACCAAACCCACTCCCATACCCATTCATCCTACAGTTCCGATTGAGACAAACCAGGAAGAACCAATTCAACTTGGACTTACTCGTGGCCCCCCTCTCCACCTGAAAAGGCCAGACGTACACGCCTTAACCTTTTGTCTATGGTAAAAGACTGTGCAGCAAGACCAACCATACCCAAACATAAGCCTTTTTTGTCCAGTAACTTTGTATTTCTCGGTGGATTAGCACCCCATCAGACTATACCTTTTTCTCTACAGTGGGGCCATGAAAGACATGATTTGGATGCCATCGGTGATTCCGGACCCAGCAGCTGTTTTATGGACACCACTCTAGTAAAGAAATACAATATACCTTCACAACAAAAGAAACAACCTGTATTGATTCAGCTTGTCGATGGGAGAGCAATTCAATCTGGTCCTTTTACCACTGAAACAAAACCCCTTTCTCTTGTTTGCGGCAAAAAACATACCGACCACACATCCTTTGACATAGTCCAGTCTCCTTTATTTCCACTTAAATTGGGACTCTCTTGGTTACAAAAACACAATCCTTCTATCAATTGGGCCACAGGAACTCTATCCTTTCGCTCGAAACAATGCCAAGACATCTGTTATAAAGAAGGATCAAACAGGGGTATTGACTCCTCATACTCCTACCACCCAAGAGACTTTACAAAGATTATCAAAGGCATATCACTCCTTCATTGATGTGTTTAGCAAAAAGGGGGCTGACACACTACCCCCTCATCGTCCATATGATTGCCCTATTGATTTGCTCTTTACTAAGATTGAAAAATGCTACATAGAAACTACGTCTGTTGAATTCCTTGGTTACATCACCTGGTAACATATGGATGGATCAAAAAAAGTAGAGACTATTCTTCACTGGCCTACTCCAACTTCAGGTCCAATTTCTATCAACGATTCATCCGGGACTTCTGTAAAATTGTACAGCCTATGACTTACCAAGAAAACCATTCCCTTTCAGTGGACATCCAAAGCCCAACAAGCTTTTGTGAATTTAAAGCAACATTTAACCACACCACCTATCCTAATCATTCCTGACCCAGTACATCCCTTCATATTAGAAGTAGATGCTTCTGAGACCGCAGTAGGAGCTATCCTATCCCAAAGACCAAGACATGATGCGCAATTACATCCTGTGTCATTTTTCTCAAAGAAATTAACTCCAACTGTACAGAATTATGCGGTAGGAGATCGAGAACTTCTTGCCATCGCAATGGCCTTAGAAGAATGGCATCATCTCTTGCAAAGGGCATGACACCCAATTACGGTATATGCAGACCATAAGAATTTGGAGTATCTCAAAGCCGCAAAACGTCTATGCCCTAGACAAGCACGATGGGCTATGTTCTTTATGCAATTCCCACTACATATTACATATTGGCCAGGATCCAAAAATGGTAAAGCAGACACCTTGTCCAGACTGTATGAAGATGCAGCACCTTCATAAAACACTACCGAGACAACACTACCTTTTCCTTGCTACACTTTTACAATACATAAAACCTGGATATGATGCAGACTCTGTCATACCTGAAGGACTAACCCAAAAACAAGGTATTTTCTATAAAGAAGAATGTGTATATGTACCAGAAGCTCTCTGATCCACGGTTTTATTCCATCTACATGACCTTCCCACAGCCGGTCATGGAGGTATTGAAAAAGCTTAGAGCTAATCCGTTGTTCTTTTTGGTGGCCTAATCTCCGTAACAATGTTATCTCAAATGTACAGGAGTGTGATACCTGTGCTCGAAACAAGACATTACACCAAAAAACGATGGGGCTCCTCCAACCTCTACCTGTACCAACCTGTCCATGGGAGGATATCACTGTTGACTTTATTGTTGATTTACCTCCTTTCCAAAACCAGTTCACAAAAATGGCACATTTCATCCCTTGTCCAGGAATACCTACCGCAGATGAAACAGCACAACTATTCATTAGAGACATTTTGACTTGGCTTAAAGATTCAATGCAACCTTTCCTCTGCTTTCCACCCCCAAACAAATGGACAAACAGAGCATACAAATCAAACCTTAGATGTTATACCTTAGATATTATATTTCTCATTTACAAGACAATTGGATCCCTTTACTGCCCCTAGCTGAATTTGTTTATGACAATCAAGTACATAGAGCTACGAGTTGTTCTCCCTTCTATGCAAATTTCAGCTACCACCCAACAGCCATCCCTGGCCTTCAAAAAACTGTCTTGTCCCTTCTACGACTGCATGTCTTGACAATACTGACTGGGTTTTCATTATTACAGGCTACTTTTCGTAAAGCACAATCTGCATACAAGAGAACAGCTGATAAACATCAACAGCCGAACCCCCTCTATTCCATAGGTGACAAAATGTGGTTATCCAGTCTTCGTCTCTCGTGCCCCAGCAAGAAGCTTGGTCCTAAATATGCTGGTCCTTACGTTGTGACAGAGATAATCAACCCTGCAACAGTTTGCCTCCCTTTACCAGCCTCAAGTTGCATCCATCCGATTTTCCACATCTCTCTACTCAAACCTTGGTCAGCTCCCATACTTCCCCATACTCCTCCATCAGACCTTATTCTAGTGGGTGGTGAAGAAGAATATGAGGTACAGGAGATCATAGACTCTCAACTTCGGAGACGTCGTTGAGAATACTTGGTCCATTGGAAGGGATATGGACCTGAAGAACGTTCTTGGGAACCTGCTTCTCATCTCCATGCTCCTGCTCCTGTAAAGGAGTTCCATAAAAACCATCCAAAACAACCAGCTCCTACGGAGGTCGCTCCTGGGAAGGGGGCTCTGTCGTTACCAACATCATGTCTTACCTGCGGGAGACCGGGGGCGCACACGCAGCTCCACCGCGAGGCTTCAACCCAGGCCTCGAAGGACTGGCACGCGTGCGCACCATGCATGCACGCCTACTAGTGGTAAGCAGCACGCACGGAACAAAACATGTACACCTACTCCCTCTACAGGGAGTAGGAGAAATGACATGAGATCTCGCCAGAGCGCTAACGAATGACCCAAAAAAGGAACCAAGCACTACACTCAATGCTTGGTTATACCAGCTCCCGTTATCCTGTCCCTTGTACCCGTATCCTGTTCCTGTATCGCTTCCTTACTGCCTGTCTCCGGTATTTTGACTCCTGGACCGTCTCCTGACATTGAGTGTTTGCCGCCTGCCCTGAACCGTGCCTTTTTTATCGTTTATGAGATTATTGCTGCTTACCCAAACCCGTGCCTTCATTCTGAACCCACAGATTTTTCCTGCTTTGGGTATCCGTTACCTAAAACTTCTACGCTGACACTTGTAGTCAGACCTCTATTTAAGGTCTGATTAGAAGACAACCTCAAATATAAGACGGTAGTTATTTTTCAGAGCATTTCCTCTGAAAAAAACCTTGTCTTATAATCGAGCAAATATGGTATATGGTAATTTTAGAATCACAAATGGTGTTGAGAGGAAGATGGAAAGATACACACAGAAGGATTAGTTAGACACACAAGATAGTAAGAAGAACGTACGCATTAGAGAGAAATTACATTATTTGGAATAATAATAACAACTTTAGAAATTAAGTAAGGAAAGTAAGAATAAAAAAATAATAATGCACTGTAGAAAGTGTACACTATAAAAATCTTGTGAAATGGTAAGAAATAGAAAGAAGATGAAGAAAAGACGGGAAAAGAGAAAGTAAACTCTGAAAATAAAGGCACATTAGTAACAAAAAAAGTTATATAGATGTAACACATATCACTTATATAGACTGAAGATAATAGAAGGTAATTATACTTTGATAAGATTTTTTTTCTTCTTCTTCCTCCTCCCCCCCTTTCTTTTCTCTTCTCCTTATCCTAGAAAAGTAAGGGAGAAGAAGATGTTGCGGCGTTTGTTTTTGTCTCCGTCATACCTTTTATACCAAGATAAATATGTACGCACCCTTGTTAAAAATCAAGCTATTATCTTATCAGGTACTATAAATTGTGAAATTATTTAGCCAGGTATCTAATACTGATATGTAAGATAAATGGAAAAATGAATACTATAGTGAAAATATATGCCACTAACAGAAACCCAGTGTTTTTCCTAAAGTAAGTATTTAGTAAAATTGATGAAGTTAAACAAGGTAATCTAATTGTAGCTGGAGATTTTAACATGTTTATGGAAGCCCATATGGACAAAAAATTAGTAAAAGTCTAAAGATCTAATCAATCAAAGATGCTACAAAATGTAATTAAAGCTTGGACAAATCAAAATGCCGTAATAATCCAATTGTCGTTTAATAAATAAACCTTAATGTCGTTCTCAATCCCATATTGGACTCTTCTACAGGAGTGTTTCAGACCCCATCTCAGGTGTCGCGAAAGATACAAACCTTGTTGACTGAGGCACAATTGGTGGATTGTTGGAGGGCTCTACACCCCACGGATAGGGATTTTAGTTTTATGTTCCTCATAGGTGGCAGTCTCATATAGATTGCTTGTTTATTACACATTATAATTTTTCATCCTTAATGAGTGCCAATTATGGTTCCATTACTTGGTCTGACCATGCTCCCCTAAAGTTGTCCCTTAGGTTCCTGCTGCTTAGGCCTACACAGACTATGTGGTGATTGAATGAATCATTGCTTTTCCACTAACCTGATGCTGGGGATACCCCTCACTACAGGTTTGGGAGGCCCATAAGTGTGTGGTTTGAGGGCAGCAGATCAAGTAATGTTCGGAGAGGAGGAGGGCTCATGCTCAAAGGCTGAGTGATTTATATTCACAGATAGAGAGTTTGGAGAGGATCCATAAAGATATTTTGCAAGACAATGACTTTTCGTGCGTGACTGCTCTCCACAGCTAGCTGGCTTCTATCCTTAATGATCAGGATCAGGTGAACATGGTAATAACCCGGGGAAGTTTTTAGCTAGAGCATTGCGTAAGAAGCGCAGTCGTACATACCTCAGATTCGCTGTTCTGGGGGGTTACGCGCCATCTCCCGTGAGAAATAATTTGTTACTTTCTATTCTGACCTTTACAACCACTCCCCTACGCAGGACTGCCCTGCCAGTGTTAAAAAGAGCAGGTCTTCTATCACTCTCTACTTATCACAACACCTGTCCCTTAAATTAGCATTTTGGGGAGTCCGAGTCCTTGGAAGCTCTGATTTCACTCAGGGAATTGGAGGTGGCCATTATGCTCTCTAAAACAGAGAGGTGCCTGGGGCCAGATGCACTGTCTCTGGGGTACTACAAAAGGTTTTTTGGTATTTTGACTAGAGTGAAGCTACATAAGTTGTGGGTTGCCTTGGAGGCAGATGCTGCCTCTGTTTCGATACAGGTCCTCCCTTGGCTAGATCCAAGTGTTGCTCGGAGGGAGGCCGGATGTGTCCCTTTTGTTTGGCTACCCTCGCAACTGTATAATGCGTATTGCAGGCATCGCCTGACAACATACCCCTCGCTCCTAACTCCTTTTCGGCACAACCCGGATTTTTCCCCGGGCATGAACAGGGGGGCTTTTATATTGTCAGGGTCTGTGGAGTCCCCGACACTGTGGTCTTGCATGCTTGGACCTAAGATCCGACCTTTCGCTACTTTTTTCAGGATATGTGATATCCCAAGTGCCTTACACGCCCCTCAGTATTTACAACTGAGGAATTACATTGTGTCTATCCCACAAAAGCACAATCTTCTACAAGAGTTTACCCCTTTTGAATTGTTACATACGAGGGATACCTTCCCATCACACAGCATTTCTGTTTTATATAAGGTATTTATTCAGGCGGAGGATGATCCCTTGCCCAGTTTTGTGGGAAAGTGCGAACAAGAGCTTAATATATCGTTGTCTTAGTCGGAGTGGGAAAAGATTCAAGAGCCACCAAACTGGGAGATATTACATATACAGATAACATTTCAATTAGAAATGGAAAGAACGAAAAATTAGGTTGGGAACGATGGCAGAGAATCTAGATATAGAAAAGACGGATAACAACTTTAATACCAAATAATGTTTGACGGTATGAAGTGTGGTTTTTTTTTGGGACCCATGATATAAATGGCAATACTGTAAGATGAAATTTAATATGTGATACATGGACCAATATTTCTGTTATATATAAATGTTTGTATTTGTCTTTTTAATATTTGCAATAATAAAAAAGATTTAAAAAAATAGAATAAATAAAAATATATAAGTATGTAAATAAATATTGCACTAAAATATACAATAATTTCAATAAATTCATAAAAAAAAGTGGCATAATTCAAAACCATTATTTAATCCAGTTCGTATTAAAATTTTTAAGACATAACTCCATTTCATTTCTCCCCTTCCCAATTGGTTAATAAGGTTTCCACCTCTCCAAAATCTATTTATTTTTAAGATTCCTATAAAATCAAGAGGTCTATGCAAAATGTGAAGACACACTGTGATTGAAAACACAATTTTTTATATTCCCCAAGTGCTCTTCTATTCTTATATGTGTATATAATTTTGTTCTTCTTTTGGATCAAAAGTGGAAAGGATAGGAAGAAGCATTAAACCTGAAAATGAGTTCTGAATAAGTTTCTTAGTTACATAGTTACGTAGATTGAAAGAATCCAACAGTTGCAAAACTTTCAAATGCCCATATCTGTTGATGCAAAAAAGGACAAAGAAAACCTCAATTAAAATATAAATTATCGTTCCTAAGAGTTAAACAGAAAGAGACCTTCTTGACTCAGAAGACAATGAGATTTTTCCCTGCATTAAAATTACTTAAGTGTTAACGTATTCTGTAAATTATTCGCTAATTCAGAGGTTTACAGAAGAATTTCATATCAAGTCTTCCTGTGGTGATATTTTAGAGCATGATGCATTTTTTACAATTAAACATAATTGAAAAGTATTTCATTTATATTATTATCACCATTTCAATATGGCTGAAACTCAGACTATGTGTAATTGAATTTGTGTTTCTCCACAGGGGTTTTGAGTGGGTCAGTGGGGTACAATGCCATGCCATTGTCACAGTCCCGGGTCCCGGCCGGCACAGGCAAGCTGTTGCCCGTGCGCGGCGAACATCGGGATCCCGGGCTGTATCTTCGGGTCCCGGCAGACACAGGCAGGCTGATGCCTGTGTACGACGGGCTCCGCGGTCGGGGACTTCTGCGTTCGATGTCATCGGACGTGTAGGGCTTTCTCAGGGGGTCATTCTACCACGCTTCAGCAGCCTGCCCGCCGTGGTGGAGACCCCCGGGGACAGACTTACCCGATCCCGGATCCTTCTTACTCCTCGCGGCACTGACGGGGGAGTTTCGTTGCCACGCAACTGGAGACGTGGTTTGGATAACCGGCTGGAGCTTCAGCGGTGACATCATCCTGGGGCGGGGTTTGGTTCTGGCGCCAGATTTAAAAATCCGGAAATGCTGTAGCCAGTTACCCTGTTGTGGTCTATGCGTTCTGTAGTGTTCCAAGTTGTTTCCAGTTATTTTGACCCTTTGCTTGCCTGACATCTCTTTGCCTGCCGATTTTGTACTGTTACTTTGCTGATCCTGTTGCCGAATTTTGCTTGTCTGACTACCCTTTCTGGATTTTGACCTCGGCTTGCCTGACTACCCTCTCTGGATTTTGACCTCGGTTTGCCCGACTACCCTCTCTGGATTTTGACCTCGGTTTGCCCGACTACCCTCTCTGGATTTTGACAACGGCTTGTATGACTACCCTCTCTGGATCTGGACCCCGGCTGTGTCTGTGTTCCAACTCGGCTATCCTGACTTCGCTCTGCCTTACACCTTGTACTGCCAACTCTGTTCCTACTACCTATACCTACCTTATCTGGCCTCGTTGCTGTTGGAATCATCTAAATCCTGGGGTGCTGCTGCCAGGGGCTTCTCCTTTGGTTGTAGTATTCCAGGTGGAAAAACGTTTGCGGCCTCTACGGCTGCATTAACGCAGGGCATAAGGGGCAGGTGCAACTGCGACCAGGCCCGCCACTCTAGGGGGCCAGGCATCCCCCACCAGGGCCGACCTTAGGGATGTGCAGCCGCACAGGGCTTAAATTAAAACATCGGGGGTTTTTTTGTTTGCCGGCACTGCAGCTGAGCGTAAGACGGATGCCTCGCGATCCCACCGCAGGACTCCGGCAGCAAGGTAAGTGAGGATAATGAGGGGGTAGATAGTGAGCAGGGGCAATGAATGAATGAATGAATTAATGTGTGGATGAATTGCTTGAATGATTTGTGAGACTGCATTAATGAATATGTGTAAATGATTCGTGTGAATGAGTAAGTAACTGTGTAAGTGTTTATGTCTGTCATGGATGTTTAAGTGATTTGGGGAAATGCAAAGATGGCACATGAAGGGTAGGCTGTTTGCCGACAAAGATGTCTTACACTGGGCTGTTAGGGGACAAAGTTGGCTCAGGCTGGGCTGTAATATGCGTGTAATCCGGGTGCTGATCAGTTTCTGTGTGGGCAGTGCGGACACCAGGGCTGGCTTTGGGGTGTGCAACCTGTGATCTATGCTGTAATTTAGGGGGTTATTTATACATTTAATGCTGAGTTTATATGTGAATTATAATTGATTTATAGCCGCAAAGCTGGGTGTGTGTTGTTTTGTTGATCTGTATCTGGTACGCTCTGTTTCCATACATTATTATTGTATACCTACAAATAGAGGGTTTGTATGTCTCATTCTGTTTATTTCATCTATACCTTCAACGCTGAGTTAACATGTGATTTTCAATTGATCTATACCTGCAAAGCTTGGTTTTTGTGTTGATTCTGTTGATATATACCGGATATGTTATGTTTCCATACATCATTTATACATACCTACAAATACAGGGTTTGTGATCTCTACATGCAAGTGCTGTTTATATGTGTTTGATCTATAGTTCACAGGGAGGGAGGAAAGGAGAGGTATGGCTTAGTGAATGAGGGACAAAGGGACTGGGAATGATTTCAGGGGAGAGGACCTCTCAAGGTCAGGGTGAGAAGGGGGAAGACTGCACTGACTCTCACAGTCTTCCCCTAATCTGCAGTCAGTGTGGCAATTTTTTTTTGGTGTGGTAGCGGAGGGAGTAATTGCATGCTAGGGCGTGTGGAGCAGGGCCCAAGGGAAGGTCGGTGTGGCACAGCCTGTCCTGCTGTGTGTTTGGGTGTCGGTGTGGCAGAGTCTGTCCTTGTGTGTGTGTCTGGGTGGCAGAGCCTGACCTGCTGTGTACTTAGTCATCTGTTTTCTGGCCCTTTACTTTCTGTAGGAGTAAATTGAACTATTTATTTTTGACTTATTATTGTGTTATTTACTCTACTTCACTAAATTGTGGCTTCAGGAGTGTATGATGACTTTTTTTTAGTCATGTTGCTCTGCCTAGAGGATTGGCTGAGCGCTGCAATTCAGTTGGGGTGGTCTGAGGTCTGAGTTTCTTCCCTGCTGTGCTGTGAGTCTGTGACTGACAAACTCACTCGTCGTGAGGGTGATCTGACCTGCCAAGGCCCAATGAGTGCCACACTGACACTATTGGTCAAAGATTAGTTACTGTTTTGAATCTTTCATTAAAGATATAGCGCTTTATAAATTGCATGACGTTATGATTCATTTATTAAATATTTATGTAATGCTAATTGATTACAGTGACGTAAGCATGCTGAAATATAACTAATAGACAAGAAATGGTATATTACATTTGTCAGAATTTGGTTTAACAATAAATAAATAAAAATGGGCTGCTCAGTCTTAAATGCCCGGGCTTATTTTTTGTCCCAGTCCGGGCCTGCTGGACACACAAGTTATTTTTTCGTTCTGTAGCTCGTGGTAAATAGTAAACCAGCAACAAATACATTTAACACCTCCTTTCTATCTCTATCACTCTCTCACTCCCCTCTATAGTGAAGAAGTCAAGGGCAACTGTTTCTTCAATGTTGAGCAAATTAAAAGGTGTACAGCAAAACTCATCAGAGGCCTACATACTATTTCCCTGGGGTGTTCTGGTTACTGGTTATTGAACCATCCAGGCCAAAGTGTGACAAATACCGTATTTGCTCGATTATAAGACGAGGTTTTTTCAGAGCAAATGCTCTGAAAAATACCCCTCGTCTTCTAATCGGGGTCGTCTTATAATCAGACCTCACATAGTGGTCTGACTATGAGACTAAGATCCAGATCCCCAGCACCGCTGCAGGGGACCTGGATCCTTCTGTCTCCCTCCCATTTAACACCTCCCAGTTCCCCTGATCTCTGACAGCCGGGGAAGGTCTGCGCGATGGACGCAGACAACCCCCGCTGCTAGCCACACCTCCTTCCGGCTGCAGCGTAAGTTGTCTACGCAGATCACGTGGACGTCAAGCCGCTGCCCCGGTATACAGGAAATTGGAAGCACCGGTAAGTGTGTGTGTGTGGGTTGGGGGGGAGTCAGAAGGAAGACTGCTGCCCCGGTATACAGCAGGAAATTGGAAGCACCAGTAAGTGTGTGTGGGGTGGGGAGTGTTAAATGTGGGGGAGACAGAAGGAAGACTGCTGCCCCAGTATACAGCAGGAAATTGGAAGCACCGGTAAGTGTGTGTTGGGGGGGGAGTGTTAAATGGGGGCATAGGGCATTTCTGGAGGCAGAGTGCTCTATGAAATGCCTTTTAACCCCCTTAACGCCACTCTGCCTCCTGATATGCCTTATACCTCCCTAAATGCCACTCTGCCCCATAATATGCCTTTTAACCCCCTAAATGCCAGAGTGGCATATAGGGGTATAAGGCATTTCTGGAGGCAGAGTGGCACATAGGGTGTTAAAAGGCATATCATGGGGCACAGTGGCATATAGAGGGTTAAAAGGCATATCATGGGCCACAGTGCCATATTGGAGTGGCAAGCCTGGGGGCAGGTGTGCGTAACTGGGGGGCAGGTTGGAAAATACAAGGAAATAAAAACAAAAAAATATTTTTCTCAACCATAGCTCTTATTAAAAAATGTAATAGTTTACATGAATTAACATTAACTGGTAAAACTGTTTTCCTATATGGTCGTCTTATATTCAGGCTTTTTCTTTTTTTCCTAAATTAATATTCAGATTTTGGGGGGTCGTCTTATAATCAGGGTCGTCTTATAATCGAGCAAATACGGTACTCTCCCTACTTGGAAGTAGGAAGTAAGGGAAGGAACCATTGTAAGAATAGAACAGCAGAAATGTTCTGTTTTACCACAGTTTGTTTAATCAGTGTAGATAAGCAAATATAAAATAAGTTTGGTTATATATATTTTATATGTGTTATATAGTCTGGTTAAGGTATTATAAGTATTGTTTCTAGGTAATTGTTTTTAATTAAAATTCATACCAATATTTTGTTGTTGTACATTCTTTATTACTAATATTTACCTTTTTCTGTTTTTTTCCTCTTTACTTTTCTCGCCTACCATAGAAGTGGAACAAAGAGGTAATTGTATTTATTTTTTTTCATATAATTTTGATTATTTTTAACCTTATACCTTATAGTAAACACATTTTAGTCTTATAATTCATTAAATTGTCAATTCACAAAAAAATCTTAATTTATTATTAGAACTATAATTATTAGTATTTTTTAAATTTTGTACAGATAAGGTCTTTTAAGGGGTTATTGAGGCAAATGCATTTTATTAATGTATCTAGAGAAATGTTATATCCCAGCATTCAATACTGAAGCTGTGCATACCACTATAGAGCACTGAGACAACGAACTATATGAACAGACCTTGTTCTTCCACCATAGAACTTGAGGAAGGTAAGAGATGAAGAGAAAGATGAGAGATACATAGTATAGAATAAATAGTAAGAAAATGAAGATATGAAGTGTGACGGGACCGACCTGTACCCCGACTGGGTACTCCCGCCAAACGTTGCTTCCTCCTGCCGGGACACCAACAATTAACCCCTCCAGCGCCAGGCAGAACCAGCGTTGTAGATAGGGGGGACTTCGCTGCACCGGAGCTGCATTGGCACTGCGGCTATCCGAAGCTTAGCTACACAGCGTGGCTACAGGACTCCTTTATTAAAACCAAAGACAGATCTGTATATACACAAGTAAGAAAAGGGGCAAGACACATATCACATGATCTAATTACCATTTCAGGAAGGAAGTAATTAGATCAAATCCTGCAACATAATATCCGGGGAAGGACAGAGTGACATGAGACATAATTACATTAATTGGGGATGTAGACGTGGAATGACGATAGACATATAATTGGCTTGAGACAGACAATGGTCAGGACACAGGGATAACAGGAGCTCACAGGATTAACAGCTACCTGTTATGTAATTGATAATTAGGTATGCAGCAGTGACACCTAACAGGGGAAACACTTCACACCTATAGAATTAACAATGCTAAAACCATCAGCCTACTTCCTACCACAGGATGTCCAGCTGACATTACAGTTTTGAGACTCTGAGGGCTAAAACATGGGGAACATCAGCAGAAACTGAACCCCTGTATCCACAAACAGAAGTCTCTACAAGGCCTGGCCCATAGTCGATAGGGAGGAGGCTGGCTCTCAGGCCTCTCCAGGGGCTCCAGTGATGGAGGGTTCTGTTACATGAAGTGATATAGGGGAGAGATAATAAGGAGGAGAGAGAAAGGGCAGAGATATAGAGAATGGGAAGATAATGTGAAAGAGGAGAGATTGGGAGAATGGGGAGAGACATCGAGCAAGGAGGGATCGATTGGGAGTAGGGGGAGGGACAGTGAGAAGGAGGAGAAATGGGGACAAAGAGATATAAAGAGAAAGAAGATAATATAGATAGGGTAGGATAGCTAGAGAAAGAAAATGGAGAATGTGATAAAAAGAAATGAGATCATGAGAAATGAGGAGAAAGGAGAGAGACAGTGAGAAATGGGAGAGAAAAAGAGGAAAAGGAGGGATAATGATATGAGATCGGAAAAGGGGGTGATAAAAGAGAAAAGTGAATGTAGGGGTGGAAAGGGAGAGATACAGGAGGAGAGATATTGAAAAAGAGGAGGGGAAATAAAGGGTTGGAATAAGGGAAAAAGGTGAAGTAAAAAAAGGAGGGGGAGATAAAGAGAAATGGGAAAAAGGACAGATAACGAGAAAGGGGAGAGAGAAAGAATAGATAAGGAGGAAGAAAGATAATAAGAGTGATCAAATAGAAAGGAAGCGCTGAACAATAGGTAAACATGACTTAACAAGGTCTATATAACGTATCAATTAGTGTAAGGAGAGCCCTACTCAAACAACTTTACAATCAAGAAGGTAAAGAGAAATGGAAGAGATAATGAGAAAGGGTAGGACCAAAGAGAAGGGCAGAGATAAAGACGAAGGGGTAATGATAAAGTGGAAAAAGATACAAAGAATCAAGAGAAATAATGAAATAGGGGAGAAAAGGGAAAAAGAGAGAGCATTTTGAATGTATGTTAGGGCAGATATGTCTAAATGCAAGCAGGTGCTGTAAATGCAATCTGGATGCAAATCTTATGAGTGCAATCTGTGTGCTGGGGCAAGCTCTTTGTATGCAATCTAAGTTCTGGGGCAAGTCCTATGTGTGCAATCTGGGTGCTGGGGCAAGTCCTATGTGTGTGATTGTCACAGATCTTGCCCTTACGCCCTTCCATCAGCAGACAGAGGGATAGGTGTCGCCTCAGTTATACTGTTGCCATGGCAACACATCTCCACTCTACTACACAGCTAATGCAGGGTTCTTCCAGGAGGTGTGGCATAGTGATATCATCAGAGGGTGACAGATTCAAATATAAATGCCCTCTGTTTAGTTTTCATTTTGCTTAGCTGTAAGCTGGTGCCTATATCAGTACCTTAGCATTTTGTCTGTTTTACCAATTTGTTTACATCGTGTACCTGAACTCCAGCTATCCCTTTTGGACTACGTGACTTTCTGTAGCCCTGGAGCCTCTAGTTTGCTCCCTGATTTCATTTTTGGATCTAACCTGGTTGTTTATAGTACAGACCATTCGATCCTTGCGGCTCAACCCTGGGTGGTATTGGCTGATCCTGCTTTTACACAATATAGCCATTGCTTTTAGGAAACCCCGGACTCTGACTGGCCATGTGTTTCCTTTATGGTGCGTGATCTGGGTGCTGGGCAAGTTCTATGTGTGTAATATGGGTCCCAAGGATCGTCATTAGGTTGTGCAACCTGTGATCTATGCCTACAATTTTAGGTTTCTGTGAATTGTTTATTTAATCTATACCTTTAATGCTGAGTTTGCATGTATTTTTACAGATATATACATGCAATGTTGGGTTTATGTACAATTCAGTTGCTCTAAGCCAGAAATGCTATGTTTTACAATGTGATTAGCAAAATAAATGTAAAAATAATAATAATAATAATTATTATTATTTAAAAAAAATAAGTTAAAAAAAAATTATAACATGTAAAAATAATTCCCCACTGATGTCACCTTCCAGTTCCAAAAAATGTTTTAAAAAAGCCCCAAAAATATATATATATTTATGAGCAAGTCCTAAAATTAGCGCTTTATTTTAAAACAATTCTCGCATGGAAAAAGTTAAAATACTGGCATGTTAAATGCCCATGGGGTGTCTACTTTGAAAAAATGTATGATTTGATGGGGTAAATTGAATTGGCCGGGTTCAACAATGTCCCAATTAACACACGGGGAAGGATGACCATATGTCTAATTTCCAATTTTAAAAATGCACATGTCCCATTTGTGGCCTTTTAGCCCCAAACAACCTGACAAATCCATGTATGTGGGGTATAACTGTACTCAGGAGATATTGCTGAACACATATTAGGGTGTTGTGTGACAGTGACATATACTAGGAGCTGTAAATTCATACCTATGTATTCATTCCTGTGTAGGAAAAATACACACAAAAAAATACTACTGCATGCTTTGAGAAAGGCTGGTGGTAAAATGCGTGTGTGACGGGACACCCTGTACCCTGACTGGGTACTTTCGCCAAACGTTGCTTCCTCCTGCTTGGACACCAGCGATTAACCCCTTCAGCGCCAGACAGAACAAGCATTGTAGAGAGAAGGGGGATGCCGCTGCACCAGAGCTGCGCTGGCACTGTGGCTAGCAGAAGCTGATCCTTGTCCTAAAAAGATAAAGGATCACTACAAGGATCACCACTACAAGCCACTCAGACACCACTCATGTTAAGGTGAAAACAGGACAGGTTTATTTGGAAACACAGGGGTATATAAACAGTACAAGGGGGTAATTTACATACAATAGACACAACAAACCACACAAAGTTCTTAATCAGGTCCTCCTTTGCACACAGCTCGGTATTTGCATTAAGCCCACATCAGCCCAGTAGGGGGTCGCTATTGTAGTCTGATAAACACGGGGGCGTTTCCCTGACTTCTGGCTCAAAACCTGCTGGGTATCACATCCAGGTGCAAATACTGGCCATGGAGTTCTCTCTCCTGTAAGTCATGACCCGATGGAGAGTAAGACCACACATAAACCCCCTACCAATATGCAGGCACCCCAAATCTGTTTCTGAGCTCCAAATCTGTTTCCTAGCTCCACAGGAGCCCATGGCAGGGAGGGTTTTGCGACAGTGTGCATGCAAACAGTTAAAATACCAGCATTTGAAATACCATGGAGTTTCTAGTTTTCAAAAACATATGGTTTTATAGGGCACATTGAATTGGTCAGGCTCAAAGATCTACCAAATGTGGCCCTTTTGCCCCAAAACAGCCAGGCAACATGTATACTTCCCAAATGTGGCATTTTACCTCCCCCAACAACCCGACAAACCCCTGCATGGGGGTATCACTGTACTCAGGAGATGTTACTGAACACATATTGCTGTGTTGTGACGGTGACATATACCACGACCTTTTAATTCATACATGAAGTAAAATGCGTGTGAAAAAACCCCCACCAAAAAATGACTACCAGAAAGTTTGTCAAAGACTGGTGGTAGAATTAGTGCATGGAAAAAGTGAAAATACTACCATTTGAAATACCCTGGGTTGTCTAGTTTTTAAAAACATATGGTGTGATGGGGTAAATTGCATTGGCTAGCTTCAAAGATACCCAAAATGGCACATGGGGGAAGAATTACCAGATTGGGAACAAATGGTTTTGAAATAGCAGAATACTACTTGTACTTATTGCAGAAAAAAAACAAAAAAAACATAAAAACATTGGGTATTTCTAAACTCAGAAAAGTCCTTTTTTTCTAAATGTTTCACCATATTTTATACTGTTTAATTGATACTAAATAATGACATCTAACGAAAGCCCTTCTTGTGCTGAAAGAAAACAATATATAACTTGTGTGGGTTCAGTAAACGGGAAAGAAGAAAACTACAGCTAAACATGAGCACCACTGTGAAGGGCTTTGAATGTAAGAGTGAGGATTTTGGAATGAATCCTGAAGCGCACAGGCAGCCAGTGAAGAGACAGAGGAGAGAGACATTAGTAAAGCGATGTGAGAGGAAGATAAGTCTGTCAGCAGCATTCATGGTGGATTGTAGAGGGGTGAGACGGTTAAAAGGGAGACCAGCTAAGACAGTTACAGTAATTAAGACGGGAGATAATCAGGGTATGGACAAGAACCTTAGTGGGATGCTGTATTAGGAAGGGATGGATGCAGGCAATGTTTTTAAGATCGAGCCAACAGTTTTTAGAGACAGACTGAATATGGGGTGTGAACGCAAGGTCGGAGTCAAGGGTGACACCAAGACAGCGTGCATGAGTAGATGGGGAGATGATAGCACCATTAACATTGAGGGAGATTGATGGGGGAATCTTAGCATTGGAGGGAGGGAAGATGAGAAGTTCAGTTTTGGAGAGGTTAAGTTTCAAGAAACGTGCAGACATCCAGGTAGAGACAGATGCAAGGCAGTTAGTTACATGATCTAAGGCAGAGGGAGAGAGATCAGGGGAGGATAGATAGATCTGGGTGTCATCAGTGTACAGGTGGTATTGAAAGCCAAAGAATGAGATCAGTTTGCCAAGGGAAGAAGTGTAAAGAGAGAAAAGAATGGTTCCTAAAACAGCCTTGGGGTACCCCAACTGAGAGAGGGAGGGGAGGGGAAGTGTACTGGAGACAGAGATGCTAAAGGTACGATCAGAGAGGTAGGATGTGAGCCAGAAGAGAGCAGTGTCACGGAGGCCAAGATCATGAAACATTTGAAGGAGAAGAGGGTGGTCCACAGTGTCAAAAGTAGCAGAAAGCTCCAGTAGGATTAGCATGGAGTAGTGGCCCTTGGATTTAGCAGTGAGTAAGTAATTAGTAACTTTAGTTAGGGCGGTCTCAGTAGGGTGACAAGGGCAGGAAATTGGAACCTAGAAACTTAGTTAATTGGATATAAACAATTCTTTCAAGAAGCTTGGAGGTGAAAGGAAGCAGAGAGATGGGACGGTAATTGGAGAGATCAGTCGGGTCAAGGGAGGACTTTTTCAAGATAGGAGTAAAGGTAGCATGCTTGGATCCAGTAGTGAGGGAGAGGTTGAAGATATGAGTTAGAGTAGGGACAAGGGTAAATGAAAGAGACTGGGTGAGATAGGAAGGGATGGGGTCAAGGGGGCAGGTGGTTGGACAAGAGGAAAGAAGAAAAGCATGTACATCCTCTTCAGTGACAGCAAAGAAATTAGTTAATGTAGTGAAGGGAGAAGAGGTCAATGGTGTTTGGGCCACCCTCAGCAGAACACAAAAAATTGGCTTTATCCTCTTGCCAAATGTTAAGTTGACGTTCCTGGATTCTAATATCGAGGAACTTTCAATAAAAAATTGGTTGACTCAATCAAAAAAACTTTTTAGAGGTAAGGAAAGAATTTGATATTCCTGCTGGTGAAGTATTTACTTATCTAAGGGTCAGAGGCTACATCATGAAAACCATAGGATTGATTGCTTGATTATAAGTCGACCTCCCATTTTTTTTATTCATTTAGAAAAAAAAAGAAAAAGCCTGAATATAAGACTACCCTATAGGAAAAATGTTTTACTAGTAAATATTCATGTAATAAACATGTAAACTATTTTTTCATATTAAATAAAAACTATGATTGAGAAAAATGCATTTTTAGTGTTTATTTCCTTTTATTTGCCAACCAGTTATGCACATCTCCCCCATGGCTTGCTACTCTGTCCCCAGATATGCCTTATACCCCCTATATGCCACATCATATGATGAAAAATTGAACCCCCCACTTTTTCTCACTTTTATTTGAAAAATCTTACCCATCCAAAAAAGCTAATAAAAACCTGCTAAATAAATTCTACTATTTGTTCTGAGTTTAGAAATACAAAATTTTTAATGTTTTTTTTTATTGAGCAATAAGTACAAGTAACATTTTGCTAGTTCAAAACCATTTTTTTCCAAATCTGGTCATTCTGCCCCATGTGCTATGCCGGCCAATGCAATTTACCTCATCAAACCAAATATTTTTGAAAATACCTCAAATGCTGGTATTTTAAGCCTTTCCATGCACTAATTCTACTACCTCAGTTTGTAGTAATTTATTTTGTCTTTTTTAATCACAAAAATTGCACTTCAGGTATTGATTTACAGCTCCTTGTAATATGTCACTTTGAAACAAGACCCCATTATGTGTTCAACAACATCTCCCGAGTACAGTGATAACCCCCATGCATGGGTTTGTCAGGTTGTTGGGGCGGTACAATGCCACGTTTGGGAAGTGCAACATTTTTTAACTTGGAACTTTAACATCTGGTGCTACTGCCCTCATGTCCTAATTGGGCCATCGTTGAAGCAGGCTAATTCAATTTACCCCAAACCTAGACACTTCAAGGTATTTCAAATGCTGGTATTTTAAGCCTTTCCATTCACTAATTTTACCACCAGCCTTTTTTTTATATTATTATTTATCACACAAATTGTACTCCAGGTGTGAATTTACAGCTCTTGGTACTATGTCACTGTCAAACACACCAATATATGGTCAGCAACATCTTTTGATGACAGTGATACCACCCATGCATGGGTTTGTCTGGTGTTTGGGGGCTAAAGGCCACATTTAAGAAGTGTGCTTTTTTCCATTTTGGTCAGTCTGTGCCTATGTCCTATCTTTGAACCTGGCCGCTCCAATTTACTCCATCAAACCATTATATTTTTTTCTAAATTAAACACCCCTTGCAGGGGAGGGCTGGCAGCCTAAGGCCTGGGGGGCAAGTCTAGTCCAAAATGGCTGTGAGCGACATTGAAAGCGGCCGTCGTGCGGCAGCCGCTCCACCAGCTCTTCGTCCCACGTCTTAAAAGGGGTGTGGCACGGCCATTGGGCCTGACTGCCGCACGACGCACGGGAGTACCTAGAGTATTTGGCACCTGTGGCAGATCATGTATGTGGCACACCCCCACACACACTCTTTAAAACTGTATAGTTTCTATGGTTAGGGAAACATTGACAGGGGTACAGCATAACTGTTATTATATACTTGGGGATTACGCTGTACCAATGTGCCTATACATTGAGCCAGACACTGACAATACTGCAGTACAACCCCTATCACTATATACTAAGCCAAACATTGATGTGGTGTAGGGCTACCACTTCAATCACTGGCTTAGCAGGGATGCACCGAAATGAAAATTCTGTACCGAAACTGAAAATTTCACTTGGCCAAAACCGGAAAAAAAAATACTTTATTAAAAGTAACACACCAAAATTAGACAAAAAAAATCAATAACAATATTAATATATATATATATATATATATATATATACCGTATTTGCTCGATTATAAGACGACCCCCCAAAATCCGAATATTAATTTAGGAAAAAAATAAAAAGCCTGAATATAAGACGACCCTATAGGAAAAAAGTTTTACCAGTAAATGTTAATTCATGTAAACTATTACATTTTTTTTTTATTTCCTCGTATTTTCCAACCTGCCCCCCAGTTACGCACATCTGCCCCCAGGCTTGCCACTCCAATATGGCACTGTGGCCCATGATATGCCTTTTAACCCTCTATATGCCACTGTGCCCCATGATATGCCTTTTAACCCCCTATGTGCCACTCTGCCTCCAGAAATGCCTTATACCCCTATATGCCACTCTGGCATTTAGGGAGTTAAAAGGCATATTATGGGGCAGAGTGGCATATAGGGAGGTATAAGGCATTTCAGGAGGCAGAGTGGCGTTCAGGGGGTTAAAAGGCATTTCATAGAGCACTCTGCCTCCAGAAATGCCCTATGCCCCCATTTAACACTCCCCCCCCCACACACACACTTACCGGTGCTTCCAATTTCCTGCTGTATATCGGGGCAGCAGTCTTCCTTCTGTCTCCCCCCCATTTAACACTCCCCCACCCCACACACACTTACCGGTCCTTCCAATTTCCTGCAGTATACCGGGGCAACAGTCTTCCTTACGCTGCAGCCGGAAGGAGGTGTGGCTAGCAGCGGGGGTTGTCTGCGTCCATCGTGCAGACCTTCCCCGGCTGTCAGAGACCATCCGGCTGCAGCGGAAGTTGTCTACGCGGATCGCGTGGACGTCAACCCGCTGCCCCGGTATACAGCAGGAAATTGGAAGCACCGGTAAGTGTGTGTGGGGTGGGGGGAGTGTTAAATGGGGGGGAGACAGAAGGATCCAGGTCCCCTGCAGCGGTGCGGGGGATCTGGATCTTAGTCTTATAGTCAGACCTTTATTTGAGGTCTGATTATAAGACTACCCCGATTAGAAGACGAGGGGTATTTTTCAGAGCATTTGCTCTGAAAAAAACCTCGTCTTATAATCAAGCAAATACGGTATATAATTAATAGCAATCACAAGCCTATCATGCCCAGGTTCTAGCATGTGCTGGCTGACTTAGCATGATAGGAGTGTGATTGTTGTTTGCAATCGTATATATATATTAATACTGTTATTGAATTTTTCTGTCCAATTTTGTTGTGTAATTTACTTTTATTAAAAGTGTTAACACACCAAAGTTGGACAACAAAATTATTGATAACAGCAATCACATTTCTATCATGCCTAGGCAGCCAGTACATGCTGGAATCTGGGCATGATAGGAATGTGATTACAGCCTCCCTATGCCATGCTATCCCCCCACAATTACACATCCATGCTATCTGAAACCCTCATTCACAAACATTCAGCATAAACTACAGCATAACACCCATCACTCTCACACACTTACTAATCCACTCTCCCTAAATATTTTCCTACCTTTCCTCTGCCACTGTCACTTTTCCTCCTCCTCTTCGTTCTTCCTCTTCTTCTTTTTCTTCTGTATCCTGTCCTTCCGGTGCAGAGAGCGCGGAAGACGGTGGGCGTGGCTTCAGTGTTGTGCGCCCGGATTTGACATCAAGTCCCGACGCACAGTCAAAGTTGCCGCGTGCATCATTTTTGGAGGTGTGCCAGTGTGGTGGCACCCCTCAGTGAACGGCACCCTGGGCACCCGGTGTCGCTATATGCCTTGCTATCGAATTTCAGCGACACCAGTTCTCCTAACTCCTTTTAAAACGGAAATCCGCCACCATACAGCGTATGGCGGACGTTAACACCCTGGGGAAGGGCCAGATATGGCCCCTGATGCTGATCTCGGTGGCATCAACATCGAGGCATTACAGCAACACCGTTTAAGCAAAGAAAGTGATCATATATCACTTTCTAAAATTGTTTAATGAAATGACGGTTCATGCATGTCGTTGTTCGTTACCTGACCGTTTGTGTCTGACGTGCCTGGCCCATCATTGGACGTTAAGGGGTTAAGTAAAATCCATCCTTGCTACACAAATGCATGTTGGAGATGTGGATCAGATAAGCATACATTTGACCACATTTGGTGGAATTGTATTAATCTTCTGGGATATGGTTAACAGTATTTTAGAGCAATTGGTATTAGGAGAGATAGATACATATTTACATAATCTAAATTGGCCAAAATTGGATAAAATGAAGACATATTTACTTTCATACATTTTAATTGCAGCGCAAATATCCATAGCCAGACACTGGAAAATCAAAAATATTGCCACCTGGATAGAGCTTAAAGCTCAAATTGAATATCAACTGCATATGGAAAGAGGTCTCCTTATGGGAAAAGTTAATGCCTTAACTGATAAAGCTTTAAGAGAATGGGAACTATATCTGTAAGAATGTTTTATGTATTTATAACTAACTCCCCTAAATCATTTAGACTCAGTGTGACAGGGCCAGGCTAGCTGGCTCATGTGTCATATGAAGTTTAGCCGGGTCACGGAGCACTTTTGTGTCCGGTTCCGTATACCGTGACTCGGTAATATATTATATTGTGTATTATTGTGTAACCGGCCCAGAGACTGATGTGGCTTCAGCTCCAGCCTTCAAAGAGACGATCCTATAATCTGGCTGGGGCTCTTAATCAGCCAACACAGCCCTGTCTGCCCAGACGGCACCCGCACTACAGGGGGGATAACACAGGTGGGGGAACCCATTGTATTCTGTAATCCCCTCACCTGATACATCTCCTGTATACTGATGGGATTTGTGATGGGATGTGGTTGATGGGATTGGGGGTTGGGTTCGGTACACATTGCATTGAGATTGTATATAAATTCTGTGTGTTTGTAATAAAGAGAGTTCTTCTTGGTTTACTACGAATGGTGGTCTGGATGATCCGTGGATAGCTGAGTGCTATCCGTATGAGGGACTGACTGGTGATTCCTCAGCCCTCAAACAGGGGTACCTAGCCTTGGGTACGGTGACCCTGTAACACTCAGCCCCTGCTGATAAAATCTGCTTTGATGGAGTCTCCTAACTCAATCCCTTAAATCTAGCCTACTATACTTGATAAGAGAGCATTCTGCGACAACACTAGTTTAATTGTATACGTCCGTCTGTATTGTTTTGTATACTTATATATCAACAATTATTAAGAATCTTTATTATGGGATCTTATAGCTACAAGCTTGATATTATATTCTTGTTGTCATGTTTTTTTATATTGTGAAAAATAAAAAAATGAAATTTTACTGCAATGTTTGGACAGACTAGCACTAAAATGGTTAAATCAAAAGTGTTAAAATGTCCCTAGTAAAATTTGTCCCCATGACAAATATTAGAATCTATTTAGCAGGATTTTATTTAGCTTTTGTAGACGAGTTAAGAATGTTTCAAGTAATAGTAAGTAAAGTCTAAACCCCTTCTTGTCATGAAACAAAAAAACAATATAGAATTTGTGTGGGTACAATAAGAGAGAGAAAAAAATTACAGATAAACTGGAGGTCTGTAGAAATGTTGAAACCAAGTGTGTCCTTAAGGGGTGTGGCAGGACGGCCCGATCAAAACAAGAAACTCCGAACACCAGCAGAATAAAAGCAAGATGTGGTTTATTGCAGCTTTGTATAGTCCACAGTATTGCACTTCATAGTGTAAATAAACCAAAACAAAAACAAATCCTTTTGATAAAGTCTGAGGACCTCTGGCTTGACTGCCTCTTTCCCTGTTTCCAGACCCCTAATGCCTCTAACGGCCGCTCTTTAAGCACCTGAGTGCAGGTTAAATTGGCTCCACCTTGCTGACCTCCAGCAATTAACCCCCCATGCTGGGAATAATGAGCGTTCCAATCTGCCACTTATGTAGACAGACTCCATTACCTTGCCACAGGGGTTAAACGCTGACATGTGCTGTGCCCAAATAAAAACTTTACTTACACTGTAATGAAATAAAGACTGACCATCACATACACTCGGGTATAGACACAGTATACCTTTATACACATGTATCATCTATACACAATCATATTTGTACATTTACACACTTCTAATGACACACAGAGGGCTCATAAGTAAACTAAACCACTTTTGTTAAATGCCCTCTTAAACCACCTCAGCCCCTATCTTTTGCCTCACTGACCCCTCAAAATTGCCACCCACCGGGACCCATGTAAAGGCTGACTCTGCCTGGGCTCTGTGCCATGAAAGAAATAGTGAATTGTCTGGAACCCAATTCTTCCCATGTTCCTTATTCCTTGGATTCCATACTTTTTTCGGCTCTTCCCTATTGCTCATTTGGTCTTTCAGCAAACCGTTTGCTGTGTAAGTCTCACTGCTTTCAGGTGATAAGCAGGGCCGGCCCTATAATGGGGCAGACTGGGGCAATTGCCCCAGGCGGCACTTTAGAAGGGGCGGCACTTTGCCGGCCAATGCGCTTTTTTTTTTTTTTTTTTTGAAGCGGAGGAGAGAGAGAGGGGCACCGAGTGGTTTTCGCTTACCCTCTCGGCGCCCCTCTCTCTCTCTCTCCTCTGCGGCGAGTCTCCCTGTTCGGTCCCGGTGCCGGCTTGTAATGCAGAGCGCCGGAAGTGACGTCAATTTCCGGCGCTCAGCATTACAAGCCGGCACCGTGGCAGAGCAGGGAGACTCGCCGCAGGACTGTTTAAAGGTAAGTACCGGGGGGGGATCGTAGATTATGGCGTCGGCGAAGTTTAAAATGCCGCCCCCCCCCCCGGCGTCGGTGGGGGGGGCGGCGTTTTAAACTTCGCCCCAGGCGGCGTTAAGTCTTCGGCCGGCCCTGGTGATAAGGAATGTGGAACATCCAGTGCACATTATTTTCCTCCACCCATTGTCTCACCACTCTCCCAGCAAAATGCATCCCATTGTCAGATTTAATTTTCTGCTGCAAACCATAGTATTTGGTAAGCAACTCTAGCAGTTTGAGAAGAGTGATGGTTTGATCAGCATGCATTGTTGGACATACAGTACCATCAACACCCCTGAATAAACAATGTACTGTATATTGTATTGTATATATTATTTACAATATAATCCCCATTCCACACTTGATCCACAGTTGCCCCTATAAATATGTCCAGGGATGTTGCTCATGGGCGTAGGAACCAGGGGGGGACCAATAATTAAGAAATCCCCCCCAGGGCCAGGGCAACCGATCTTACGCGGTCCGCACCTCGAGCCCTGCTACTTACCTGTGGGAGGGTCTTCTGTACTGCACAGAGGAACCGGAACCCAGCAGAGTTCACGTGACATTACATCACATCCTCTGTGCAGTACCAGAGAACGCAGAGGGAGGCCGCGCCCTCTGCTGAAGACTGTGAGCGGCATCGAGGAGCTGCAGTGCAGGTAAGGGGGTGGGGAGGGTGTTTGAATAAGTATGCCTGATTGAGGGAATGAATCTGTGAATGAATGAGTGTGTGTGTGATAGAATGGATGTGTAAGTGCTGGAACCTAGGCATGATTGGACTGTGATTGATGTTAGTAATCACACTCCTATCATGCCAAGTCAGCCAGTACATGCTGAAACATAGCTAGCTGCCCCCTTTGTGTATTGATGCTGCCAGCAGTATGGGGTCTGCACATCACTTACAGCCACCGTGTACCAGCATGTACTGGCTGACTTGGCATGATAGGAGTGTGATTGCTAACAGCAATCACAGTCCCATCATGCCTAGGTTACAGCATTTACTGGTTGGATGTGTAAGTGCTGGAACCTAGGCATGATGGGACTGTGATTGCTGTTAGCAATCACACTCCTATCATGCCAAGTCAGCCAGTACATGCTGAAACCTAGCTAGCTGCCCCCCTTGTGTATTGATGCTGCCAGCAGTATGGGGTCTGCACATCACTTACAGCCACCCTGTACCAGCATGTACTGGCTGACTTGGCATGATAGGAGTGTGATTGCTAACAGCAATCACAGTCCCATCATGCCTAGGTTACAGCATTTACTGGTTGGATGTGTAAGTGCTGGAACCTAGGCATGATGGGACTGTGATTGCTGTTAGCAATCACACTCCTATCATGCCAAGTCAGCCAGTACATGCTGAAACATAGCTAGCTGCCCCCCTTGTGTATTGATGCTGCCAGCAGTATGGGGTCTGCACATCACTTACAGCCACCCTGTACCAGAATGTACTGGCTGCCTGGGTATGATAGGAGTGTGATTGCTGTTAGTAATCACACTCCTATCATGCCAAGTCATATTGCTAATTTTTTTTGTCCAATTGTGGTGTGTTTTAAAGGTGGGGGGGTCATTTTCGGTTTTGGCTAAGTGAACCGTGAATGTTTTGGTCCAGAATTTTCATTTTGGAGAATCCCTAGAATAAATAGAACTATTTCATTTTTAATTATCCTGAGTCCTGAATTTGTAGTCACAAAACTTTCTAGGCCCAGAAATCAGTGAGAGGAAAAGTAAAGGTTTTGTGTTATTTACTTTATTTTAATGTGCATATTTTATTAAAGGCCATATTTTCTCACAGTGAAAAATGAATGTGGCCCGCGCACGTATACAATTCTGATGAAGTGGCCCATTGCAGAAAAACCTTGGACACCCCTGGGGTAGACAGTGAGAAGGGGGGGTAGGGAGAGGGTAGCTAGTGAGAAGGGGGGGTAGGGAGAGGGTAGCTAGTGAGAAGGGGGGTAGGGAGAGGGTAGCTAGTGTGAAGGGGGTGGTAGGGAGAGGGTAGCTAGTGAGAAGGGGGCGATAGGGAGAGGGTAGCTAGTGAGAAGGGAGGGTAGGGAGAGGGTAGCTAGTGAGAAGGGAGGGTAGGGAGGGGTGTAGATAGTAAGAAAGTGTGAGAGGGGGTAGATAGTGTGAGAAAGTGGGGATCTGATGGGGGAAAATGCTGTCCCCCCCAGATTTTTAGGGGTTCCTACGCCCATGATGTTGCTGTCTTTCCTTTGTTCACGTCATGAAACACTGGACAATTGAGGACAATGCCCTTAGCTTAATTCGGGGTTATCGGAATCACCACAATGTCCACTGTGTGTGTGAACCCACACACTTAAAATAACTCACCAGAGCTATCCTGCTTTGAAATTGTTGTTAACACATCTGCCATTTAACCCCTTCAATCCCAGGGGTGTTGGTTCAGCGATTATTCTCTTTTCCTGTGAATAGTTTACCCATGTAAACTATATATTGTTTTTCAAGGAGAGATAGAGCTTTTGATACCATAGTTAGATGATTAGCTAAACATTTTGAATGAGAAATTTAGTAAAAACTAGCAAAAATTAGAAAAAAAACACCTATTTTTTTTTACATTTTCCCTGTGAATCCTCACAAAATTAGGTAAAGCAATGGAAAATCCCCTCTAAATTTATAAGTTCAGGTGTCCTGATTTCAGAAATACCTAATTTATATAGATTTTCCATACTTTCCCAGCACGTTTATGATTATGGCTTAACAGGTTTGGGGGTTGTGAACAGGGCAGGAGGGTTATACTGGGTAGATGTTGTGTTAGGGTAATGGGATGTAAGGTTTTTTTTATTTTATTTTTTGTATTTTTTGTATATAATTCCCCCCCCCCAAATGGTTAGATGTCCTCTTAGGGACCTCTTGAACATGTTATTAATGCCAGTGATGTCACAATGACATCACTTAGCTCACTATTTTTCTTTATTATTATTTATTGTATTAGTTTAGTGATTTTTTTATTTTTATAAATCACTAACCTTTTTTTCCCCTCTGTTTTTCAGCATTGGAGGAGCATGGTTTCTCACTCTCCTCCTTGCGATCCCCCTGCACCGATCATAGTGTGATCTCAATGCAAGTCCCCACAGACTTGCATAGAGATCTCAGTGTCTGTGCCTCATTGGAGTGACCAGATATCCCTGCCTATCTGTTTTTGGACATCTGCTGTATGGGCCACAAGGCCTTCTTGATGTACGTAGTTCCCTATTGGCAAATCAGTCTGTACAGTGACTGGCTTCACACCCATGCAGCTCGTGGTTGTGTCTCTAGAGGACTATACTTCCATTGTTCTAAATTGTTAGATTATTCTTTGTCTTGAATATCTAAACTTTTCCAGTGACCAAACAGCAATCAAGACCACAGCTTCTAAGTCTCCTTAAGCAGGTTTATTTAGTAACAAAGTAATATACATACAGTACTGACTGATGAGCAGATGGTGGTCACAGGCACTGTAGGCTCAGTATTCTTGGTGAGATGAAGGTGAAAGAGAGAAAGAGACAGAGAGACCTTGCCCTTGGAGCCATGTGTATTCATACCCTTTTACATTCAGTTAGGGTATAAGTTCTTTACTATATACCGTATTTGCTCGATTATAAGACGAGGTTTTTTTCAGAGCAAATGCTCTGAAAAATACCCCTCGTCTTATAATCGGGGTCGTCTTATAATCAGACCTCAAAGTCTGATTATGAGACGACTAAGATCCAGATCCCCCGCAGCTGCACCGGCTACACGCTGCCCCAGCTACATAACAGGAGACTCAGAAGTACCGGTAAGTGGGGTGGGGGGGGGAGAGTGTTAAATGGGGAGCATAAGGCATTTCTGGAGGCAGGGTGCTCTGTGAAATGCCTTTTAACCCCCTTAATGCCACTCTGCCTCCAGAAATGCCTTTTTAACCCTCTATACGCCACTCTGCCTCCTGAAATGCCTTAAACTCTTCCCCATAATATGCCTTTTAACCCTCTAAGTGCGAGAGTGGCATATAGGGTTAAAAGGCATATCATGGGGCACAGTGGCATATAGGGTTAAAAAGCATATCATGGGGCACAGTGGCATATAGGGGGTATAAGGCATTTCTGGGGCAGATGTGCATAACTGGGGGGCAGGTTGGAAAATAGAAGGAAATAAAACCAAAATATTTTTCTCAATCATAGCTTTTATTAAAAAAATAGTTTAAATGAATTAACATTTACTGGTAAAACTTTTTTCCTATAGGGTCATCTTATATTCAGGCTTTTTCTTTTTTTCCCCTAAATTAATATTAAGATTTGGGGGGTCGTCTTATAATCGAGCAAATACGGTATATATACACAATATATGAGTTTAAGGAATCCTATTGGCGCAGTCATAGGATACATCGGCATTCCACAGAAGACCCTCTAAGCTACGTCACATAATTGATGGCATATGTTCCTAGCACTAAAGTTGCATTCAGGCCTAAAGTGTGTAGAACAGAATGAAAGCATAACAATGATTTTACATTTCCCCCTGTTTATGGTTATGTACCATTAATAAATATGTTTGCTGTCCATTCACACAACATCCGTATCACATTCGTATCACATTCAGTGAGTACAGGAAGACATGTACATAAGAATATTATAAAAAAGGAAGGGGGCGTGGCTAGCGCTTAAAAGGGATGCACACGTAGAGACAGAGCTCCAGGGACCTTCAACTATTTTACTGCATTTTGGGTGAAATATCGAGAAGATGGGCAAAAATTCTAAAGCCCCAGTCATCTTCCAGAACCCCTGGCATGAAGGAAAAACCATCCAGCAACTCAGTTCGGGAGTTTTTTAACCCCTTAATGACAATTGCCGGTCCTGGCACGGCACGGAAAAGCATGTGCTTTACGACAATTGACGTGCCAGGACCGGCACGTCTTTAAACGGGTGCAGAAAGCGATCTACTATCGCTTTCTGCACCCAAAAAGCGTTGCTGAATGCCTCGACCTCGAGGCATTCAGCAACGCCGCGATCGGCACAAAGGGGCCATCTCTGGCTCCTCCACGGGGCGTCAACATCCGCCATACTTTGTATGGCGGCGGACGCCCGTTTTAAAAGCGTTTAGGAGGCGATCGACGATCGCCTCCTAAACTTAAATGGTGTCGCTGGAATGCCTCGATCAGGAGGCATCCAGCGACACCAAACACTAACCTTTTGATGGGCTGTGACCGCTCCGGAGAGCGGTCACAGCCGCAGCTGCCGGCAATCTTCGCCATCAAGGAAGATGGCCGCCGTCCTGTAACAGGAACCACAAATTTTAAAAGTTCGCTAGATAGTCCAGACCATCTAGAGAACTTTGGCTCCACTTGCAGGTTGAATACAGGTACTGCATTCACCATGCAAGTCAATGGAGCCCAGCTTTCTAATCACAGTGTGATTAGTAAAAATAAATTAAAAAATAAAATAAAATTAATAATAATTAGAAAAAAATAGTAAAAAAACAGTAAAATGTAAAAATCATTTCCCACTGATGTCACTATCAGGGGAACCTCCAAGTTGAAAAAAAATGTTAAATTTTTTTAAAAAAAAAATAAAAAAAAAAATATATATATATATAAAAAATATATTTTTGTGAGCAAGTCCTAAAATTAGCATATTAGCTTAAAACAATTCTCGCATGGAAAGAGTTAAAAAAATGTATGATTTGATGGGGTAAATTGAATGGACCAGGTTCAACAACGTCCCAATTAACACGGGGGGAAGGATGGCCACACATCTAATTTCCAATTAGAAAAATGCACACGTACCAAATGTGGCCTTTTAGTTCCCCCAAAAAATGACACACCCATGCATGTGGGGTATCACTGCACTCAGGAGATGTTGCTGAACACATTATGGGGTGTCGTGTGACAGCGGCATATACCAGGAGCTGTAAATTCATACATAAAGTAGGTGTGTGTGGGAAAAATACACACACAAAAATATTACTGCAAACTTTGAAAAAATGCTGGTGGTAAAATATGTGCATGCAAAGAGTTAAAATACCAGCATTTAAAATACCCTGTGGTGTCTAGTTTTGAAAAATATATGGTTTTGTTGGGCACACTGAAATGGCCCGGCTCAAAGATGTACCAAATAGGGCATGGGCAGTGGATCCCAAATGCCAAAGTTCAACATTGAAAAAAGCGCATGCCCCAAATGTGGCCCTTTTGCCCCAAAACAGTCAGGCAAAATCATTCATGTGAGGTATCGCTGTACTCAGGAGATGTTGCTGAACACATATTGGGGTGTTTTGTGATAGTGACATATACGAGAACATTTTAATTCATACCTGAATTAAAATGTGTGTGGAATACCAAATGCAAAAAAATGACTACCACAAAGTTTGACAAAGACTGGTGGTAGATATGGTGCATGGAAAGAGTTAAAATACTAGCATTTGAAATACCCTGGGGTGTCTAGTTTTCAAAAATATATGGGTTTATTGGGCACACTGAAATGGCCCGGCTCAAAGATGTACCAAATAGGGCATGGGCAGTGGATCCCCAAATGCCAAAGTTCAACATTGAAAAATGCGCATGCCCCAAATGTGGCCCTTTTGCCCCAAAACAGCCAGGCAAAATCATTCATGTGGGGTATCGCTGCGCTCAGGAGATGTTGCTGAACACATATTGGGGTGTTTTGTGATAGTGACATAAACTAGAACATTTTAATTCATACCTGAAGTAAAATGTGTATGACAAAACAAATGCAAAAAAATGACTACCATAAAGTTTGACAAAGACTGGTGGTAGATATGGTGCATGGAAAGAGTTAAAATACTAGCATTTGGAATACCCTGGGCTGTCTAGTTTTCAAAAATATATGACTTGATGGGGTAAATTGCATTGGCCGGGTTCAAAGATACCCGAAATGGCACATGGGGGGAAGAATTACCAGATTTGGAAAAAATGGCTTTGAAATAGCAAAACGCTACCTGTACTTATTGCCCCATAATGGGTAGAAAAAAGCAAAAAAACATAAAAACATTGGGTATTTCTAAACTCAGGACAAATAGTAGAATCTATTTAGCAGGTTTTTTCATTACCTTTTATAGATGAGTAAAAGATTTTTCAACTAAAAGTTAGAAACAGTCATTTTTTTCTACATTTTTCACCATATTTTATAATTTTTTTAATAGTAAATAATATGATACAATCAAAACAATGTCATCTAAAGAAAGCCCTTCTTGTCCTGAAAAAAAAAAAATCTAATGTGTGTGGGTTCAGTAAACGGGAAAGAAGAAAATTACAGCTAAACACAAGCAGCGCAGAAATGTTAAAAAGGCCATTGTCACAAAGGGTACAAAAAGTAAAATCAGCCTTTGTCTCGAAGGGGTTAAACATATCCCTGAGTTGGACAACAGAGACACGCTTACCAAGATGGCGTCGGCTCCTTCAAGCCCGCATAGTGCTTGCTCTGGATCGCCGTCAATCGAAGATTCTGCAGCCCCATGACTCTCCCAGTCTGATCCTGCTTGGCAAGAAGTGGTAAAAGACCTTCCCACGAAATCAGAGATGTCGACATTGTTCCACTCGGCACTCTCCGGTATAAAGGACGATCTGCATGACATTAAAGAGAACTTACACCAACTGGGGGACCGTGTGATGATGCTAGAAGAAAGTGGAGAAAAACTACACTCTGAGATGGGAACAATTTCGGATTGAGTCTCACTACAACAAGACACGATTGCGCGCCTTTACAAACAGGTGGAAGACCTGGATAACAGAGGTAGGCGTTCCAACCTCCGTGTGCGTGGCATTCCTGAATCAATACTTAACCCTGATATTGTCCCCACGCTGACTTTTTTCAGTACAATCTCGGATCGACCGGAGGACACCCCTATAGTCCTAGACCGCGCTCACTGAGCCCTGCGTCCCAGGGGTCCTGACTCCCAGCCCCCGCGAGATATAATCTGTTGCCTACAAGATTACCGTACAAAAGAACTGATTCTCAAGAAATGCAGAACCAAGACACCACTCCTATTCGAGGGTTCCACGATCAGCATTTTTCAAGACCTTTCCCCTATCACGCTGCAAAATCGGAGATGCTTGCGCCCGCTGACCATTGCCCTAATAGAATCCTCAATTCCCTACCAGTGAGGGCTCCCCTTCTCTCTGATAGCAAGGAAAGGTACGCAGGCAGTGATCCTCCGCCAACCATCAGACCTACCAGCCTTTCTCAAGGCTCTGGATTTGCCCACTCTACAGGTTCCGGACTGGACATCACTGCAGTTGAACTCACCCAGACCGGCGGAACAGACGTCCCTTCCCGCATCGCTACCTCAACGGCGTTCCCGCCATCGATGACCTGGAAGACACACTGACGCTGTGGATTGAGGTCCATGCTGGAGGCTTGTGTACACTCCACCACTTCATCCGACCCGGATCCTACAAGAGTGACTGTACATTTGGACATTGCCTCACTCTGTTTTACACTGCTCCGTGTGAGGAGTCATTATGTTGGTACAGTATCCCTTGCAATGCTTTTTGTTTTATTTATCTTTACCTTTCCTAGTAATGTGCCAGTAAAGGGCTCTTTCTACATAGCCCTTTCTCGCATTTACTCAAGCTTATTTACACCTACACACCCACACTCAGGGGCGTACCTAGAGTATTTGGCACCTGGGGCGGATCCTGTATGTGGCACCCCCCCACACACACTTTAAAACTGCATAGCTTCTACCGTTATATACCGGCGCAGACACTGAAGGTGGTACAGCATAACACTTTTATCATTATATACTGAGGCAGACATTGACGGTTGTACAGCATAACACCTATCACTATATACTGAGGCACACATTGATGGTGGTACAGCGTAATCCCTATCACTATACATTGAGCCAGACATTGACAATAGTGCAGCATAACTCCTATCACTATATACTAAGCCAAACATTGATGTGGTGTAGGCCTACCATTTCATTAGTAGTAGGGATGCACCGAAACGAATTCTGGACTGAAACCGAAAATGCAGCATTTACCTGGCCGAAACCAAATATGACCCCCCCCCCCACACACCATAAAAAAAAAATCTAACACTTTTATTTAAAGTAAGTAACACACCAAAATAGGACAAAACAATTAAATAACAATATTAATATATATATATATGATTGTTAACAGCAATCACATTCCTATCATGCCCAGGCATACCCAGATTCCAGGATGTACTCGCAGACTTGGCATGATAGGATTATGATTGCCCTATCTACCCCTTCTCACTCCCTTTTGTCCTACCTACCCCTTCTCACTCCCTTCTCCCTATCTACCCCCTATCCCCCCGTCTCACTCCCTTCTCCCTATCTACCCCCTCCTAACTATCTACCCTCTCCCCCTTTGAAGATCACTTACCTTTCAGGAGTCCTGCGGTGGGGGTGCAAGGCCTCTGTCTCCCAGCTCTGCCACTGTATGGAACAGTATAGAGTGATGGGAGTTATGATGTACTAGAGCATAATTATATAAAGAAAAATACATTGGAAATGGTACAGCATAACACCCATCACTCTCACACATTTACCAATCCGCACATATAACCAATCCACACATATACCAATCCACACACATACTAATCCACACATATACCAATCCACACATATACCAATCCACACATATACCAATCCACACATATACCAATCCACACATACCAATGCACACACATACCAGTCCACACACATACCAGTCAACACACATACCAATCCACACACATACCAATCCACACACACACCAATCCACACACACACCAATCCACACATATACCAATCCACACATACTAATCCACACATACTAATCCACACACATACCAATCCACACACATATACCAATCCACACATATACCAATCCAATCCACACATATACTAATCCACACATATACCAATCCACACACATACCAATCCACATATATACCAATCCACACATATACCAATCCACACATATACCAATCCACACATATACCAATCCACACATATACTAATCCACACATACCAATCCACACATATACTAATCCACACATACCAATCCACTCTCACTCACTGAATGCTTTCCTACCTTTCCTCTTTTCTCCTTACAGCTTCTTTTCCTCCTCTTCGCTCCTCTTCTTCAGTTCTTCTGTCTTCTTCCGGTTCAGTGGGCACGGTTTCAAATCCCGGCGCACAGCAGCTGTTGCCGCGCGGATCGCAAGGGAGCGATATCGGAGGTCTTTAACAGACCTCCGGCTCCCTTGAGTGATTTTAAGCCGGGTTCAACCCTTGAACCCGGCTTAAAATCACTCAAGGGAGCCGGAGGTCTGTTAAAGAGCTCCGATACCGCTCCATTGGGACCCTGCTCCTCCAGCGGCGGACATTACTGTCCGTCTCTGGAGGGGTGCCGGGTGCCGGCAAGTTGGCACCCCCCTGATGAGCGGCACCCGGTGCGGACCGCCCCCCCCGCCCCCCGCTAGGTACGCTACTGCCCACACTACACTTTTTTTTTTCTTTCACGTGCGATGGTCTTCACTCTGTCTTTGCCGTGCATTTAGAACACAAATTTTCTTTTTCTTATTTCATTTTATTCACGTTTCTAATTTTCATGATGTCACCTGCTCCCCGCAGAGCTTACCATGTAGGGTACCTCGGTCTCGACATGTGGTTTTTGCCAGTTTACTGGTCCTAGAGCTCTATGCCTTGGCATTTTGGTAATAGGAGTACAGTTCTGTTTGATGTTCTGGTTTTTGGGTTCTTCTGTTTCTGTTTTTATATGCCCAGATTCCATTTTTTTCTTTTCCTTATTGCCATGCCAACCCTCCTTCCAGGTCTTGCCAGTCATCCACCTATGGCTCTCGAGCCTCTTAAATTGATTTCCCTGAATATCAGGGGTTTAAACAAACCCAAGGAGAGAACTAAACTGTTTGCTGAATTTCAGCTTACTAAAGTTAAGGTTGCATTTATCCAAGAAACACACTTCCGGGCCAACAAGGAGCCCAAACTTACTAATAAAAAATTTCTCACCTCCTTTACCTCAAGTAACCTAGAGGCAAAAATGAGTAGCGATCCTTATCCACAAACACTTACCTTTTCAGACCCTGGACACCTGGAGGGCAGGTACCTTTTTGTTAAAGGGTTCGTGGATTCGCATAAGATTACCTTTGCTACCATGTATGCCCCTAATCGTAACCAACCTAAGTTTGTTATGACAGCTTTAAAAAAATTAATGGACTTTCAGGAAGGTCTCACGATCCTGGGGAGCGACTTTAATATAACCTGGAACCCCTCTCTTGACAACTCCTCTGGTTCATCTCTTTTTTCATATGCCCAAATAAACCGTATAAAGAAACTGTTCCATGTAGCTCAACTCATTGATGTATCGAGAACCCAACACCCCACTGACAAAGACTATACATATCACTCCTCCGTACACAATAGTTACACTCGCATTGACTCATTTTTTATTTCCCTTCACAAGAGGTAGAAGCAGCCGTCAAATCCACACAACAAGGCAAAAGCCCGGGACCGGATGGCTTTACAATAGCCTACTACAAAAAATTTCTTTCCATCTTAGACCCTCGATTAGTTGACGTATTTAATTCATTAATTTCCGGATTTTACCTGGATGCTCAATCCAATGTAGCCCATATTGCAGTTATTCTAAAACCTAATAAGCCTCCTGAGGCCTGTGGAAGCTATCACCCTATCTAGTTATTAACCACAGATATTAAAACATTAGCAAAGATATTAGCCACGAGACTCAAACCATTTATTCCCCAGATTATACATAGAGACCAAGTGGGATTTGTACCGGGAAGAGAGGCGAGGGACAGTACAACTAGGATTATAGACCTCCTTAATTATTCGGCCCACTTGCACCTCCCGATAACCTTGACTTCATTAGATGCAGAAGAGGCATTTGACAGGGTGGCCTGGCCTTTTCTCTTTAGAGTACTTGAACAACTGGGACTTGGTCTCCATTTTCTAACTTGGACCATAATCCTACAGCATTAATAAAAGTAAATGGATCCCTTTCCAGCCGGGTCACCCTGTCAAATGGAACACGTCAGGGATGCCCCCTCTCCCCGCTCCTCTTTATTTTAAGTATAGAACCTCTTGCAATGGCCATCGGAGCCAATCCTCTCATTTCTGGCATTTCAGTCTCGGGCATTCAGCACAAATTGGCGATATATGCTGATGACATGCTCTGTATTAACTCTAATCCTATCACGTCCCTTTCTCACATCCAAGAAGAATTACAGATTTTTGGCCAACTCTCCAATTATAAAATTAATCTACATAAATCTGAATTACTACACTCTAATCTCACACCTGACATTGTCCTTCAGCTATCTCGCACCTTTCCATTTAAACTCTGTGACCAATCCATGACGTACTTAGGTCTCCGAATACTGATCAATTAACTAATTGATCCCATGCACATCTCATCCGCCCTAAATTGAAAGGAGGCCTAGGTTTTCCTAATGCAGAGCGCTATTGGCAGGCGGCCCACCTCCGCAGGGTGGTAGAGTGGTCGCTTGGTGTCTCGAAGCAATGGGTCCAGGTTGAGGAGGCCCTCATAGGTCTTCCCCTTCGATCTCTGCCTTGGTTGCCCGACTGCCATAGGCATTTGACCATGAAGAAATATGCGACGGTGGCTTTGACTCTTAGAGTCCTTAAGAAAATACTTACAGCAGGAGTCTTGTCTTAAGATCCTGGTCCTCTGTACCCAATCATACCTAATCCGAAGTTTCCTCCTAGCATGACAGTATCACGGTCTCCACTTGCCCCCTCCCTTCAGGTGGTCTCAGATATTGTGCGCTGTTTGTTGGTGATACTTTCTCCTCGGCAACGGTTATGTATAATAAACAAACTCGACCGAACTTCTTTTTTTTCTACAAGTCAAACACTTTGCTATGCCCCTCCCAGCAAATCCCCTGTTTAAGAGACCGTTGACCAGCTTCAAAACGCTGTGCACGTCAGCCACTGACTTTACTCTCTGTTCTATATGCTTTATTGATAGACCAGATCTCAATAACAAAGCCCTACTTCTTGAGTCTATTGGGACAAGGTTTTCTATGCGGTGCATAAGGGCTCAATCTCCAGTAGATTGCAGGAATGTTCCTATAAAGTTTTGACACAATGGTATAAGACACCTATGACTTTACATAGATTCCTTCCCATGGTGTCAGATGTCTGCTGGAGATGTGGGATTGAACAGGGCACCCTGTACCACATTTGGTGGTCATGCTCCTTGATCACACCATATTGGACCGCGATCCTACAGGTTATTAAACATCTAGCAAAAAAAGGAGTTCTACGCAAGCCCTTATATAAAATATATTATTTTATTGTACAAAAATTTAATTCATAAAAAATGAATTCATAATAAATTCAAATATTTATTAACTCCATAGTGAGTATTTTTAACCATGCAATTTTTTGATGGTTACAGAATGGATAGGTGCACTCTATATAGAGTAAGATACAATTATACTTGAATGATTCAGCACTTTATAATTCTTATGATGGTTTACATGCACTCAAGACACTTTATATATATATAGCCATATTGCCTCCATATGCTCTGATTATTTTCCTAAACAAACCTCTGTTGTCTATACAATGAAATGTATTATATGTTTTTTATGAATTACATTTTTGTACAATAAAATAATATATTTTATATAAGGGCTTGCGTAGAACTCCTTTTTTTGCTAGGTGTATTAGTTTACAGGAGTTCCCCTGTTTTGAGGATGAGATCCTTTATACATGCCACAATATTTATAACATTATGTTATTTGTGAAGAGTGTGGTTGGATTCTTTTGTGTTATAGGTTATTGAACATGTCGGTGATCTTGACTTCTGGGGGGGGCAGCGGCCCTTTTACACTTCGACACTCTTCCACAAAGTGCATATAAAAAATCTTTAGCGATGCATCTCCTCAATGCCGCCAAAGCGGTTATTCCTCGATGCTGGCGCTCTCCCTCAGTACCCCCTTTACAAATGTGGCTGCAGAGCGTATCCTCTATTGAACATATGGAAAATTTGGTGTAGACCTCTAGAGGCATGGTGTTCCAACATAATAAGAGGTGGTTCTGGTGGCATACCTTTATTGCTTCCTCCGATTTTGCGAGACTTCTCGGTCCATCACTCCGGGTCCCCACCGTCTCTCCCTAAACTCCCCCGAGGTCTACTACTACATTTGTCACGATTGCATCCAAGAATGGTAGTCTTGCTGTTTCTAGATCATTTTCTGCTTAACTGTGTGACAACTGTGCTATTATTATACATCTCTACTTATGACTGCATAGCATTCCCCTTTTCTTTTTCACCTCTGATTTGTACTTTGTCATCTATCAACATTGAATGTAAGCGCACGATGTATATATATCCTGTGTTGTAACATGTTGAATAAACGGAGATAAAAAAAAAAAAAAAAAAAAAAGAATATTATAAAAAATGATCTGTGGATACCTGAATACTCTTATCTTATTCTAAATAATAAACATATTTGAAAAATAATACATATAAAAGATAAATAAAACAATAATACATGGGTGTAATAAAACATTGGTGACAGCAGAGCCAACAGATGATTTTGCCATTTAGCAAAGTTTTTCTACCAAGATGTACCCGAAACTATTGGCCATTCATGTTCTATGTTTTTGAGTTTACCTTGCTCATGCTGAAATACAATCTGTGCTTAAAAATCCTACATTTTTCCTAATCTTATTTACCCACTTTTGCCATGGAAATTCATTCACCTGTGACAGATTAAATTGCAATGGCAAAACACTTAATTTCTTAGAACTAATTTGAGAAATATTAACCTGAGTTCCATATATATTGATTGCTATTGGATTGCCTTCAATACAGTATAAACCTTTTGATAATATTTCTGTATCTGTACACTTAGGAAACATCGCTTTTACCAATTCCCTATTAGACATTATCTGTGCGCATACTCTACCTTTCTCTGTAGGCGTAACAAGATCATTAGATGTTTTCAGATTGTACCTGAACATGAGCTCAGATTATGGAAACATGAATTATATATAGTTTTAGTTTACACAAAATGTAGACATGCTCAGGTTCTGACATATCTGTCGAGAAAACAAAATCAGGATACTCTAATTTGTAAAATAATAATTGTGTTCTACTGACAGGTACTCCCAATACTCTCATAGGGAATAATGTTTCTTCTTTACCTGCCATTGGTATTAAAGATGTACCTGTACACACATCATTACTGCATCCTAACCATTTATTTACCCATAAATCAGTATGATTTCAAGCAAATGTAAATTCTCCAGGAAAACTACGTAAAATTCCTAGAGGAATAATACCGCCCTGTAATGCGTGTGCCATTACTTTGAAATCAGTAGAATGTTCGATTTGGATTTCCAAGCAAGGTACTACTTCTGTCAACTCAACGTTAGTCATTAAAGCCATGGTTGCTTCCTGGAGATGTTGCACTGAGGGTCATATTACAGAAGCTGTTTTTACTATCATATCCTCCAAGGTTTTGTTTAAACCCTGTTGAATGTGTTTCTTTACTTCCTATTAACCCTGCAGTTTCCAAATAAGACGTTAGTGTCTTAATATCCATAGTATTAAGTACGTGTTCTACTTTATTTACACCTCTCTCCATATTTAACAAATATTTTTTTCATTGTGGAAATCTAGATGAAATTGAAATCTTGAAGGAGAGGTTTGGAATGGAGATAGTTTACCTGCAATGGACTTGATTCTCTAAAGATTTTGTTTTCGCACACAGATATTGTTGGTGAGATAACAGTAACATTTACATCTACACATTTCCTTTCAAAATGTTTAAGTCTTAAACAACACCGGTAATTCCCATTGTTATTGAGAGTAGGCCAGTCTAGATAATATGTAAATCTCTTCTCAGACCATTCCACTCTACGTACTAGACCTCTGTGTATCATATTCGGATTTGCATGTCATTAACCCCTTCGTGACAAAGGCTGATTTTACTTTTTGTACCCTTCGTGACAATGGCCGTTTTAACATTTCTGCGCTGCTCGTGTTTAGCTGTAATTTTCTTCTTTCCCGTTTACTGAACCCACACACATTAGATATTGTTTTCTTCAGGACAAGAAGGGCTTTCTTTAGATTACATTGTTTTGATTGTATCATATTATTTTCTATTAAAAAAAAGTATAAAATATGGTGAAAAATTTAGAAAAAATGACTGTTTCTAACTTTTAGTTGAAAAATCTTTTACTCATCTATAAAAGGTAATGAAGAAAACCTGCTAAATAGATTCTACTATTTGTCCTGAGTTTAGAAATACCCAATGTTTTTATGTTTTTTTTGCTTTTTTCTACACATTATGGGGCAAGTACAGGTAGCTTTCTGCTATTTCAAAGCCATTTTTTCCAAATCTGGTAATTCTTCCCCCTGTGTGCCATTTCGGGTATATTTGAAGACGGCCAATGCAATTTACCCCATCAAGTCATATATTTTTGAAAACTAGACAGCCCAGGGTATTCCAAATGCTAGTATTTTAATCCTTTCCAAGCACTAATTCTACCATCAGCCTTTGTCAAACTTTATTTTTTTTTGCATTTGTTTTTTCACACACATTTTATTTCAGGTATGAATAAACAGGTTCTGGTATATGTCACTATCATAAAACACCCCAATATGTGTTTAGCAACATCTCCTGAGTACAGCGATACCTCACATGAATGATTTTGCCTGGCTGTTTGGGGGCAAAAGGGCCACATTTGGGGCATGCGCATTTTCAATGTGGAGCCAGAGTTCTCTAGAGGGTCTGGAGACAATCTAGCGAACTTTTTCATCTTTATTGAAAAAAAACAATAAAGATGATCCTGGGGTAAGTGTTTGGTGTCGCTGGATGCCTCCTGATCGAGGCATTCCAGCGACACCATTTAAGTTTAGGAGGTGATCGTTGATCGCCTCCTAAACACTTTTAAAACGGGCGTCCGCCGCCATACAATGTATGGCGGATGTTGACGCCCCGGGGAGGGGCCAGAGATGGCCCCTAGTGCCGATCGTGGCGTTGCTGAATGCCTCGAGGTCGAGGCATTACAGCAATGCTGTTTGGGTGAGAAAGCGAAAGTAGATCGCTTTCTGCACCTGTTTAAAGACGTGCCGGTCCTGGCACATCATTTGTCGTAAACAACATGTTTTTCCGTGACGTGCCCGGACCGGCAATTGTCATCAAGGGGTTAAAGACTCAGGGGGTAACACCGACTCAGTACTACATGTTAACTCTAATTGATCCCTTCCTTCTTGGATCCCTATAAAATTAGGAAATACTATACTATATCAGAAATAATCAAATCTGTTACAGGTATTGCCATTTCCTCATTTATGAACTTTGAATCCCTAAATGCCTGTATTTTCCATACTATAGGTGTATATGATATATAATATTTTGTTTACAAACTGATAAGCACCTTTTCATTGTACCGAAACACACATGACCATTGAAATCATCAATTTCTCTATTCTTCTTAATTATGTCTGGGAACCCTTGAGTATTGTTAAATTGGTTGTCGAATCTGTAGATCTTTTTTAGAACATTTCTTAGAGCATCAGTATCGTCACCATCAGAACTGCTAAAAACAAAGGATTGTGTCTTCTTGAATGTCAATTCTTTCTGCCATAAGGAACTTTTTAATTTTGCATTATCCATTCGACATACAACCTAAAAAACACAAAAGATATGCAGATATCAAAATCTTAGCTGATACAACACCTTTATTATTGTAGCAGCTCGCAATAAAAACATGATGCAATGTTCTAATATCATTCTTAAGAAATTGCTTAACATTATTATTTAACATTAGAGACTGCATCATTTTGTCAAATAACAATCATGATCATGAAGTGAATTTAAGAAAATGGACAATAATAAATAATTAATACTTAGACTTTTGTGTCTAACTTTTACAAATTATGGATTTGCAAGACTTGTTTTCAATTGATTATGAAAAACATATTTGAGCAATACAATACAATACATAGTAATCCTTTTTAGTCATGATGCAAAACGCTGTTCTTACGTGTACTTCTGCAAATGATGGACTCTATGTAATTGCAGTTTAACAGATACAACATATCACATTAAAGGTTTTTAACATCTGATGTTCATATATTTATGTCGATGGCATCATCAATATATTGTTTCTTATAAATAAATTAACTTGTTCCAGACATCTTCATTGAAGTGCAGAGACACAGTACAGATTAGAGTTAATTGCTGTACTAGCTCCCTGTGTCCTGAAACAACATATCTCTACATATTATAACTCTCATGACATTTATAACAAACATATTCTTGTGCATTTCCTGTATTAGGCAAATCTTCTTTATCAACTTCAATCTCCCTAATTTGCCTAATAATTGGAGTTTAACGTAAATCTATTTGAGGTGTTACAGTCCTGTTAGTAATGTGAGACTGTGAACCCCAGGGAGATGATTAGCATGGCATCTGGGTACAGCTGCTATGCAGATTATACATATGGGTCCCTGGGATGGAGCAATTGGAGAGCAGGGTGGGCCAATGATTCGTTTCCCCATTCTGTGGAAATTCCATGCCAGCTAGGTTTTCTTTTTATGATTTGTTTTTTTGGGGGTTAAGCGGTTAAAATAAAGTGCTGTTTTGTTCAAAGCTGGTGTTCCCAACTCTGATTGCCCTAGAGGACTGTGCTTAGGACCCCTAAATGTGACATGTATGGCCCTCATGCAACAGGGTTTGTCACAGTATATATATTTGGATCTGAACTGTAAACAAATCCATTTGATTTTCCTTGCTCTTTTAATTTTTTCTTATAGAGAAATGTGCGACATTGTTTTTTTTTAATGTCCCAGTTTCTTGCCATAGAAACAGTATAAAAACTGTTTATTCCAAAACCTGTGTCCCCTGGGATTCTGCATTTGCTTTTGTTCCTGTGGGGGACAAGGGGGGTGAATGAAATGTGATCTCTCCATTCTACTTATATCCATGTTAACTACAGACACTTTCATTTTAACCCCTTCATGTCTGCATTCTCCCCTGATTTTTTTTTAAATTTCTTTATTAATCGGGAAGGTCATTTGAAATAACAGTAGCAATGTGCATTATGACATATCATTATTACAAACCGATACAATTCATGGATTGAAAGTGAGCATATGACATTGAAATCACATCAGACACAAATAAATAATGGAACACCGTTGAATAATAATGAAAAACAGCAGAATTTGTGTCAGGAGGTAAGGGGAAAGAGCAAATAGGAAAAAATGAAACAGAAGTCCTCTGGAGTTGGACTCCCCTGGGCCGTCAGAGAATTCCCTGTCTCAGCTAAATTATCCCTGGAACCCTGGAATGGGTGTTGACCCTTCAGGACTTGAAGGCAATATCATTGAGTAGCGTTGAAAGCTAGAAAAAAAGGAGCTCTGTGTGGATCTATCTAGACTCGCTATGTAAGGTGACCACCTGTTAAAAAAATGCTTAACCTTGTGTAGAATGGATTCAATCCAGTCCATTCGGAACAAAAATTGTGCTCGGGATATGGCCATTTCCAAAGAAGGTGGCTGAGGAGATATCCATTGGGATAGAATGGCAGCTGAAAGGAAGCTAAGAAGGAGCCTGGCTCGGAAAGCACTGTGGTGTAGAGTTTGCGGAAATAGCCCAAAGACTGCCCATTCTACTGGATTTTGAAAAGAAATACCCAGGACTCCTGTAATATAAGCCTACAACTCGGTCCAGAAGAGGGCAATAGACCTGCACAACCATAGGCCATGAATGAGATCTGCACCCGACCTTTGAAATTTCGGGCATTGGGAGTGGTCAGCAAGACCCATAGAATATGGAAGCTTGGGAATGACATAGGCCTTATGTAATATTTAAAAAAAATAATCACTATAATCTCTAGAGACAAAAATTTTAGAATTTCGAATATTTGCTCAAAAAATTAAAGTCTAAATCTGGGAATTTGTTATTCCAAGAGGCGATACCAGCCCCCCCAGTATCCCACGCCATTGTGAGTCTAAAGATATTATAAATTGTTGCCAGATGGAGCTATTGTAGAGGAGATAATAATGTGAAAGAATCCAGAACATTGTTAAAGTTTCTACCCAAGAAACTGGGAAAGATGGTATGGACATAATTGCAGAGCTGTAAGTAACGAATAGGATGGACTACTATATGGGAGAATTTTGTTTGGTAAATTATTTTTTTACACAATTACAAACGACCACCACATCTAGCTAGGTGCCTAAAGATAATAACCTCCTTGCTAAGTTTGGCAAGTTGACATCACCGTTATGGACTGGTTGCTGGAGCTTGACCGTTGCAATTCTAGCCTTTTTGTTTTGCCATAAAAATTGTCGCAGAATCTTATTATGGAACAAAACATCCTTTTTCTTTAAAGTAACTGGCAACATTTGAAGTGGATAGAGCAGTTTCGGGAAGATAATCATTTTATATAAGTGGCAGTGCCCCAGAAAGGAAAGATAAAATTTAGACCAAGTTTTAAGGGAGCACTCCATGTGACGTAGCAATGGAACAAAATGTAATTGATAAAGGTGTGATAAATTAGTCGGGATATTAAGCCCCAAATATTTCAAAGTAGGGGAGGGAGTCCACCTAAATGGGAAGTCACTTCCCCAGTTCTGCCTAGCCTGTGGAAAGATGGGAAGCACTTCTGTTTTCCCACACTTTTAATAAAAGTAAGTTACACACCAAAATTGTACAAAAATGTAATAACAATGTTAATATATATATATATATTCCAGCATGTACTAGTTGGCTGGCCATGATAGGAGTGTGATTGCTGCCAACAATCATATATAAATTAATATTTTATTGTATTTTTTGTCCAATTTTGGTGTGTTAACCACACTTTTATTAAAAGTAAGTAACACACCACAATTGGACAAAAAATTTCAACAATATGATTTGGCATGATAGGAGTGTGATTGCTAACAGCCAGTACATGCTGAAACCTGGCTGAAACATTGCATCTAAAAGACGATGTAAGAGCAAGTCTGGAATAAATAGGTAGTCAATTCTGGAGAATGAGTCATGTGGGTGGGAATAAAAAGTATACTGTCAATTTGGTATCAGGTATCTCCAACCATCCCTCAAAGAGAAGTGTTCCAACATAGGCAGGGAACGCTGAACGTTCAGATCTCCCTGAAACATCTAAGGTAGAGTTTGCCACCGAATTAAAGTCACCCCCTAGGATAACATTAGGAGCAGACATTCCCAGTAGGAGCTCATAGATTTTATTCAAAAAAATAGTATGTCCAAAAGAGTGGGCATAGACATTAACCAACGTAAATGTTTCAGTATATAATTTAACAGTGAGGATAATGTACCTTCCATCTGGGTCCCTAGTCACAGACTCAACCACAAAAGGCAGCCTTTTGGAAAATAAAATGGAAACCCCCCTAGATTTTTTGACATACATGGAGGAATAGCACTCACCGAGCCAGGGCGCCTTCAAGGCATTATGAGCAGGGTCACACCAGTGTGTCTCCTGAAGATATAGAATGTCTGGATGTAAACGTTTGAGATGACTAAGAACCTTCTTTCTCTTAATCGAGGTATTAAAGCCTTCTACATTCCAGGAAAATAGGCGCAAGGAGGATAACGAACTGTTACTACAACTAGAATGTGTCATGAGTACAAGTTGATTTGGGATGGGCCCTCAACAGATGCCTTGCGATACACGAGAAGCCAGCAACCAGCCTAAAACAATTGACCCAGGGGAGTCCCAGCGAGCCCCCCATGGTGACCAAAAACCAATGCACATACATAGTACATATTGTAATAGAAAATGACACTTTTCCCATTTTGTTTTTTGAACCAAAACATGGCGTTTTGTCTACACCAGACAACAAAACAGAACATATAAACACAAAAAGAGAACAATAGGAGATAAATCAGCAAGAGAACAACGCTTGTATGAAAACATAAGATTTGAGTCCAGAATTTGACATGGCCACCACCATCACTACAGAACCCTAGACCTAGGAGAGGTGGGTGGAGATGAACGAGGCAAGGAACATAGAGAGGCAGGGGAGGGGATCCTGGATCTTGCAGACGCCCTAGTCAGGGACTGAGAAGAGACAGCAACTCCATGCAGAAAATCAGATGCCTCCGCCGGAGTGTCAAAGAAATTAGGTTTGCGTTGTGGAAAATCTTAAGCCTTGCGGGATAAAGAAGAGCAAAATCTTTCTTATTGTACAGCTCAGAGCAGATCCCAGGGAATTGGCGCCTTTTGGCCGGTACCGCAGCCGAAAAGTCTTGAAAAAGAAGGAGCTTATGGTTGTTATAATGAAAGGAAGAGGTCTTTCGGTACGCCTCCAGTATCTTCACCTTGTCGGTATAATTCGACACACGAAAGATCACAGCTCTGGCATGTACAGTGGAAGAGACCGGTTCTTGCCCCACATGATGGACTCGCTCAATTATCAGTTGGCCTTGAGGACAAACAACTCCCAAGGTCTTGGGGTGCCAATCCACAACCAAATCATACAGCGCTGGGGTTTTGACCTCCTCCGGTAGCCCTATGAGCCGAAGGTTGTTACGACGACTGCGGTTTTCTAGATCATCCAATCGATCCTAAAGACTTGTAATCAAAGCTTACTGAGACCGAATTGTTGCGGTTACTGAGAGTCTTTCATCTTCAATATTGTAGACCCGTGACTCCAGAGCTGTGACTCTTTGACCCTGACAACTAGTTCCGCCAAAACTGAAGAGATAGCCGATGATAATTTATCCAATTTGGAATCCAGAAGCGGAGAGATTATGCTGATGAGATCATGAGCTGTTAAAGAATCTTTGGATGTAAGTTCCGAAGCAGGGGCGAGATCTGAAGCTACTGATGGAGCAAAGTTTTTTGTACTCGTGGTAGATTTATCTCTAGCCTTGCTTTGTCTGGTGGATGACTTGGTCGGAGGATCCATGAATTTATCCATGAGTAAGATAAAATGAACCCTCCCCAACCACTTAAAGGAGGGGACACCGAAGGAAAAATACTTGAAAAGTCAGGTGATTACACTGAATTGGATAAACAACGTCTCAGGTAAATATAGCAAGTTGGATAAACAACGCGACAGGCAGTTACACCAAAGCAGATAAACATTGCCGAAATTTGGATAAACAGCGCCCCAGGCAGATACAGCGAAGTGGAGAAATGATGCCCTAGGCAGGTATTGTATATTGGATGAACAGTGCCACAGGCAAATAGTGCGGATTGAATAAACCTCACCTCAGGCAAATATGGTAACGTGGATAACAATGCCTCAGGCAATAAAGCAAAATGGATAACAATGCTTCGAGCAAATACTGCAGAATGGATGAACAATGCCACGGGTAGATACAGCAATTTAGATAACCGCAACTTGAATACAGAAGATTGGAAAAATAATGCCTAAGGAAGAAACTGTAGATTGGATAAACAATGGTTTAGGCAAATATAGCAAGTTGGGTAAGCAACACCTAAGGCAAGTTTAGCAGCGTGGATAACAATGCCTCAAGCAGACACAACAGAGTGTATAACGATGCTTCAGGCAAATAGAGCAAAGTGAAGAAATAATTCCACAGGTGAATATAGCAAATTGAAAAATTAAGGCGATTTCAACAAAGTAGAGAAACAATGTCATAGATATATAACAAAACTTCGGGTAAATATGTCAGATATTGACAAATAAGAATATAACAAAAAAAGAAAAACAGAATCCTGATCCCAGCCCCACCACCCAACCTATCTATAACCCACCCTTACCTCACATATAACTATATGACAAAGTCCAGCAAACTACAGGTGGCATAAAATCCTGTTGCCAAAAAAGTATGGAGAAATGAGTAATCTGTGGATGATAAAGCACGAACCCCAAACCCCCTGCCCAACCTAACTAATACGCTCCCACACCCTTTTATCTAACTAATGTCTGAAGTCAGACTGTACCATACAAAAAATAAATAAAACCAAAAACAAACAAAAAGGAAGCCCGCCAAACACGCTGGTGGGCCGTACCTCACTGCCCGTTAGAGTCGCTCAGGGCTGAAGTAGTGGCGAGGGTTACAGCGTGTCTCGGTAGCAGCCTGATGCAGAAAGCTGATGAAGAGTATGCTGAGTGGAGATGATGCAATCGATGGCCTCACCCACGCGGCACTTCACAAGCAGATCAGCCTTCGGTCACATTATGGCGCACGTGGTCACCACCATGTAGAACCAGCCATTAGGAGTCTTCGCCAGCCTTGTAGTCACCAACACTACACCCCAAAAAGGGAGAGCAGGATCAGGCACCAGATGGTTGACCTCCAACCAGGACCGCCACTTGTGTTTCTCATTCTCCTAGAGATATCGCCGACTGCACGGCAGCCTGACAAGGCCACTGCAGCAGAACGGTGGAACCAAGTGGTGTAGGTATCAAGCGTTGCCAGTCTATACCAGACCAGAGCAGGCAGGTAAGTGAGTCCCGGTGGATAGGTGATGCTGGTGTGTCAGTAGAAACATGGCGACGAAATAGGGCAATCCCCACAGCAGGTCGACCGCCTCAAAAGAGGCCTCAACTCCCGGGCCACAGCACAATGTGCGGAATTTGCAGCTCCGAAATAAAAAAAAAAAAAAAAGTAAAAAAAATAACAGCCAGGTCTTGTAGTAGGCGGTTAGCTGTCAAGAAAATGGCAATTCACGTCTAGATGATTATAGATGTAAGCTGAAGTTGAGGAGCATGATTCAAAAGCGGCCATCTCAAGGGCCTCCCGCAAGCGCCTCCCGGAAGTCCTCTCTGCCGGTTTTATCAATAAACGCAGCAGCATCCTCAAGTGTCTGCATATCCGAACCAATTGCTATACTAGTAGGATCCAGGTATTTAAACTTTTTAACAAACACTTGGATCATAGAGGCAGCACATTTATCATTAGAAATGTTAAAACCTAATCAGTACGCCTGCTCAACTCTCAATGAGAAAGAAAGCAAATGGATCCTCTGATATAGTAGGTTTCAGGTTTTCTAATATTTCAATGGTTGGATTGGCATTCCTTGTTGTAACTTTAATCAGCTGCTGAAGTCTATCCTTAACTGTTCCATGAATGATTTCATCATCCTCCACTATGGGATAATTTATTGGAGCTATTAATCTTCTGCTCATATATGTAGGCAACCAGATCTTAAACAACCTGTCCTTTTGTTCATCAGACAAAATATGTTTATCTGTATTTGATTCGGATACTTCAGCATTAACAAATGCATTCAAAATAGAGTTATATGGTAGTATTTCTTTAATTTCATTAATTCACTTTGTATCTGCAATTTTAATTTTGTTGCGTTATTTTCTTTCTTCTTAATTCCTGTTCTGAACTGACCTCTGGTTCATCCTCTACATTTTCTGGTATTATACTATGTCTTTGTTTTTCTTTCATGGTGATTACACAAGCTTGCTTTAAGTCTTTCTGCAACTTTGAAGTTAACACATTCTTAATTTCTAAACAATCTGACAAATCATATGTTATATGGTGGTATTTCTTTAATTAGTTTCATCAATTCACTTTGTATCTGTAATTTTATTTTTTATTGCTTTATTTTTAAGATTCTGTTCTGAACTGACCTCTGGCTCATCCTCTACATTTTCTGGTATTAGACTTTGTTTATCTTTCCTTGTAATTACACAAGCTTGTTTCAAATCCTTCTGCAACTTTGTTTGGAAATTAAGAATTTGTTCATTTCAATCAGACAAATCAGAAATCTCTTCTGTTAATAACTCACATTTACGACATTCTTTTTCTATTGCGCGCACATTGTGCATCTCATTTTTAACAATGTCATTACTATGTGAATTACTTTGACTAATATTATTAGTCAGATTCTCACCACCAGCAATTAATGTATTGAAAATCTTTATCATTTTCATAATATTTTCAAACTTTTGTTTCTCCTTATTCACATCTTTTTGTCTATCTTATTATTTGCATCTTCACACTGATGCCATAAATCATGCCACAAAGTTGAGTCACTAGCAGTATAAGAAACAAACTTATATTCAAGTTTACTTGCAGAGGAAACTGTATCAATAAAATCCATACTTACTGTAGATCAGCTGCTTAACCTCAATCTGATAACAGCTCGGCACAGGGTTGCTTCCAGGAATGCTCTTTCCTTCTCACCACGTGGTCTGGTAGTATCGAATCACTCTCTTGTGATCACTGCTAGGTTCTTTTCCTCTTCCCTTTGTTGGAAGAGGAAAATTCAAAAAGAAACGTGCAGTAAAGGCTTGCCATGGAAAACACTGACTGAAGACTGACTGGCTCATCAATTTGTTTGACTATTCTTTGTCTTGAATATCTAAACTTTTACAGTGACCAAACAGCAATCAAGACCGCAGCTTCTAAGTCTTCTTAAGCAGGTTTATTTAGTAACAAATTAATATACATACAGTACTGATTGATGAACAGATGGTGGTCACAGGTACTGTAGGCTCAGAATTCTCGGTGAGATGATGGTGAAAGAGAGAAAGAAACAGCGAGAGAGAAAGAGACCTTGCTGTTGGAGTCATGGATATTTATACCCTTTTTCAGTTAGGGTATAAGTTTTTTTACTAAATATAGACGATATTTGAATTTAAGGAATCTTATTGGCACAGTCAAAGGATACACCAGCATTCGACAGAAGACCCTCTAATAGCTACATTACGTTTTTAAGAACATATGTTCCTAGCACTCAAGTTGCATTCAAGCCTAAAGTGTGTTAAAAGCATAAAAAATATTTCTTACACAAGTGTAAATTGCTTGGACCAGAACCCTGGCCCCTGGTGTTGGAGACTTTTGGCACAGTCCCCTTGACATCCCATGCTTAGTTAAAGATGCATCCAAAATAAAAAATTGATTTGGAAAGAACTTGTTCCGCTCCCCATACAAATGCAGATCTCTTGCCACATGCAAGGTGGTCCCAAGGTGATCCTAAGGGGTGCCAGAATCCAAAAATATCCAATAAAGCTTGGGCTTCATTCACATTTATTGGTTCATTCAGATTTGCTATAGAAACATAGAAAGTGACGGCAGATAAGAACCAGTAGGCCCATCCAGTCTGCCCAACCTCTGAGTTCTTTCCTTGAGTACTTGCCCTTATCCTATATCTAGCTTGGCCTTATGCCTATCCCATGCTTGCTTAAATGACTTTACTGTATTAACATCTACCACTTCTGCTGGGAGGCTATTCCATGCGTTCACTACCCTTTCCATAAAGTAATATTTTCTGATGTTACCATTAAACCTTTGCCCCTCTAGTTTATGCTTGTGTCCTCTTGTTGTGGTAGTATTTCTCCTTTTAAATAAACTCTCTTCCTTTACCTTGTTGATTCCCTTTAAGTATTTAAATGTTTCTATCATATCCCCCCCTGTCCCGTCTTTTTTCCAGGCTATAGAGGTTAAGATCCTTTAACCTGTCCTGGTAAGGTTTATCTTGTAATCCATTTTAGTAGCCCTTCTCTGCACTTTCTCCAACATTTCTATATCCTTCTGGAGATATGGTCTCCAGTACTGTACACAATACTCCAAGTGAGGTCTCACCAGTGATCTGTACAACGGCATGAGCACTTCCCTCTTTCTACTGCTAATACCCCTCGCTATACAACCAAGCATTCTGCTAGCATTACCTGCTGCTCTACTGCATTGTCTGCCTACCTTTAAATCCTCAGAAATAATTACCCCTAAATCCCTTTCCTCACATGTTGAGGTTAGGACAGTATCAAATATTCTATACTCTGCCCTTGGGTTTTTATGCCCCAGGTGCATTACTTTGCATTTATCTACATTAACCCCTTCGTGACAAAGGCTGATTCTATTTTTTGTACCCTTCGTGACAATGGCTGTTTTATCATTTCTGCGGTGTTTGTGTTTAGCTGTAATTTTCTCTTAACCCATTTACTAAACCCACACAAGTTATATATAGTTTTTTTCAGGACAAGAAGGGCTTTCTTCAGACACCATAATTTTTTATATATGATGTAATTTTCTATAATAAAAATAATAAAATATGACGAAAAATTTAAAAAAAAAAAAATTCTCACTTTTATTTGAAAAATCTTTTATTCATCATAAAAAACTACTGAAAAAACCTGCTAAATAGATTCTACTATTTGTCCCGAGTTTAGAAATACCCAATGTTTTTATGTTTTTTTGCTTTCTTCTACACGTTATGGGGCAATAAGTACAAGTAGCGTTTTGCTATTTCAAAACCATTTTTCTCTGAATCTGGTAATTCTGTCTCCATGTGGTATTTGGGGCATCTTTGAAGCCAGCAAATTAAATTTACCCCACCAAACCATATATTTTTGAAAACTAGACACCCCAGGGTATTTTAGATGCTGATAGTTTAACCCTTTCCATGCACTAATCCTACCACCAACCCTTGTCAAAGTTTGTGATAGTAATTGTTTTTGCTGTTTTTTAAACATACTTTGTACTTCAGGTGTAAAATTACAGCTCCTGGTATATGTCACTGTCACACAACACGATATGTGTTCAGCAACATCTCCTGAGTACATTGATACCCCACATGGGTATTTGTCAGATTGTTTGGGGGCAAAAGGGCCAAATTTGGAACATGCCTCCTCAGCCGTATACCGCTGCATGGCAACAATTGCAGCAAAAATAGTAGGGAAGGAAAGGGTTAATGGCTCTAATAAAAAAAAATTAAAAAAACCCTAAAAAAAAGTACAAAAAAAAATAAAAAGTAAAAAAAAATGTAAAAAAAAAGAACCCCAAAAACAATTGCCACTATGCAAGATCACTGTTTATGCAGTGATCAATGGCAATGAAGGGGTTAATATTAAATGGGTGGCTCTTATAAGAGCCTTTGGATCAATAATAATATATATTATTGAGAATACCTAAAAACACACTGATCTGTCTCTCTCCCTCACTAGAAGCAAGTGAAGGAGGGAGGCAGATCCAATACTGATCAAAGGCAATGTTTAGAAAACATTGCCTTTGATTTATCAAATCATGATCACTCTTATGAGTGATCTGACCACTAGGGGTGTTATTCACTGGATGTCCATGACATCCAGCAACACCCCCCCCCCCGATGATGACAGCAGGCTCCGCCCCCGGCTTGATGGGCGCCGCCATCTTGAAACACCGCATGTGTTTCGAAGACGCCGGCACCGGGAAGGTAAGTTGAGCATTTAGGAAGCGATCGCGAGTCGCTTCCTTTGCTAAACAGGTGTTGCAAAGATGCCTCGATACTGAGGCATCTTAGCAACACCAGCTAAGCAAAGGAAGCGACTCGCGATCGCTTCCTAAACCCGTTTTTCGGCGGCGGGCGCCGCCATGTTTGAAAGACGTGCAGTCTTTCAAACATGTTTTTTTATTTGCTCCTAGGAGCGATCGGGGGGGGGCCGGGAATGTTTTTTTTGGTGTTGCTCAATGCCTCGATGTCGAGGCATTAGAGCAACACCGTTTGAGTGAAAAAATCGATCACGGATCGATTTTTTCACCCGTTTAAAGACGTGCCGGTCCTGGCACGTCAATTGTCATAATCGTCACGATTTTCGGTGACGTGCCCGGACCGGCAATTGTCATCAAGGGGTTAAATGCCAATTGCCACAGCTCTGACCATTTTTCCAGTTTTCCTAGATCGTTTGCCATTTTGCTTCTTCCTCTATGAACATCAACCCTGTTGCAAATTTTTGTGTCGTCAGCAAATAAACATACCTTTCCATCAAGTCCATCTGCAATATCACTAATAAAAATATTAAAGAGAATGGGTCCAAGCACAGATCCCTGAGGTATCCCACTGGTAACAAGACCTTGTTCTGAATATATGCCATTCACTACAACCCTCTGTTGTCTGTCACTCAGCCACTCCTTAATCCATTCAACAACATTGGGATCTAAACCCAGAGATGGCAGTTTATTTATAAATCTTCTATGTGGGACAGTGTCAAAGGCCTTACTGAAATCCAGATACGCAATGTCTACTGCACCACCTTGATCAATTACTTTAGTCACCCAATCAAAAAAATCAATAAGATTTGTTTGGCAAGATCTTCCTGAGGAAAACCCATGTTGTTTTTGATCTTGAAACCCATGTGACTTCAGATGTTCAACAATCCTTTCCTTTAACATTGTTTCCATTCATTTCCCCACTACAGATGTAAGAATGGTGCTATGGTGTCCAAAACAGGCTGGTAGGTTTTTTTATGGTCTATGCCATACCATGCCTAGAAATTTTACTTGCTGCACAGGACCTTGTGTTTTGTTTTCAGTTATGGCCCACTCTTGACTTTCCATACATGAAATCAATGTTTGTAAGTCTCTCTCAACTACTTAACTTGTTTCATGTGTTACGTCGGGACCTGGATAACATGGATAATGTACCCACTATGCAGAGACATATTCACAGCACGGAGAGTACAGGCAGAAAGTCCAAGGCAGACGAACAATACAAGGCCAGAGGCAGACAATCGTGGTCAGTAGATTCCGAGGTTGGGGCAGGCACGGGAGTGAGGTCAAAACACAATCAAAGGTCTGGTACACAATGTAGGCGAACAGGAGAATTAACGTAGAGCACCCAGAGTAACATACAGTGACTCTTTGAACGGGCACTGTGTAAATGGGAGTACGTTTAAATAAAGGACAAGGGCGGGAAAACAGACATTCGACCAATAGGAAAAGACGTGACGTAATCGCGACCGGCGCCATAGAATGGCGTCGGTGCGATATACAAAAGAGCACAACGTGTGCTAAACCCGAGAGCGTCACGGACGTGTTGCAGAACCTTATAAATCTGCGAGTGCTGCCGACACGCCACGGCAGCTCGCTGAGGATCGTTGGTGCATCGTGGGCGGCTCACGGCGGTTCGCATAGTTATGTGACCGCCGTGAGCGTGCCGCGTCGACACGCACGCCCCTCCGTGCACATGCAGTATGCATGTCACACGGAGAGGACGCGTGTTTATCAGCCGTCGACCGACGAGGGACCGCGTCGGAAACGGTAGGTACAACAACATGTCATCAATGTAATGATACACCTGACATGTTATGAGTGGCATTGCTACTAGATCTCAAGCAAATAGCCCTTTGGGAGTACATATTGGGAGAGCATACTGTTGCCCATCCCCAGGTAAATAAAAATGTATCCAATAATTCCTTCGGATTATTGCCTTAATGGTTTCTTGAAGAAGAAAGTAAAACACTTAGATTCTGTATAATTATGTGTCCCTTCAAGACAAAATGTTCTTGGTTAAGTCTAAGTCTGCTATCTCAGCATTGAAAACTGGACCTTTGCCTGTTCGTATTTGGCATTGCATACAATATGGAGGTGTATGTCGATTCCAACACTTCCATGGAACTATGAAACTTCTGCCCCAATGTCTGTTGGCCCCAATATAATGATACATTAACATATGGTCACCGATCCCCTGGTGCCGGAGACCTTTACTTCATAATGGCTGAGAAGACCCTCATGTGTTCTGGTGTGACAGACCGTTGTATGCATCTGTATATGAATACGTCTTGGGTATGGGCTCTTGTCTAAGGTGCAACCGTTGGGTGAATTTACCTTGAGTCTCCTACTCATCATCGCCTACATCATCATCATCATCACTAGTCGACACCCTCTTGCGTTTGGCAGTCTGTAATTTCCCTTGTTTCCTGATTTTATACAACTCTGCACCAATACATTAGTATCTTCCTTACTTGTACCACACTAGCTACTGGATCATTAAACAAATGTTTGCAAAGCTTCATTTGTGCCCCTCCACCGGTCCTTTCCTCTCTCTCCTAGTTTGTAACTACACGTTTTGGACTGACTAGTCTTCTCTAAGGACTGTCTAGTTGTCTCCAAAGTACCCAGTTGCCCCAGTAGGGTACAAGTCCCGTATACTGTAGTCCAACTGAGGGCGCTAAACATGGTAAATAAACTAACTCTGAACCCTAATGGTTCCCCCTCTAACAATTTATTTATCTTCTATGGTGTAAAATCTCCCTTCACTGTACAATAGCCTGATGCAGTGTCTACAAATGGATAACGCTGTACTCTATTGATACATGCTATTTCCCTCAATTGCTGGGTATTCTTTCCCAACGTATGTGTCAGGCTCCGGGACCAACACCTACCATGCTAAGGCATCCTTCAGCTACCCACCGCGCGACATCGTCCAATACACCACGTCCCCGACCCGCGGCGATCCGTTGCAGGCCGCATCCCCGGCCTGGAGTTAGACAAACTCCCAGAAGACCACGTGCACGTCCAGCTCTCAGTAAGGGGGCGTGTCTTGTGGACGGTGACGTGGAACTATTGGTAAACGCAGGGAGGGGGAGTGAGGGAAGGATCATCCCCACTGCCTGTACGGCCATACAGTAGGGGGAGGAGTAGTCCCTGTATCTCCTATAAAAGCCCCAAAACACCATGCCATCAGTGCTTGCTTGTTGCATGCTGTGTAGTGTACTCCTACCAATCGTTCCCTTAAAGCTACAGTCCCTTTTTGTATCCCTATTTACCATTTGACCTCCTGGCTTGTTCCTGGATTTCGTGCAATTCTGTTTGACCCGACCTTGGCTTGTTCCTGGACTCCGTGCAACTCTATTTTGATCCGACCTTGGCTAAGTACCTGGTCTCCCCTTAGTCTGGCTCACATACGCCTTTTATTTATTCTATACTCTTTAGGCCCAAAACAGGAACAGTAATGGATAGACTGTCACAGTACACACACATACACTACTCTTACAAATGCCATACATACCTGCCCTTGAGCATGCACATTCTCACTTTTCCTTACACTTGTCCTTGCATCAACACTCTTAACATGCCCTAACATGCAAGTAATAATGTATTGCAAAAAATATATAGAAAGTGGAGCAGGAGATTCAAGATATAAAGGATCTAAAAAGAGATCTGACCGGACAAAGAGTTAAGCTAACAGAGGAGAAGATGGAAAATCTGGACTTTATTATACTTGCGCAGAAGGATATAATGACTAAACAACAGTTCAAATTAAGGGACTTGGATTCGAAGTTGGTGAAAATTAAAGACAGATCTAGAAGGAATCATTTAAGACTACGCAATATCCCAGAAGATATCACACAGCACCTTATGGGGGACTATTTAATAGCTTTTTTTTAAGGCATTGGGGCTAAATGAGGGGGGAATGTGTCTTAGATAAATATTACAGGCTACCTAAACCAAGATCCTTGCACCAAATGCTATAGGAGATGTTATTATATGCTGGCACACATATAGAATTAGAGAAAATATTATAAAAGCAGCCAGGTTAAGTAAAATGAAGCAGGGTCCATATATGGATATCAAGGTATTTCAAGATCTTTTGTTTCAAACAAGAAAAGATAGAAACGCTTTTTCTTTGGCTATTCTGTCGTTGAGGAACTATAATATAAAATATAAATGGGGTTTTCCTGCCAGGATCATTGTAACAGTAGGAGACAAGACGGAAGTTTTAGATTCTTCAGAAGCAGCAATGAAATGGCTAGAACAACGGCTTACATTTGATGGAATATACTCTTTTTTTTTTTCCCCCTGCCCAGCATAGAAATTCATTTATAGATGGATAAATGTGAAGGCTGATGTATATTAGCCTGTAGTTGTGGGAGGGGCTATGGTTATTTAACCTACGCCTCTCCCTTCCACAGCTATGTTACAGCTCCTAACGTTGGCTGATGCTATACAGGAAGTGATGTCATGGAACTTCAGAAAGGAACATTGTGGTTTTCGGCTAGTATTGGCAGTGTGGTATGTCTACGTTTCAGGAGCCAAACGACTCCTGCAAATGAGGTTTTTTCCAGGGTTATTCGAGAAGGTTTCCCTTCCGGTTATACTTATTTTCTCGTTGCTTGCTTGGTCGTTTATTAACTAATTTATGGGGTCTACGTGGGGGTTTTGTTGTTGTTTACAGGCTGCTTTGTGTATGCAGGGCACTGCACAGGTGCTGTTAATCAATCCTAAACCTTCCCAAACCTGTATTCACTTTCTTTGTAATCTCTATATGTTTCTTTTACTAACCGTGCCTAATTACAACATCTGTGTTAAAGGTAGCAGTTTACTGGAGCTATGCTGGGTACTTTTCTTGATTCGGATTGTTTATATGTATGTATGGCCACACAGGTGCACTTCTCATACTCAAACGTTACTAAGCCTGTTTAACCCTTTTACTACCGATACCTGTTGATACCTCTAGTCTTGCACTACACATCATTATGCACGCTCTCTTTCTTTCATGCTTTTATACTGTTCAGCTCATGTTACTATGTTTGCACTTTTTACGGAGGTTCATTTCCTTATCCAAGCGTGTTTTCAGTCGCTCGCGATATCGTTCTTGGAGTTACTCGTTGTATGCTACAGCTGGCCAATTACATTGGTTGTTGGAGTGCTTTCAAATTAGACTTAACTCCAATTAATTCATGAACACACCATTTGTGAATAACAATCAGCATACAAGCTACGTTCACTAGTTTACTCTGTTGGTCTCCTACCGCTTCTGCTGGGAGACTGTTCCATGTATCAACTGGCCCTGCTTGAGGAATTTCTGTTGCTAGAGTCAGATAAGGGTTGCCAGTTAACCACTTTTTTTTTTTCTTCTCATTAACCCTTTGTTCACTATTAGTGCGTGTTATTTAGGCTGGTCACATGATTTGTATATACTGTATTTGCTCGATTATAAGACGACCCCCCAAATCTTAATATTAATTTAGGAAAAAAAGCCTGAATATAAGACGACCCTATAGGAAAAAAGTTTTACCAGTAAATGTTAATTCATCTAAACTATTTTTTTAATAAAAGCTATGATTGAGAAAAATATTTTGGTTTTATTTCCTTCTATTTTCCAACCTGCCCCCCAGTTATGCACATCTGCCCCAGAAATGCCTTATACCCCCTATATGCCACTGTGCCCCATGATATGCCTTTTAACCCTATATGCCACTGTGCCCCATGATATGCCTTTTAACCCTATATGCCACTCTCGCACTTAGAGGGTTAAAAGGCATATTATGGGGAAGAGTGGCATATAGGGAGGTTTAAGGCATTTCAGGAGGCAGTGGCATTAAGGGGGTTAAAAGGCATTTCACAGAGCACCCTGCCTCCAGAAATGCCTTATGCCCCCCATTTAACACTCCCCCGCCCCACTTACCGGTACTTCTGAGTCTCCTGTCATGTAGCTGGGGCAGCGTGTAGACTCACGCTGCAGCCGGAAGGAGGCGTGGCTAGCAGCGGGGGTTGTCTGCGTGCATCGCGCAGACATTCCCCGGCTGTCAGGTGCCGCACCGGTGCGGGGAACTCTGATCTTTGACAGCCGGGGAAGGTCTGCGCGATGCACGCAGACAACCCCCGCTGCTAGCCACACCTCCTTCCGGCTGCAGTGGAAGTTGTCTACGCGAATCGCGTAGACATCTACACGCTGCACACCGGGGACTCTGAAGTACCGGTAAGTGGGGCGGGGGGGGTTGAGACAGGAGGATCCAGATCCCCTGCAGCTTCACGTTACTCTACACGGTTACAGCTTGGTCGTGTGATAACTCATGTAGGTTTTTTATGTTTTCACTGTGCTGCGTGTTATTTAGGATAAGTGTCCAGGTCACGTGATTATTGAGGTACTGTTTTATCTCACTGTCTGGTTTCCCATTCCTATAATTAGATTACCGGCAGGTCGGTTCCTGTCATTACAACGGGGCCCCTCTTCCAATAATTGGAAGAAACAGATGTTCCGTGGGGTTGCTAACCTTAGAGTGTCAGGTTTAGTGAGTCAGATAGGAGGCAATATTCTCTAGACCTCGTTACGTCCCCGCTTAGATAGACGGCTTCCTTGAACTAGGCAGTTGGCGTGCGCCCCCCCCTGAGGCAATCGCCCCTCCTCGTTTGGAGGTTACGCCCCTCCTCATTTGGTGGTTACGCCCCACGAGCTAGTATTCGTGCCTCACTGTTAATTAGGCCTCCCCTCTACGTTTTCGTCCCGCTCCGTTCAGATTTAGGTCCGGGGTATCTGTCCAGGTTCCGTTGCATAGACTTGTCATTCCTATCCGATCAAGAAGAGAGGTCCTCCATTTCCTGTTCACACGCTCCTGGGTCAGACTTTGCCGCCTCACATTGGAATTTTTCTACCTACTGTTTGCTAGTCCCCTGTCTCCTCCTCATAGATCCAGCCCGCCACAATCTAGTTTTGTGGACAGGGCGCAATGAGGGACATGCTCACCTCACTAGTGGCATCGGCCTCCTTAATTCACGAGAGATTAGCCAATTTTGGAAGCCCATTTTACACCGGCAGGCCTGCCCCCTTCCTCTCCTGCAGGCCCTGCCACCACTGGTTGCCATTTTAGTCTATTCATGCTACGTCATATTTGCACTGATGCCATTGGGCCCTACCAAAGCGGGGCATTATTTCTCAAGCAATGTCTATCTCCTATTAGTGTGGAATCCGGTTTTCAGAGAAGCTGCTGTTTTTCATCCCTCCCCGAAATTCCTGATTAGGGTTTAGCATGTGGTTCCTTTACAGGTATTATGGCTGTACCTCAAGAAGCTCCCTGCCCCTTATTCCCCATACGAGCTTCAGCATTGATTCCCTCATTCCAGCTGATGAGTTTTCCTTTAAATGCGCCTCTGTGGGTACAGTATTCAGGCCAGAGTCAATGGGGGGGTAAGCTCATGGTTGTCGCTCCATGTCCGTGAATCCGTCACATGTCTGCTTCTCAGGCTCCACGTCCGTGAGTCCGTTACGTTTCTGCTTCTCAGGCTCCACGTCCGTGAGTCCGTTACGTGTCTGCTTCTCCACGTCCGTGAGTCCGTTACGTGTCTGCTTCTCCACGTCCGTGAGTCCGTTACGTGTCTGATTCCCCACGTCCGTGAGTCCGTTACGTGTCTGCTTCCTCACGTCCGTGAGTCCGTTACGTGTCTGCTTCTCAGGCTCTAGCTCCAGTGAGTGGGACGTTTTGAGAAAGGATTCAGTTTGAGCCTTCTGGTCTCGCTCAGCGACTGTCATCATCCACTCATATTCTTCACACATTGACGATTATACGCAAACTGTCCCTCAGAGCTGACAATCTGATCTTATCCGCTATTAGTTCACCGTGATCACAGTTAAGCCTTTTCATTTACCGATGAAGCTTTTCCTAACAGAAGTCTAAGATCAAATATTGTAGTTCTAAAAGAACCTCTGATTTCTTCTCACCTGGATATAACGTATTAGAGGTCTAGAAGGTCAAGCCGGTGAAGCCCCCCAGTAATTATTAGACTTGGGCACCAGGGGGCTCTTCGTGTTCGTCTTCGGGGGGGGAAAAAACCTTCGTGTTCTGCGAATATTCGCCCGTTCCTGTCTTCTCTTCGGGCGAATATTCGCGGACATTCTTCGTGCTCGTTTAATCTTCGTTTCCTTCCCGGTTGCCTAGCAGGGGTTAATACGGGGTTAACAACACATCGGAGCAGCAGCAGCTGCCGTGAAGGTACGTGTGCAACTCTATTGGTCATTTCGGCAGGGGGCTGGTCTGGCATCAACGAGTGAATTGCAGAACGCACTTCATTCGTTGATGGCAGGCCAGCCCCCTGCCGAAACGACCAATAGAGATGCACACACGTACTGAGGTGTACTGTACACAAAATGACCTAGAGACAAATGCTCCAAGGAACTTGGCCTCCGTTTATCATACACAAGATCATCATCCATAGATGTTTAATAAAAGAATAGGGATTATTTTACATTTTTAAATTGATTTTGGACCACTTGTAATACATGCCTAACATTTGCTACCTATTTACAATGGCATACTTTGCAACAACCCAACTTTTACTGGACAGGACTGGAAAAAAGCAGGACTGGAAAAAAGCAGGACTGTCCACCAAAATCTTGGGTGTGTTGGCAGGTATGCGGATGGAAAAATGTTGGACAAGAACAAAAAAATAGCTTAGGGTTAATGTACGGTTATGTTTAAGATTAGTAGCAGTGCACTGGTTTGGTTAAAGATGTATTATGTCTAAATAATAATTTAATTTTAATTTTAATGGGTTTTAAAAAAAGGGGTTTATTTAAATGTATTTTAAAGTTAGATTTATTATTTAGTACTTTATTATATTTATTTAATGTTTATACTAGTGCTACCTACCGAGCTATAACTACCAACGTGTATTTGCATACCTAGATAGCTAAATTAGATGGGACAGGACTGGAAAAAAGCAGGACTGTCCCTGAAAAAGTTGGGTCTGTTGGCAGGTATGTGGATGGAAAAATGTTATAGTATGAAGTGTGAGTTATAGCGTTAATGCTAGTGAGTGTAGAAGTGAAGGCCAGGACAAATAACAAGAGGAAAGGTCCTTGTGATTTGTGCATTGTACGTGTATGTGTTATGTGTGTTGTCACTGTGTGTTATATGTGTTATGTCACTGTGTTATTTGTGTTATTGTGTGTGTTATGTTTGGTTGGTTGGTTGTGTATCAGAAGGAAAATAATGAAATGGAAATGGAAAAGGCGAATGAGTGGGCAATTGGCGACCCACTCACCTGTTTCACCCCAGAGCAAAGCATCCAAACACTGTCAGTCCTAGACGTTTGGCAGCGGACTTCCAGAGCTCAGACACAAGGCCCTAGCGTAAGCTGGCCACTCCGGCGGAGGTAGCAGGCGTTGCCACACCGCAAACAGACGCAGCCAGGGGGGAGAAACTGCCCTTACCATTAGGGACATTTTGGGCATGACTCTAGCCAGGAAGCGAACTGGCACAGAAGAGATGCTGGCACCACCACAACCACCACCACCAGCAGCAGCATTGAAAAATGGGAAAGGCGAATGAGTGGGCAATTGGCGACCCACTCACCTGTTTCACCCCAGGGCAAAGCACCCAAACACTGTCAGTCTTAGACGTTTGGCAGCAGACTTCCAGAGCTCAGACACTAGGCCCTAGCGTAAGCTGGCTACACTGGCGGAGGTAGCAGGCGTTGCCACACCGCAGCAAGTGCAACCAGGGGGGAGAAACTGCCCTTACCATTAGGGACATTTGAGGCATGACACTAGCCAGGAAGCGAACTGGCATTGAAGAGACGCTGGCACCACCAGCAGCAGCAGCAGAATTGGGAAAGGCGAATGAGTGGGCAATTGGCGACCCACTCACCTGTTTCACCCCAGGGCAAAGCATCCAAACACTGTCAGTCCTTGGCGTTTGGGAGCGGACTTCCAGAACTCAGACACAAGGCCCTAGCGTAAGCTGGCTACACCGGCGGAGGTAGCAGGCGTTGCCACACCGCAAACAGACGCAGCCAGGGGGGAGAAACTACCCTCTCCATTAGGGACATTTAAGGCATGACACTAGCCAGGAAGCGAACTGGCAGAGAAGAGACGCTGGCACCACCACCACCAGCAGCAGCATTGGAAAAGGCGAATGAGTGGGCAATTGGCGACCCGCTCACCTGTTTCACCCCAGGGCAAAGCATCCAAAGACTGTCAGTCCTTGGCGTTTGGGAGCGGACTTCCAGAACTCAGACACAAGGCCCTAGCGTAAGCTGGCTACACCGGCGGAGGTAGCAGGCGTTGCCACACCGCAAACAGACGCAGCCAGGGGGCAGAAACTGACATTGCTGCCTTCACTACAAGATGGATGATGTGGGCTGCACAGCGCACACCAACAATATGACTATCTTGCAGCACTTTCACCATATTGGCACCTCCGTCAGTTACCACAAAACCAACTTCGACATTGGTGCCCGCCTCTGCTCCCACCCAAAGGCTAAACATTTTCCTCATTGCATGCAGAATATTTTGGGAAGTGTGCTTTTCATCCATCACTTCTGCATGGAGAAGGAAAGATCGGTAGCCTGCTGCAGCAGCTTCCTTAGACACACCGGGCTGCCACCAGTGTGCTGTCAAAGAAAGAAAGGTGCACTCCACAAATCTGTAGTGAAATGAACAGACTGACCAGCAGCCTTGGAAAGCTCCTCTTTCACTGCTGCAACACAGGACCTATACAATGAGGGGACAATGTTCCTGCTGAAAGTGGAACGAGACGGAACTGTATATTGTGGAGCCACAACCGCCATCAATTGTTTGAAAGGCTCCCCTTCGATCATAGAGAAGGATGCCCCTCCAACAGCAATGAACTGACCAATCAGTAGCGTTACTTTATTGGCCTGCTGTTTGGGCATTGACCTTTTGGATTGGAATGCCACAAATTGTTCCAGGGTGGGCTGGACATGCAGTGCTCCAACCTGCCTTGGTCTCTGGCTGCCAGCACTAGCTGCTGCTGCTGCTATTGGCTCAGAAGAAGAAGCTGTTGGGGTTTTTCCACGGCCACCAGCTATGCTGCCTGCACTAACTTTTACTTCTGCATCTTTCCCCAATAGCACAGCGTTGTGTTGAGTGCTTAGGTGATGCTTCATGCTAGCACTGGTAAAATGGCCAGACACTTTCCCTCTGCTTATTAGCTTCCCACAATGTTTGCACTTTCCATAGCGCCCTTCTTCAACATTTTCAAAGTGCTCCCAAATTGGGGCGCGCATAGCCTTGGAGTGTGCCTTGGGTGCTGCTCCTACTGCTCGGGGTGGATGAACAGAGGCAGAACTAGTGGTGGTGGGACTGGTGGCAACAGTACTGGCCATAGTGGGACTGCTAAATGCTTTAGATTTGCTAGGTTTTGCTGCTGCTGCTGGTGGTGGTGGTGATGGTGATGATCATAGCGGAGAAGGTGGAGGCTCAGGGGAAAATTGTGCACTAGTCATTTGGACACTGCTCCCTGAGGAATCTGATTCCTGACCACTCATCTCCTCTACTTCCTCTGGCTCATAGTCTAGCTCTTCATTAGCCAGATCGAATGGAATTCCTGCTAGGCTGGCGCTAAGACTGATATCGTCGTGAGACTCGTGACTAGTAGTAGTGCGAGCAGGAAGAATAGACTCTGCACTTGGCCTCTCAGTCTCAGGCTCCTCTGCTACCTCGCTAGGTGGAGTTCCACTATGTGTAGCCCTCTCTCTAACTGTCTTTACAAAAATTTTGTAAGGACTTGGTGGCTTGCTAGAGGTACTAGGAGGACATGGCGTGGCGGTACCAGTGGGAACAGTAGGCGCAGCACTAGTGGTGGTAGAGGCGGTGGGGGTGGTGGTGGTTTTCCCTACAAAGGAATGAGATCGCTTTTGTTTGGGACTCCTCTGAGTCTTGCTGCTAATTTGGCTCTGCTTGGTACCTTGCATGCTGCTTGTGGATGGGGAAGATGCTGCTTGGGGCAAAAGGCACTTCTTTTTAGTCACTGGGCTGGTACTACTTGTGCTTCTGGTGCTTTAGGCTTTCCGTAAAAAACCATAGAGCTTGTGGGCCTAGCCGCACTACTACTGCCTGCTTTTGGTGCCTTTCCTTTACTTGATGATCCTTCAAGCAATGCTTCCCCAAATGATAAGCGAGAGCTTGGCCGACTAGACTGACGCAAAGGCTGCATCTTAGAACTGGTGGTGGTGGTAGATGGAGCTTGTCCCTCCTTAGTCCCAAAAGGAGGATCCATTTCAAATTTTGTGTTGTGTGTGTGTGTAGTGTAGTGTAGTGTTTAAAAAAAAAAACTATAAAAAAAAAAAAAATAAAAAAAAAAAAAAGGACAAACGAATTAAAGACAAAAAAATTAGAGGAAGTTCTCTTCGGTGCTACTGCTTAAAAAGTAAAACTATGCACTGCTGCACTGTGCTGTTGTGTGCAATCTGGCAAAGTGCTAAAGTTATTTAAATTATTAACTCAAGATTAACTATTTAATAACTAGCAGTATTTTATTTTTCATTTGAATTTACACGGGCCTAAGAGCTTAGCCTACTACTATGCTAGCCTAAAGCTATATTTCCTTACTATAAATCTACCTCTAGGCAGACGCTCTCAAACCCACTAAGCTAAAGTGAGGTTAAATCAGATTCAGTATATGATTTATTAATTAATAATAAGTTATATAATATTAATAGATTAGAAATAATTTACTTATATATTATGTATTATAGATTAGATTATGAATTAGAATTTAGAATTAGAATTACTTATATTATAGATTATGAATTAGAATTTATATTGTTATATATTATTTATAATATATTATAGATTAAGATTAAAGAAGATTAGAATTATTTTAGTACTACAGCTAGTAGCTTGAAGCTTTGCTTAGTACAGCTCGTCACAGTCAATTTTTCTTGAAAAGAATTAGAAATAAAATAAAATGTCACAGCAAAACCGTTAGCTTCACTGCTTGCTGAACAAAAACACACAGCACTTATGCGGCTGCACTCACTAGCCCAACAAGTTCACTTCACTGATGGACTGAGGTGAGCAAAACAAATGAAATAAAATGAATTAAGAAAAATTGACTTGGTCTCTTGCTGTTGCTAAAACAAAGCACGAACTATAGAGCTGCAGCACCAGTACTAATAAGATTAGCTGAACTATACGCTAGTAGTAATTAATTAATATTATTACTTTTATTTATAGCTAATTTAATTAACTGTTAAGGTAAGAGAATTATTGATATTACTGATTTTAGATTAGACACTAGTAGATGTCTTGAATGTCTACAGTACACTCTACACTAGTATACTATTACTAACTATAACTGACAAATATATATATAATTTTAGAATGAATTCAATTATTAATTATATTAATTAATATTACTGATTTTAAATTAGACACTAGTAGATGAATGTCTACAGTACACTCTACACTAGTATACTATAGTGTGTATATATATATAATATTATAATGAACTATTAAATTATAGACTCTATTAAATTATTATTTATAAATTCTATTTAATTTATTTAAGCAGGACAGGCAGTAGGCACTTCGATTCTTCGTGGTTGTGAGTCTTCGTCTTCTACTACGTTTTGCCGGCACTGTATTCTCTTCGGCGTGTCTTCGGAACGAACAAAAAAACGGCCTCTTCGTGCTCGTTTTCATGTTCGCCCGAAGACGAATGCGCAAGTCTAGTTATTATTATTATTATTATTATTATTATTATTCGTCATCTCTGAAGTCTCGGACTTGTTTCCTGTTGCTGATCATTTCGTTCTGTCCCTCGGTCATATGAAAACAAATCAGTTCGGCAAAGTACACGAATTTACGTTCTTTCTTTCCAGTTGCAGTCCTGGGAGCCTTGTTTTTTTGACTGGGAAACCGAAAGCCAGTCTTCTTTTGCCCTTCCCCACTGAGCCGTTGTCAGTCATGTTTATCAGATATGTTAGGTTATTACGTACCAGGATTGGCCTTAACCCACTCGCATAATCGGGGCAGCCTCAGCGGCGTCTAAGAATAAGTTCCAGCCCAGGTGATTAAAAGCTAGGAAGATGGAACTCCTCGTGTTTCCTTCTTTATATCTCACAACCAATCTCGGGAATGCGTAATGCCTTCACATCACTCGCTCTATAAGCTTGGTCATTCATATTGTCATGTTATGGTACGACTAACTTTGTGTCTTCTTCTTTTTGCCCTCTATAGGCCTACCTGGTACTACTTTGGTTCTCCGTTCCACCAATCCTATTCGTTTGCCCATAACACAATTGTTTTTTTCTCCCTTCTCATGTACACTGTACAATATATAAGAAAGCAAATTGAAGGGAAGATTTTGGTACACAAATATAAAGCAATGAGATGATAATAAAATAGACACTGTACATTATATAAAAAAGTGGACCGAATGGGAGATCCGTGCACTAGATATATTTTATCTCAACATATCACGTTATAAAATAACTAATTTTAAGAAGGTTTGCACAATTTTTATTGAGACATGCGGCGCTACTGTTTTTATTAGATAACTAGGTGGTCTAATTATGGATGGGATATTTGGATATTTTTTAATACTGCAAATATTAGACATGGTTTGTGGCTGTTCCCCCCCCCCCCCCGATATAGTTCACTTTAAAACATGGCTTAGAGTATAATGATTGAACATATCGTGCCACCTTATTTATTTTAGGTTGGTTTATATAATTCGTATAAGTTCATTATTGCTAGTATTAGACAAAGAGGTGTCTTTAGTACTTATGGATGAGACAATGCTATTGATGTAAAAAAGAGGAGAGGGGGAATTTTATTTTTTTTTTTTTTTATTTTTCCTTCCTTTACATATACACTGTACAAAATATAAGAAAGCAAATTAAAGGGGAGATTTTTGTACACAAAGTAATGAGGTGATATTTAAAATAGACACTGTACAACAAAGCGGACCGAATAGGAGATCCGTGCACTAGATTATTTTATTTTAACATATCACACTATAAAATTATTGTAAGAAGCTTTACACAATTTCTATTGAGACACGTGGCACTACTGTTATTATTAGAGAACGAGGTGGTCTAATTAATTATGGAAGGGATATTTTTATAACTGCAAATATTAGATATGGCTTGTGGCTTTTTTTTTTTTTTCCCCTCTCCTTTCCTCTCTATAAAGATAAAGCTTGGAGGTTCCTTATGTAGATATATCCCATCACGTTAAGATAATTATTCATATTTTATGAAGGTTTATATAATCCTGTCATTTGTGTTATTATTGTTACCATTTGATAAAGATGTGATTTGATCAACTATGAATGGGATAGTTCTATTTTAAAAAATACTAGATACGGTTAGATGCCAGCTTTTTTTTTTTTTTTTTGGTGAGGGATTAGCAGCTCAATTACTCACCATTCATCCTTTTTTTTACTTTTCTTGGAGGATGGTGTTTTTTATCCGTGAGAGGGGTTTATTACCACAGACTTTGGAGGAGGATAAGGATTTGGATTTTTAATGTAAAGATCTAGAGAACTCTTCTTTACCAAGAGTTATGTATTATGTTTGTTTTAAATGTATGTTAGTCGGGATGTGTGGAGAAGGGAACCCAAAAGCTCGGAGACCCCAGGATTATGGTTAAGATTATATCAATTAATACCAAGGGTTTGAACTAAGCATTTGATTGTGTTTGATTATATTAGAAAAGAAAGGGCCCAGATTGTTTTTTACAAGAGACTCATTGGAAAAAATCAAATATGAGGTTTATCCCCGAGAGGTATACCCAGACGATATGTTCTTCGTTAGAGAGTAATAGAAAAGGAGTGGCAATGCTTATCAGCAATAAATTAGACTCTAAAACCATTTACCAAGAGACGGATGAGGAAGCAAGGGTTCTGAAAGCGATAATTGAAATTCAAGGGGAAACTTATACTTTGATCAATGTATATCACCTAATGGTTCTTCTAATAGTTTCTTTATGGGGTTACTTTAAAAAGTTAGTAGAATAAAACTAGGGCTGAAACAACGAATCGATAATAATCGATAACGGAAATCGTTGTCGACGATTTCCGTTATCGATTAATCGAGTGATCGATTCGTTGTTGGAGCACTCGGCTCCTTTTACTTACCTCCGCGAGCGTTCCCGCTTCTGCTACACGCTCTGCAGTCTCCGCCTTCTTTTAGCTACGTGACGGATGTGACGCGCTTCAATCAAGAGTTCAATAAAGTTTTAAACTTGAAGGTTGGAAGTGGAACGAGTCCGCAGCGGAGGTAAGTATTCTTTGTCTATGTGCGAATGTCTATGTGCGAATCGCTCTGTGCGAATGTGGGGGTGCACGGCAGAGTGGAGGTGGGGGTCCACGGCAGAGTGGAGGTGGGGGTCCACGGCGTGGTGGGAGTGGGGTTTCAGGGGATGCAGGGTGTGAGTGTGGGTGCAGGGCAGAGTGGGGGTGGGGGGGGAAGGCCAGGGTAGGAGACTGGGTGCAGGGCAGAGTGGGGGTGGGGATGCAGGGCAGGGTGTGGGGGCAGGGCAGGAGACTGGGTGCAGGGCAGAGTCGGGGTGGGGATGCAGGGTGTGAGTGTGGGTGCAGGGCAGGGTGGGGGGATGCAGGGCAGGGTGTGAGTGTGGGTGCAGGGCTGGGTGCAGGGCAGAGTGTGGGGGCAGGGCTGGGTTGGAGACTGGGTGCTGGTGCACAGTGCAAAGTGCTGGAGCACAGTGCCAGGGCTGGGTGCTGGGTGCAAAGTGCTGGGTGCTGGGTGCAAAGTTCTGGGTGGAGGGTGCGTGGTTTAGGTATTAAAACTAGTTTGATAAATATTGTGTTTAGGTTCTCGTAAGAATGTTTAATGTAAATTTTAAGTTGTTTTTTTAACATCCAGTTCATAAAATTTTAAATAAACGAAAAGTTTGCATATTGTTTTTTTTTTTTTATCCGATTAATCGAAAAAATAATCGGCCAACTAATCGATTATTAAAATAATCGTTCGTTGCAGCCCTAAATAAAACAAGGTAAACTATTATTCGCAGGAATAAAATGGATAAAAATATTAAAGCACAGGCACTCCAACATAAGGAAATATGGTCTTTCGGACTTATGGCGGATATACCACCCAGAAGAAAGGGACTTGTTTCTCTAAAACATTTTTTTTCATATTCTAGAATTGATTTATTTCTGGGAGATGATGAAATGATACAGGATATTACCTGGTCAGATCATAACGCAGTAGTTCTTGATATTTTACCAGAAGACCCCAAAAAGAGAACAAACTGGCGATTAAATGAAAACATACTACCGTATTGGCCCGAATATAGGCTGCACTCCCCCCTCCCCCATTGTAAGTCTTTAAAGTGGGGGTGCGGCCTATATTCTGGGTCTAGCGCCCAACGCCCCGGACATGCAGTTCCGGGTTCCGGGCAGGCAGCAGGGTTAGGATACAGATCCGCCGCAGCGGTGCAGGGGACCTGCATCCTACTCTCTGATATGCTCAGACAGCCTCCCCTGCCGGCACTTTCCACGGGGGGAGTGCCGGCACAGGAGATTGTTTACGCGCATCGCCGCAGCCGGTGAACGTCCGCACGATGCATTTTACCTCTGCACCCAAGACTTACCAGAGCAGACTCCTGGGTGTCTTGCGGGGCTGGGGGGGGGCATCTACGCAATACGCGTATGCAACTTCCGGTGCCGGCACTTCACAGTGGTTCTACAGGAACACAAGATCACCTATAGATGGGGTCACCCTTTTGCTCTAACAGCGCACAAGGGCACCACTACAGCGAACTCCTGCGGGTCTGAGACCATTACTGCTGGCACCTAAGGATTGTCTCAACTGGGATCCGGAACCTGGGCCGCAATGCTCTAACAGGCCGCATGGAGACCAGCGTGCAAGATCCTACCGACGAGCTGCAGTGGTGGATGCCCGGGACCTTCCTCAGAAGGAGTGACAGATGCATACCGACACGTCTCTGCAGGACGACCCAGATTGCGGGCCGTGCGCTGCAGTACTCGCAACCTTTCCCCACGCTTTAGCTGTCTTCATGGGGACTGCACAGTTGGGACTTGCAGAGACTTGGACACTTCCCGCCATGTCTTGCACATGGGCCACGTGAGCCACTATTTTATTTTGTTTATTTTTTGTTTCTTAATGTTCTCATAATATGATTTTCGACGCGTTATTGCCCGCTACTCTCAGCGGTGTAATTTCTATGTAGGTTTCTGCTAAAAGCCAGGGTTACCCTACATGAGGTGCTTAATATACTAGGTGCTGGTTTACCCCACACCTCCTGGCATTGTAGATTACCCTGTCTGGGTGTTATTTATATGTCCCTATCTATGCGTTGATGGCTCGTGCTACGGTCAGGCTGCTTACCGAATGCAGGTATGGAGCCTGTATCGCTGATTCCACTACACCTCTACACACACAAACTTTTTTTTTTTCCCTACACACGATTACAGTCTTAAGCACTAATTATGCTTCATGAATGCCCCTGTAACATGTGTCTCGAGGGAGGTTTCAGATGTTTTTACTATGACTTCCTTTCTATGGGGTGCAGGTTATGTTTTTTTCCTGCGTATAGTGGCAGTACGTATGGGTTGTTCTTTCCCCTCAAGACAAGCTTCTGAAAGACCAATCAAAAAGTAAACTCCTCCCCTCTTACCCTTAAATGCCGGCAAACTGGAAGAGTCCTCAGTTCTTTCTTGTCCCTCGTAGGGTGAACAGCTTTGTGGATTCTTCTGATGGTGCGGCACGCGGGTTGTTGCCAGGGAGGGTGAGTGTTTGGCTGCGGTTTAAACTTCCCGGGTGGAAGTTCCGTGCTGCGCGCCTCGTAACTGGCTTACAGAGACAACGTTCACTCTATCCTTTTTGGTTAAGGAGCATGTGCAGCTGTGTGGAACGAATCAAACAATGCGACTGTAGTAGCTTACCCCAACAGACAAGGAGGCACAAGGGCTTGGAAGCTTCAATGTCTTTGTTCGGAGATTTTTTGTTATGGGCCAAAAATCAGCTGACAGATCTATCGGCATGTCATATCAGGCAGACGATCCGAGCAGGGGAATATGTTCTCAGACAGAGTGGTCTCTGAGCCCAGTTATTTTTTGACAGGTTGGTTGTCAAGTTTGGGCGTACAGAAGTAGATCTCATGGCTTCAAGGCAAAACAGAAACCCCTCTTTTTGCGTGTCTCTACCAAATGGACTTTCCTCATTTTCTAGACGGACTAACAGTGATCTGGCAATTCAAGCTAGCCTTTGTGTTTCCGCGGTAGCTCTGATCCGGCGTATCAAGAAGGACAAAGCCAGGGTACTTGCAATCCTTCCGGTTTGGCCAAACCGGGGCTGGTTCTCGGACCTGCTCCAGATGACGATTTGTTCTTGGGAACTTCCAGAATATCCAGATCTACTGGGAAACCACAATGTCCATATACACTTCATCCAGATGTCTCGCTTAACGGCATGGATGCTGCAAGGCAAATTCTACAGGATTAAGGTAGTCACGGTGCTATGGCTGGTCAGAAATTTACATCAGAACTTGGAGCAAGTATTTGGAATGGTACCAGGATCAAGATTTCCTGACCTATCCTCCCTCTATTTCAGTCATCTTGCAGTTTCACTGAAGGGACAAGTGTCTGCCCTTGGCCACTTCTTGCTTTGGACTTGGCCTCGGATCCCTTTTTATTAGGCGTTTTTTGCAAGGGTATTACTCTACAAGGGCCTCTGTCCAGGTCGTCCGTTCCTTCCGGGGATTTATCTCTAGTTCTTCAAGCTTTATGTTCTGCGTCATTTGACCCTCTACAGGAGATATTTTTAAAACTCCTCTCCCTAAAAACTGCATTTTTGGTCGCCATCACGTCAGCTAGAAGAGGGGGTGAAATTCAGGATCTCTGATCATCCAGTGAGTTCATTGTCTTTCATCAGGATAAAGTAGTTCTGCATCTCCGACCGTCTTTCCTCCCTAAAGTCTTGTCGCGGACCAGCCTATAGTGTTACCCACCTTTTTTCCTAGTCCTTCTTCTCCAGAAGAGATCATGTGGCATTCTTTGGATGTTGAAAGAGCTCTTCATGTCTATTTACAACGTACTGCAACAGTTCGTGCACCAGACCACCTGTTTCTTCAGTTTCATGAGAAAACCGCGGGTTAGGAGGTGTCCAAATCTACTCTGGCTAGATGGCTTGCTGATACTATTCGTTTAGCCTATGTATCCTGTAAAGTGGATGTATCATCTCATATTAAGGCGCACTCTACTAGAGCTATGTCTGTTTCCTGGGCAGCTAAGGCCTTGGCTTCCCCAGAAGAAATTTTCAAAGCAGGAACCTGGTCTTCATGGAATACTTATGTTAGCCATTATAGGCTAGACCTTTCTGCTGCCTTGGGCCGTCATGTTCTTCTAGCGGTCAATGCCTCTATCCCACCCATCTAAGGGATCTTTCTATATCCCATACGTACTGCCACTATACGCAGGAAAAAACAATTTCTTACCGTAAATTTTCTTTTTCCTAGTATAATGGCAGTACGTAGTTCCCTCCCTTATATGTTGGAGTGAGTAGTATTTCTTGCTATTACTGAGGACTCTACCAGTTTGCCGGCCTTTATGGGTAAGAGGGGAGGAGTTTACTTTTTGATTGGTCTTTCAGAAGCTTGTCCTGAGGGGAAAGAGCAACCCATACGTACTGCCACTATACTAGGAAAAAGAAAATTTACGGTAAGAAATTATTGTTTTCTGTGTCTAGTAACCTCTCCGTGTGCGACATGCAGTTGCATCTCTCTATATCTCATGAAGCTGTTTCTATCTATGCTAATGTTTGGTCCGCGTGCACATCACACCCATCACTATGACACATGTATATACAAGGGGCTGGGGGGAAGGGAGTTCTGTTTTGCGGGGGGTTCTTATGGCTCTTTGCGTGGTACTTGATTTGTCCTGTGCAGCGACTTCTGTGAGATTGGGTTCCTATTTGATATACATGACATATTTGATTGTCTATTTGTCTGGCCTGCCTCTTGATGTTTTCGATCAAATTATATTGCCCGTTTTCTACTACTTTTTATTGATGGTGTTTCTCTGGTGGTTGCTTGGCGGGGCGGGTGACATTGCTTTATTCTAGAAACAGGCTGCTACTTTGTTGCCACCACACAACAATCTTCTTTGGCTGCTATACTCACTACCCCATGGGGCTCAGGTGTCACTACACTCTCTTACTGGAGGTCCTGTTTCTTTCTTCGGGGGTATGGGCTCTCAACCGACTTCGTTTCCCTTTCCACCCGTTCTAGACAGTACCTTCCCTCCCCCACTCTCTCTCCCATCTCCCTCCTTCTTCCCCCTTTTCCTCCAACTCATTGCCCTGGGATATCGGGTTCATTGCCCCTTCTGATGGCTTACCACTCATCCCCGTTGACATTTTATTCCACGAAAGTGATCAAGGACTCTTAGGGAATTGCAATTACATAAGGCATCTGTGGTATTACTACAGGAAACACACTTTAAAGAAGGTCAGACCCCCAGCTTCAAGCATTCACACTTTCCCATAGGATACTTCAGCAATAATCCAGAGGCCAAAACTAAGAGGACGGCTATTTTGATTGCCAAATTGGTACCGTTTGTGATTAAGGAGACTCTACTCTACAAATTGGGTAGATATACCTTTATAAAGGCCTCATTGCAGAGGCCATGTACACTTTCGCAAGCATCTATCTCCCCAATAGGTGCCAACATGCCGCCTTAGACTATTACTGCGTCTCTCTCTGATTTCCGTGAGAGTTTGCTGGTCTCAGGTGGAGATGTGAGCGCCCCACTGTGCCACGGTGTGGACACCTCCACCAGGACCTGTTGTACCCTGGATAGTCAGTTACGCACTATGCGCAAATCCTTAGTGGGGTTACACTTGGTTGACTGCTTGCGCTCTCTACAGCCCACAGATCGTGCCTTCACGTTCTACTTCCCGCCACATAACTCCTACTCACAAGTGGACTATATATTTCTCTCCCAGTCCCATCTTGACTTCTCACAGACTTGCACGATTCTACCTATGACTTGGTCGGATCACTCCCCAGTGTCTATGACCTTAGAACTGCCTTTATTCAGGGCTAGGGAGTGGACATGGAGACTTAACGACTCCTTTTTACTTGACGAGACCCTTGTTGCCCAAACGGGGTTGGAGCTGGAAAGGTACTTTAGTGAAAATGATGCAGAGGAGATGTCCCCTCTGGTTCTTTGGGAAAGCTCACAAGTGCGTAATATGGGGATTCTTCATTCAGCAGGATGCACAGCGAAAAAGAGAGATATTGACAGGCTCACTACACAAATCATGCACCTGAGGCCACTCATAAACAGACTCTGACAGATGACACTTATAGCGAACTGGTGTCCTTGCTGGGTAAGCTGTCTGACATATTAAATTCTCACTTTTGGCGGGCCTCCCTGTATAGTCAGATTCTTCCAAGAACACAGTAATAAATGTGGCAAACTGCTGGCTAAAATGATAAATCCACTTAAAAAGGCCACGCATAGTCACAAGATACAGACAGCTGCGGGTGACGTGTCCCCTTTTCCTTCCAAGATAGTGGAGGCATTACACACTTATTACACATCACTATATAACTTGCACCACGGGAGCCCCAGGTGATGCCACCTGACAGACACGAGCAGATCCACCAATATCTTACACGCCACATCAGACATAACCTTACACAAGAACAAGCAACCACACTTGAGGAGCCGTTTTCTGCCACACTTGAGGGCCACACGGAAAGGGAAGTGCCCAGGTCCGGACGGACTGCCCCTAGGATATTACAAGACCTTCTCGAAGCAGCTGCTCCCTCACTTGCTTACAGCTGTGAACTCTCTTCAGGAGGGACATCGGTTTCCTCGCCAGAGCCTGGCAGCAACAATTACGGTCTTACACAAGGAGGGATCCCTGTTTAACCCAGGCCCATATCCTTGTTAAATGCCGATATAAAGCTTTTTGCTAAGGCATTGGCGCTGCGTTTGGCTCAGTTTCTCCCCCAGCTGGTCCACTCGGATCAGGTGGGGTTTGTCCCTAGGCGTGAGGCCAGAGACAACACTGTCCGACTATTAAACATCATCCATAGGGCGAAGACGGGGACTCGTTGAGTTTTGTTCTTGATGCTGAAAAAGCTTTTGACAGGGTGGACTGGACATTTTTACAAGCTACCCTGAAACATCAGGGGTTGGGCCCTTCTATGCTTACATGGATTACTGCTTTGTATTCCACGCCTATGGCCCATATACGTGTTAATGGGGCTCTGTCGCCACCGGTGGCAATTGGGAATGACACAATGCGATTTGTGTTGTCCCTCGAACCCTTCTTGGAGGCTATTCGATGTAACCCTGACATTCTGGGGTTTCGGGTCAGTGATGAGCACCACAAAGTGGCTGCCTATGCAGCTGACCTCCTATTTGTTGTGGATCATCCTGTGATCACGCTACCGAACATTCTTAAGGAATGCCGAGCTTTCGAACCTCAAGATAAACTACTTCAAATCGGAGAAAACATCTCCATACCACCACAACAGATTACTTCCAGCTTCCATTTCTGGTGGTGCACAGGGAAGATGAAGTATTTGGGGGTAAGGCTGACGACTGATATTGACGAACTATATCGGAAAAATTTTGCCTCCTTGCTTTCGACACTGTCGGCAGACCTTCAGAGGTGGTTGCCCTTATCTCTCCTGGATTGGCCGGGTAAATGTGGTAAAAATTAATTTACTTCAACGGGTATTATACCTATTTCAAACGCTCCCGATTCGAGTCCCCCGCAAATTGTTTACTTCCCTTCTATCTGCTGTGACTAGATTTATTTGGGGCAATAAGAGCCCTAGACAGAAGTTCTCTCAGTTTACCGGGCCCAAGTCCACGGGCAGACTGGCTTTACCAGACTTCTACAAATATTATCAAGCCGCACACTTGTTGCGGGATATTGAGTGGAACATGTTAGGTCCAAATGCAAAACCTTGGGTCGCATTGGAGCTGGGTGACTTGAGGGGCAGTGTGTTACATGCCGTATGGGGCCCGAGGGTGGGGATTGGGGTGGAGTCCCATCTCTTCCTCTCGGCCACTTTGGCGATGTGGAGCGCCACGGGGCTGAGCGCCCTATTTGTCGTTGCCGGCCCGGGCCCTGCTGAGAGATGGAGGGGTTGCGCCAATAGAGGCTTTGCCTGGTTGGAGCGTTTAACATACCACCAAGTTACACATTACATTTCCACACTCCATAACCAACACTGTTTGCATAGGGACTTAACGAGCTTTGAAAACTGGTGCATTGGGGCGCGCCCGCCGGAGAGGGCCATATGCTTGCTTTATTCTTTAATCCTGAATTCTACACACACTACGAGACCCTCTTTCTGTGCGGCTTGGGAAATATTTGTGACGCACAACTTTCCAATGAGGACTGGGAAAGAATATTCACTTTCACACACAAAAGCTCCAGGACAACTAAGATCCAAGAGACGAACTAAAAGCTCATAACGCAATAGTACCAAACGCCCCAGAAGCTGCACTTCATGTTTCCAAACACTTCTGATAGATGGTGGCGGTGTGGTGGAGATGTGGGTACTATGATACATGTGTGGTGGGACTGCTCTGGGAAACGTGGGTTCACCGAGTGATCTCAGAGCTTTCTGATTCTCCTCCGCCTTTTCAGGCCCTACCTATGTTGCTACATCGTACCTCGCATCCTATCTCACAGTATAAAAAAATCTGTTGTCCGACACTTACTTGATGCGGCCAAAGGCCTCATTCCCTTGTACTTGAAAAATGCTTGTCCCCCAACTATCAGGGATTGGATGCTCTGAGTAGAGGAGATTAGGAGAATTGAAGATCTCTCTGCTTCCTCTGTACGGAAGAGTGAGAAATATACGGCAACTTGGTATCACTGGTTATCCTTTGTGTCCAAATGAGCCCTGTGCTGTATGTCAGTGTCGTGCCTGTAGTTTTGAGCACTCTGTATTTGGATCTTCATTGTTCACTCAAATATACCGATGATATTGTATGCCTCATGGTCCTCAATGTTTAAATGCTCTATGTTTACTCGCTATGTAAGGCCTATATTATGCATGAAAACGAAAATCCCTCACCTCCTGACCTACCCTCTCTTCTTTCCTTCTATATCCCTCCTTACCTCCCCCCTCCAGTGAAAGTCGCAATAAACATTGGATTTTGAAAAAAAAAAAAATCTATGCAGCGATACTAGCCAAGAGGTTGAAAGCCGTGATAACGAACTTAATCCTGCGAGATCAGACAGGATTTATCCCTGCTAGAACGGCTAGGAATAACATCAGAAGAGTAATTGAGATTTTCAATGCTTCCCAGCACTCTAAGGTTCCCATTTTGGCCCAGAGAAGGCTTTTAACAGGGTCAGATGGGACTACTTGGAACATACACTAGAGGCATACGGGCTAAAAGGGAACATCTTTGATGCTGTTATGGCCCTATACACCTGTCCAGCAGTAGGCCTGGGATTAGATGCGGATGGTTCCCAATTACTAATGGTACATGACAGGGGTGTCCATTATCACCCCTGCTGTATGTTTTAACAATTGAGCCCCTCGCTACCGATCTCTATCTGAGAAAATCAGGATATACATGGCTTCAGAATTAATACATTAGAAAGCAAGATTAGTATATATTTAGACGATATTCTTATTTTCTTAGAACAACCTAAGTCAGCGTTACCGGAATTAATGCGAGAAATAGAAGTTAATTCCAAATATTCAAACTATAAACTCAATGTTAATAAAACTGTCCTTTTGGCAAGTAATCTGAGCCATGAAGATTCAAGATACTTAAAAGTTTGATTTTATTTGGGCTAAGGACAGATAGATATAGATTACTTAAGGACAGTAGAGGGGAATTTCCTATTGTTAGTCTACAAATAAAACTTTAAGAGACTGGAAAAGAAAAATTTCCTGGATCGGTAGAATAAATATTAGATCATATATTTTACCCAAGTGGACTTACTTATTCCAAATGTTACCTATACAAGTTCCTAAGATATGGCATGATCCAGACAGCTTTTAATATGTTTATTTGACAAATTAAGAAACCAAGAATAAGTCTAACACTTTTAACCAGGAAAACTAGAGAAGGGAGTCTCGGACCACCAAATATAATGGAGTATCATGATGCATGTATGTTAGCACATGTAATGGCATCCCGGACAAAGGAAGCTAGAGAAGAAACATGGTATCGCATAGAAGGGAAAATCACGATGTGCAGATTTGGCATCCTTCCCATGGAGCAGGGGGTAGGGATTGGGCTAGTGGGGAAGGATCTCTGGTTCTAAAACGCATTCTGGACATATGGGATAAGGTTAGAAAAAAGTTAGGCCTGTATAATAGGTTAGGTGACTTTCTCCCTTTAGATGTAATTCCAGTCAATATAGAAAATTTGAATTGAAATGCCTGGAAACAGGCGGGTATTCAAATTATACAAGATCTTTGCCTTGGTATGGAACTTAAAGCTTTTTCCCAGTTGCAGAAAGTTGAGGAATTCTTACTCCCTCCTAAAGAGATATTCTCTTATTAAATAATTAAATGGTTTATATCTAAATTTCAACTATTGAATAAAGGGGAGGATACTACTAATACTAAGGGTATGATTGCTAGATGTTTAACCTTTATTAGAATCAATCAAAACCATACGCCTTTGCGGGCAATTAAGACATGGAAAAGGACTTAAACAGGACTATCTCTTGGGAAACCAAGACAGTAGAGGACTGCATTGAGATGCGGGTCCCGCGGAATGTCTACTAAACTATTGATAGCTAAGTATTGGAAAAGTAAAAAAAAAAGGCCCCAGTGGGAAGAGATAAGATTATACACATTATATAATTGTAAAATGGAACTGGGTATAACAAAATCAATTGGATATAGTATAACTAACCTCACAAAATGGGAGAAGATTATACAGATTCTGGAAATTGAGGTTTAAAAGGTAGAATGGTTGCCCATCTCCACTTGCATCCCACATTATCCGTTTTGTTTGATTGTTTCTGTTTAATTTAAGTATGTTGAATTCTTTTCCTTTTTTGTATTTCTTTTTTACATGTAAAAAATTGGCAAAATTACTAAAAATTTTGATATGAAAAAAAAAAACTATTGATCTTCACACATAGGACTAAATATATAAATGAATGATGTCAAGTAATAATAATGTCTAATATAGATCAATGAATTATATTTAGTCTGTGTAATATGTGAAAAAAATATCTATTTTTGTAGCACTAGAGTCACTAGAGCACTATTCATGTATCACAAATGGAAATGGTTATTGACCTGACCTGTTTGAATAGTTTAGCTTAGTGGGTAAGAAATGTATTAATATGTTGTTTCTACAGGTCAAAGAGAAAAACAGCTACACAAATGTTTGTAGTATAATGCTATTCATACCAGTACCATTTCCATAGGTTTGTCCAAATGAGAAAAAAAACATTGTTTTGCATATTCTAACTGTTTGTAAATATTTGTTTCCAACAGTTTTTCTCTGTCCTGGGTTACTTAAAGGAGTTTACCAGAGTGAACATTTATTTGAGTCTGATCATCAGTCTGGAGCTTGGTGCAAGGATCCACTGCAGGCATCTGATAAAATATACTATATGCCTTGGACACCTTATAGAACTGATACCTTAACAGAGTATTCTTCAAAAGATGACTTCATTGCTGGACGACCAACTACGACATATAAACTTCCTCACAGAGTAGATGGCACAGGATTTGTTGTTTATGATGGTGCTCTATTTTTTAACAAAGAAAGAACAAGGAACATTGTAAAATTTGACCTTAGGACAAGAATAAAAAGTGGAGAGGCTATTATTGCTAATGCCAATTACCATGATACATCTCCTTATAGATGGGGTGGTAAATCTGACATCGATCTTGCAGTTGATGAGAATGGATTGTGGGTAATCTATGCAACTGAGCAAAATAATGGTAAAATTGTTGTCAGTCAGCTGAACCCTTACACTTTGAGAATTGAAGGAACCTGGGACACAGCGTATGATAAGAGATCAGCATCTAATGCATTCATGATTTGTGGAATACTGTATGTTGTAAAATCTGTTTACGAAGATGATGACAATGAAGCAACAGGAAACAAGATTGACTATGTTTATCACACTGACCAAAACAGAGATGGTTATGTTGATATACCTTTTCCAAATTCATATCAATATATTGCAGCAGTGGATTATAATCCTCGGGATAATTTGCTGTATGTTTGGAATAACTATCATGTGGTAAAGTATTCTTTGGATTTTGGAACACTGGACGGTAAATCTGGTATGTAATTTTGGCTATATTTTTCAATATACCATATTTGCCCGAATATAGGCCGTACTTTTTTAAAAGTGGGGGTGCGGCTTATAATCGGGGTTTAGCTCAGGAATTCGCAATTCATATCGCCCCAACGCCCGGGACATGCAGCAGGGTTAGGATAGAGATCCCCCCCCCCCAGAACTGCAGGGGACCTGGATCCTACTCTCTGGCAGCTGTGGATGTTTACGTGATGCGCTGAGACAGTCTCCCCTGACAGCACTTTCCACGGGGGAAGTGTTGGCAAGAGAGATTGTTAAAGCACATCACGCAGACGTGCCGGCACTGGAAGTTGTCTATGCGTATTGTGCAAATGTCCCCTGCCGGCCCCGCTAGACAGCAGGGAGTCTGCGTTGATAAGTCTAGGGGTGGGGCATATCTAGGGAGCAGAGTGGCAGCATATCTCGGGGGGGCAGAGTGGCAGCATATCTTGGGTATATCTATAAGTAAGGTGCATTAAAATGGCTATTGGTTTTCTGTTTTTATGTAATATATGTTGACTAACTGCATAATAGATATCAAAAATGTTAAAATACAGTGTCTTAGAATACTGTTTTACTATTCCACTAAGTTGTTTTTTTCTAAGAATCTAAATTTGTCTTAAAAAAAAAATAAATAAAAGCACCTTACTATTAGGGTGTAGCCTATAATTGGGTGCGACCTATAATCGAGCCAATACGGTATCTCTTCAAATTACTGTTTTGAAGCAATCACAGATATTTGCAGGATTCTTGGCTTCTATTTATGGCCATGTGTACAAAAGACAGGAAAAGGGAAGATGCAGTGTATAGAAGAGGATCACCTGGTTACCTCCACAACCAGGATCATGTTATATTTTTGTAGGTGAATAGTGAAATAGGCAAATAACTGGTTACTAGGAAACTTTCCACATGGCCCATTTAAAAGCCATTTTATGGTCTCATCATTCTAATCTACAGCCACAGTGGAAATAAAATAACTATCATTGTTAACATTTTTTAGCCTTATACTGTAGAAATACAAAAAAATATTACTACTGCAAATTTGATGTTTTCCAATCAACACTTTTTGTGGTCCGATATCAATTATTCAATACACATAAATACTATGTGAGTCTCTATTCGTCCTACTTCTCAATGAGGGACTACCCCTCCACCAAAACAGTAATAAATGAACATAGGAACCTTCCCCAAGATTAAAACTTAACATTTATCCAATATCTAAACTAACTCCTAATAATAATAAAAAAAAATATCCACAATCACCTAACACCTCCTTCTCTTCCGTGTGGTGGGAAACCGAAGACTTCCTATAGGGGGATAGATCAACATTGAGATCTAAACTCAGAGTTTGCAGTATATTGATGTCTTCTATGTGGCACAGTGTCAAAGGCCTCACTTAAATCCAGATACGCAATGTCTACTGCCCCACCTTGATCCATTACTTTAGTCACCCAATCAAAAAAAATCAATAAGATTTGTTTGGCATGATCTTCCTGAGGTAAACCCATGTAGTTTTTGATCTTGAAACCCATGTGACCCATGTTCAACAATCCTATCCTTTAACATAGTTTCCATTAATTTCCCCACTACAGATGTAAGACTTACTGGCTTGTAGTTGCCCGACTCCTCCCTACTGCCTTTTTGTGAATGGGCACAACGTTCGTTAATTTCCAATCCCCTGGGACGACTCCCGTTACCAATGATTCGTTAAATAAATCAGTTAACGGTTTTGCTAGTACACCACAAAACTCTTTTAATAACTTGGGGTGTATCCCATCAGGCCCCATCAATTTATTTATCTTTACCTTAGACAACTGAAGTAGAACCTCCACCTTGATAAACCCACTGTCACGGCTAGCTTTCGGATAACCGTACACATAGGGTGTGGGTGTGCAAGGGTTAACGATACCAGCCCTGTGGTCACTCTTAACCCTTAAACGCACCACAAAAATCCACACGAGCCTGGTAATACGCTACCACCACCAAGCTTATGGAGGCTTCGGTAACGCCCGGTGCTACACTGCACCGATCAAAAATTTATAAAACCCAATTAAGTAACGTAGTTTATTTCGATTTTCTCGTTAGGTAGAGTTCGGTTAGCGCAAAACCCTTGCGTTAGCCTAACATAGGCTCTACATGACGCTCACATGTATCAAATGACTTTTTCCTAACTGAGGTCCCTTTCCCTCATTTTCATTTGTAAAAACTGAACAGAAATATTCAGGCAGTCAGCTAGAACTTTATCCTCTTCTACATACCTTCCTTCTTTCATTTTTAATCTAACATATCCTTATTTTACTTTCCTTTCCCCAGAGGTTTGTAGGTTCAACTCCTTGACTTCATTATATATTATGAAGGTCCAACCACAGTAAGCATTTGCTGCAGAGAGAGTTTGTTTGACCCCGTACAACATACAGTTACATCTGTAAGAGTTATTCAGTTTCCATTAAAATATGCATTTTGCATTGCAAGCTAAGTCCTTTCCCATACTGACTCTTCATAGTTTATAGATATGCGAGGGAGCTGAAACCACCACTCCCCTGCTGACTCTCCCGCTGATTCTCCTTCTGGTGGTAAAACCCCAAGACTTTCATAGTTAGTGCTTTCTAAATGTTCTCTGCTCAGAATTATTAATTGTCAGCAATCAGCTAATTGGTGCCATAATGTGGGCTTGAACTGGTAAATGCTAGAACGCTAATCACTCACCCCAAAACATTCACCACCATTTTTTTTTATTTTAAGCTTCATGGCTTGTCAGGAACACCCTTAACTATACTCCACTGTATAAATTGAAAAAAATTTAGGTAAAAGGCTAGCCATGTCTAACAGGAACTAAACTGTAAAAACAAGGTAATGTGATGACCACATGTCCCGGATTGCCTGAGACAGTCCCACAATAGGACTTTAAGTCTGAGTGAGGGAGGTCTGACTGTGTTTGTAATGTCTGATAATAGAGGAGTTAATTCTCTGAATCTGCTCATGCCTGGTAATAGAGGGGTTAACACTCTGAATCTACTCATGTCTGCAATGATTGTACGTATATTATTAAATCTGATAATCTATAATAGTATATGTGAATCAGTGTGTATGTGACACACGCACACACATATATTTAAAATATATATTCATTTATGTGTATGTGACTGTGTGTATATGTGAATCAGTGTGTGCAAGATATACAGTATGTAATATAATGTATTTTATGTGTATGTGTGTAATATATAATTATAATTATACACACTTACACATAAAATACATTATATTACATACTGTATGTATATATGTATTTATATATATTGTGACACAATACCTCTTAACTTGGTACTTTGTCCAGGAATCTTTACTCACACAGTCTTCCAGGTTGCAGAGACAGATGAGACATGAGGAGGGTTAAATAAAAGGCTGTTAAAAGGGCCTGTTTTTATTTTTTCACGACAGGCATAACAGAAAAAACAAAAGCCTTGCTCTTATGAGCACTAACTAAACAAGGTTCTCCAACCTAACTGCAGTTGGACGGCTTATCCGTTACCAACAAAACAAAATAGAAGCATTCAGTAACTTAGCTCCTCTCTCCTCTATCCCCTCTCCCCTCCCTTGGTGGAAACAGGTGAGTTTTGTTGAATCCTGTGATACTGTGAGTATCCGTGAATCTCCGGTCTGGATTAGTGATGTCCGGATCATGAATGAATCGTTCTTTTGATCTGATTGTTTTCAGTGATCCGGATGAATCGGTTCAGTAGACTGAACAATTCATTTGTAACAGTTCAGTCTGTGAATCATGCAGTTGTAACTAGACTTGGGCGCCGGGGGGTCTTCGTGTTTGTCTTTGGGGGAAAAAATAAATCTTCGTGTAACGCGAATATTCGCCCCCGTTCCTGTCTTCTGTTAAGGCGAATATTCGTGGACATTCTTCGTGCTCGTTTTATCTTCGTTTTTCTCCCGGTTTCCTAGCAGGGGTTAATCTGGGGTTAAGAAACACATCGGAGGAGCAGCAGCAGCTTTGGCGCCGGCAGGGGTCTGGCATCAACGAAGTGCAGAACTGCAGATGCACTTCATTCGTTGATGTCAGGCGAGCCCCCTGCTGATGATGAATACAGTCGCATACACGGACCTTTAAATCATGGTGGAATGCGAACTGTACACATTGCCTTAAACTGAAATCCCCCTTCCTCCCAGGCCAAGGTGCTCAGAGCAGCGGCGCTTTATTTATTTATTTATCTATCATATACACACATCCATAGATGTTTAATAAACGAATAGGGATTTAAATTCGATTTTAGGCCCCTTTTAATAGTTGCCTAACATTTGCTACTTATTTACAATGGCATACCTTCCAACAACCCAACTTTTACGGGACAGGACTGGAAAAAAGCAGGACTGCCCTGAAAAAGTTGGGTCTATTGGCAGGTATGCAGATGTAAAAATATATGTATGTTAATGTACAGTTATGTTTAAGAGTAGTAGTAGTGCACTGGTTTGGTAAAATATGTATTATGTCTAAATAATAATCTCATTTTTAATTTAATGGGTGTTGGCTGGTATGCGGATGGAAAAATGTGGTTAGGGTGAAGTGTGAGTTATAGTGTTAAATTAATTGTAGGCTAGTGAGTGTAGAAGTGAAGGTCAGGGCAAATAACAGGAAAGGTCCTTGTGAATTGTGCATATGTGTGTGTGTGTTATATATGTATGTGTATGTTTTGTATGTGTGTTATGTGTGTTATGTTTGGTTGATTGTGTATCAGATGGAACAAAATTAATTAAAGATTTGCTGAGAAAGTAGATGATTGAAAAATGGAAAAGGTGAATGAGTGGGCAATTGGCGACCCACTCACCTGTTTCACCCCAGAGCAAAGCATCCAAACACTGTCAGTCCATGATGTTTGGCAGCGGACTTCCAGAGCTCAGACACAAGGCCCTAGCGTAAGCTGGCTACTCCGGGGGAGGCGTTGCCACACCGCAAACACACCCAGCTAAGGGGGAAGAAACTACCCTTACCATTAGGGACATTTTGGGCATGACTCTAGCCAGGAAGAGAAATGGCAGAGAATAGACGCTGGCACCACCACCAGCGGCATTGGGAATGGAAAAGGTGAATGAGTGGGCAATTGGCAACCCACTCACCTGTTTCACCCCAGAGCAAAGCATCCAATCATTGTCAGTCCTTGACATTTGGGAGCGGACTTTCAGAGCTCAGACACTAAGCCCCAGCGTAAGCTGGCTACACCGGCGGAGGTAGCAGGCGTTGCCACACCGTCAACAGATGCAGCAAGGGGGGAGAAACTACCTTGACCATTAGGGACATTTGAGTCATGACTTGAGCCAGGAAGCGAACTGGCAAAAGAAGCTGGCACCACCACCAGCAGAAGCAGGAAACGGAAAAGGCGAATGAGTGGGCAGTTGACAACCCGCTCACCTGTTTCACCCCAGGTCAAAGCATCCGAAAGCTTTCAGTCCTTGATGTTTGGGAGCGGACTTCCAGAGCTCAAACACTAGGCCCTAGCGTAAGTTGGCTACACCGGCGGAGGTAGCAGGTGTTGCCACACCGCAAACAAGCGCAACCAGGGCGAGAAACTACCTTGACCATTAGGGAAAATTAACTTTCCAAGCTAAGAGCTGGGTACCCCAACTTGGGCAGATTGAATTTAAGAAAGGGAATCTGCTCCATTTTTTGAGCAGTGGTTGGCGGACATGATAGAAGCTGCTGTGCAACCCATGAGAGTGCACGCCACACACTCTTCTTTTCATCCCAGTAGCTAAGAGGATCAACATCAGGCACAGAAGGAATTTCACTGAGGTAAAGTTTGACCATTTCAGCAACACTATTCTCCTTTCTGCTGCTAGCACTGTGAGATGGTCCAACTATACTCCCAAGTGCCTCTTCCCAAAACACAGCTGCTCCACTCAGCTGTGTTGTGCTGCTTGTGGCACTGCTGCTGATGCTGATGCTAGGAATAGCAGACATCATCATCTCTTCCTCCTGCACCTTTCCCTCCTCGGACAGCATTCCCCTTTTACGCTGCCAGTCACGCACTTTTAGAACCAATTGTTCCCTGTAGCTACTGAGAACATTGCATTTGATTGCTAGCTTTCCCTTAATCCTTGGATCACAAAGGCACACTAGCATCATTTCGGGACTTTCTTCCATGCGTTTGCGAAAGCATACTTTTAGAAAATCCTTCAGTTTCCTGATTATGGCTGCTACGTCAGGATGTACAGTGCCACCTTGAACAGCCTCACAGTTTTCAAGGAACACATCCATCTTTCTGCCTAGATAGGAGAACACTTGTATTACCTGGGCCAAACTGGCAGTGTTTGAGCTTAAATTTTCTGTCACTGCCACTAGCTGGGCGATCACTGTCCAATCCTCCCTATTCAATGGAGATGTAATCCCAATATTGTGCTCTGAGGCAAGATTATGGATTGCCCTTTGCTGCTCCAAAATCCTCTCCAGCATCTCTAAAGTGGAGTTCCACCGCGTACTGACATCTTGTCGTAGGCAGCGTACGGGAAGACCTGCCCTCTCTTGCTCTTCCCTCAAAAGTTGGCTAGCCTTAACGCTTTGGTGGAAGTGCCCAGCGATCTTTCTGCAGCGGGACATAACTACTGCTGCTACATTAGTTCCTTCTGACATTGCTGCCTTGACTATAAGATGGATGATGTGGGCAGCGCACACCAACAATATGACCATCTCGCAACGCTTTCACCATATTGGCACCTCCGTCAGTTACCCCAAAACCAACTTCAACATTGCTCTCACATCTGCTCTCACCCAAAGGCAAAACATTTTCCTTATTGCATGCAGAATATTTTGGGAAGTGTGCTTTTTATTCATCACGTCTGCACGGAGAAGGAATGATCGGTAGCCTGCTGCAGCAGCTTCCTTAGACACACCGGGCTGCCACCAATGTGCTGTCAAGGAAAGAAAGGCATGCTGCCCTCTAGGTGCACTCCACAAATCCGTTGTGAAGTGTACGCACTGACCAGCAGCCTTGGAAAGCTCCTCTTTCACTGCTGAAACACAGGACCGATACAATGAGGGGACAATGTTCCTACTGAAAGTGGCGGAACTGTATATTGTGGAGCCACAACCGCCATCAATTGTTTGAAATGCTCCCCTTCAATCATGGAGAAGGATTGTAACGCTTCACCATGCGCTGGCTGGACTTGTTTATACTTTGCCTTATTCATTTCACGTTTCCTGCCACTAGTGGCCGCCCTTGCCATTTCAGGACCTCTCAGACTAATTATCAGGTCCAGCTGCAGTGGTTTACCTGATCAAGTCAGCCTTTATAAACCTGGCCAGCCCTGCAGTCTGGGCCTTGACATTGAAGTTGGAGGACTACCTGTTTGGTTCCTGATTTGTTCCTGTACCTGCCTTGTTCCTGTACCTGCCTTGTTCCTGTACCTGCCTTGTTCCTGTACCTGCCTTGTTCCTGTACCTGCCTTGTTCCTGTACCTGCCTTGTTCCTGTACCTGCCTTGTTCCTGTACCTGCCTTGTTCCTGTACCTAATATTTGAGGACTACCTGTTTGGTTCCTGATTTGTTCCAGTACCTGCCTTGTTCCAGAACCTGCCTTGTTCCAGAACCTGCCTTGTTTCAGTACCTGTCAGTACCTGCCTTGTTCCAGTACCTGCCTTGTTCCAGTACCTGCCTTGTTCCAGTACCTGCCTTGTTCCAGTACCTGCCTTGTTCCAGTACCTGTACCTGCCTTGTTCCAGTACCTGCCTTGTTCCAGTACCTGCCGTGTTCCTGAGTTGCGGCCAGCGCCCCACTAAGTGGACTCCCAATAGGAGTGCCCTGCATCGCGACTCCCAGGATGACTGCCCACTAGCGGACTACCCTGGTTGAGTGCCCTGCAAGTGGGCAACCTGCCGTGTGCCCTGGAAGAGGGCTACAAGCCGTGTGCCCCGCAAGTGGGCTTATCTGCCATGTGCCTTGTTCCAGTACCTGCCTTGTTCCAGTACCTGCCGTGTTCCTGAGTTGCGGCCTGCGCCCCACTAAGTGGACTCCCAAGAGGAGTGCCCTGCATCGCGACTCCCAGGATGACTGCCCACTAGCGGACTACCCTGGTTGAGTGCCCTGCAAGTGGGCAACCTGCCGTGTGCCCTGGAAGAGGGCTTCAAGTCGTGTGCCCCGCAAGTGGGCTTATCTGCCGTGTGCCCCGCAAGTGGGCTTATCTGCCGTGTGCCCCGCAAGTGGGCTTATCTGCCGTGTGCCCCGCAAGTGGGCTTATCTGCCGTGTGCCCCGCAAGTGGGCTTATCTGCCGTGTGCCCCGCAAGTGGGCTTATCTGCCGTGTGCCCCGCAAGTGGGCTTATCTGCCGTGTGCCCCGCAAGTGGGCTTCCAGCCGTGTGCCCCGCAAGTGGGCTTCCAGCCGTGTGCCCCGCAAGTGGGCTTCCAGCCGTGTGCCCCGCAAGTGGGCTTCCAGCCGTGTGCCCCGCAAGTGGGCTTCCAGCCGTGTGCCCCGCAAGTGGGCTTCCAGCCGTGTGCCCCGCAAGTGGGCTTCCTGCCAAGTCGAGTGACTCTTTGTATATATTGTTGTACCACCGCATTCAATACAACTCTTAATCCAGATCTGTTGTCTGTGGTTTATTCCTGCGCCTGTCTGTAACAACCCCAGACCATAATGCATCGTGGGGTACAGACAGAGCCCCTCGTATCCCCTGCACCTGGGCTCCTTATCAACCTGTGTCCTCGGTTCGTGACAAGGATGCCCCTCCAACAGCAATGAACTGACCAATAAGTCGGGTTACTTTATTGGCCTGCTGTTTGGACATTGACCTCTTGGAGTGGAATGCCCCAAATTCTTCCAGGGTGGGCTAGACATGCAGTGCTCCAACCTGCCTTGGTCTCTGGTTGCCAGCACTAGCTGTAGCTGCTATTGGCTCAGAAGCAGCTGTTGGGGTTTTTCCACTCTCTCTGGAGATGGTACTAGTTGTTGTAGTACCATGGCCACCAGCTATGCTGCCTGCACTACGTTTTTCTGCATCTTTCCCCAATAGCACGGTGTTGTGTTGAGTGCTGAGGTGATGCTTCATGCTAGCACTGGTGAAATGCCCAGACACTTTCCCTCTGCTTATTAGCTTCCCACAATGTTTCCATAGCGCCCTTTTTCTACATTTTCAGTGCTCCCAAATTGGGGCGCGGAGAGCCTTGGACTGTGCCTCAGGTGCTGCTTCTACTGCTCTGGGTGGATGAACAGCGGCAGAACTAGTGGTTGGTCTTATTGGCACAGTTACAGTACTGGTGGTGACACTGGTGGTACCAATACTGGCCATAATGGGAGTGCTAATTGCTTTAACTCTACCAGATTTGGTAGGTTTTGCTACTGGTGGTGGTGATGATCGTATCGGAGAAGGTGGAGGCTCAGGGGAAAATTGTGCGCTAGTCATTTGTACACTGCTCCCTGGGGGATCTGATTCCTGACCACTCATCTCCTCTACTTCCTCTGGCCCATAGTCAAGTTCTTCATTAGCCAGATCAAATAGAATTCCTGCTAGACTGATATCATGACAAGTAGTAGTGCGAGCAGGAAGAACAGAGCCTTACTCTGCACTTGGCCTCTGTCTCATGCTCCTCTGGTACCTTGCTAGGTGGAGTTTTACTATGTGTACCCCTCTCTCTATCTTTACAAAAATATTGGAAGGACTTAGTGGCTTGCTAGAGATGGTGCTAGGAGACCATGGGAATGAGATCGCTTTGGTTTGGGAACACCCCGCTCAGTCTTGCTGCTAATTTTGCTCTGTTTGGTACCTTGCATGCTGCTTGTGGATGGGGAAGATGCTGCTTGGGGCAAAAGGCACTTCTTTTTACTCACTGGGCTAGTAGAAGTACTAGTTGTGCTACCCTTTAACTTTAAACGTGCTTCTGGTGCTTTAGGCTTTCTGTAAAAAAACATAGAGCTTGTGGGCTTAGCAGCACTACTACTGCCTGCTTGTGGTGCCTTTCCTTTACTTGTTGATCTTTCAAGCAATGCTTCCCCAAACGATAAGCGAGAGCTTGGCCTACTTGACTGACGCAAAGACTGCATCGTAGAAGAACTGGTGGTGGTGGTGGTGGTGGTGGTGGTAGATGGAGCTTGTCCCTCCTTGGTCTCAATTTCCGTGTGTGTGTGTGTGTGTGTGTGTAGTGTTTAAAACTAGGGGGGACAGGGAAAATACATTTATTAAGAAAAATAGGATTTAAAAAACTCCTGTAATTGTTTTGTGGTTTTCTCTACTATGCACAATTGCACTGTGCTGTTGTGTGCAATCTGCCAAAGTGCTCAAGTTATTTAAATTATTAACTCAAGATTAACTATTAACGAGCAGTATTTTTTTTTATTTTTTAAATTTACATGGGCCTAAGAGCCTACTACTATGCTAAAGCAATATTTCCTTACTATTCTAAGTCTGCCTCTAGGGAAACGCAGACACGCTCAGGCCCACAAAGCTAAAGTGAGGTTAGATCGGTATAATATTCATTAACTAATATTAATTTATCTAATATTAATAGATTATAAATTACAATTATTATATTATGGGGTTAAACAACTTTTACTTTAAATCAGATACAGAAGTTGTCCTACTTTTGCTTACTCTACAAAAATGTTCTAAAATATTTTCTTTTTTAATATTACTACAGCTACCTTGAAGCTGTGCTTAGTACAGTTGTGGTCACACAGTCAATCTTTCTTGAAAATAAATTAGAAAATAAAATTTAACAGCAAAATTTAATTTAGGGGCAGTTATGGTTAATGGGATCTTTAGGGTTAATTTAATGCTGAGGGTTAGTTTAATTAATTTAATAAAGTTAATTTAAGGTGCAGTTAGAGGTAAAAGTGGGCAAACTAAGGGAATCTAAATCCTGGGATCAGTGAAGATTAATCCTGTATTTATTTTAAAAAGTATGGTGTCGGTGAGAGGGTTCATAGACTCGACTCGACTCTAATGAAAGGGGTGGGGCCAATCGTCAGTGTGACTGCAGGGAGGGACTGGAAAATAGTAATGCCTGTGAGTCACACTGAGTGATCCGAAGAATCGGATCATGAATCAGACCATTCCAATAAACGACTCGAAATGATCCTATTCACTTTACTGATCCGAACTTCCAATCACTAGTCTGGATTCCCATCTGGCGTTCTTCGGCTGCTCACAAACTGTGGAGTGGAGTACTGGCCCGCCCTACTCTCCAAGTGCTCCACCCCAGGGACCCAAAATACATAATTAACAGACATGCAATAATTCCAGACATCTCACTGGGGGCTGGTAAAAGACTACTGAGAGTAACCACCCTGCAAAATATAAAGGGATATATACACTCCCTCCATTATTATCCCCTGCTTTCTGTCACAATATATATATATTTGTCACAGTCCCGGCAACCACGAAGTGGAGACCCCCAGAGACAAGTACTTACCCGATCTCAGCACATCCATGGTTCCTGAGTAGAAGATGGGGGCGTGTCGTCACAGCATAGCTGAGGGCGTGGTCTTGATGACAGGCTGAAGCTGCATCAGTGATGTCATCCAGTGGGCGGAGCTTAGGTCTGGCACAGGATTTAAAAATCCGGACATCCTCCTCCCAGTTACCCTGTTGTGGTCTTTGCTGTGTGCACCGTGCTGTTTAGTCTCCTGAGTATTTTGACCCTTTGCTTGCCTGACGTCTGTCTTGCCTGCTGATTTTGTACTGCTACCTTCTCTGATTTGGCTACTGATTTGGCTCTTCTGACTACCCTCTCTGGATTTTGACCCCGGCTTGTTCGACTACCCTCTGGATTTTGACCACGGATTGTATGACTACCCGATTTTGGTGCTCTGACCCAGCTTTCCTGACTACCGTTTTGGCATCATCTCCACCCTGCGGGATCCTTTACCAGATCCTTCTATGCTTTACCAATACCTTGTTGATCCAACTCCGTTCCAATATTACCTATATCTACCTGGCCTCCTTACTGTTGGGATCCTCTAAATCCTGGGGTGCTGCTGCAGGGGGCTTCTCCTTCAGCAGTAGTACTTTGGGTAGAAAAACTTCTGCGGTAAGTGCCAGTGTGGTTGTGGTCGTGACATATATATATATATATATATATATATATATATATATCTGTGTGTCTAAATAAAATGTGGTTATTTTAACCCCTTAACGTCCATTGCTGGGTCAGGCACGTCATGCAAAACGGTCACTTAACGACATATGATGTGCCTGACACGTCATGAGTCTTATATATATATATATATATATATATATATATATATATATATATATATATATATATATATATATATATATATATATATATATATATATAAAAGACTCATGACGTGTCAGGCACATCATATGTCGTTAAGTGACCGTTTTGCATGACGTGCCTGACCCAGCAATGGACGTTAAGGGGTTAAAATAACCACATTTTATTTAGACACACAGGCATATATATATATATATATATATATGATATATGATATGATATATATCATATCATATCATATGATACACAGGCATTCCACAGAAGACCCTCTAAGCTAAGTAACATAATTGATAACATATGTTCCTAGCACTCAAGTTGCATTCAGGCCTAACATGTGCAGAACAAAATAAAAGTATAAAAATGATTTCTTACAGAGATTAATATAAAGTTATATATAATACTGTATTTTCGCGAATATAAGACCAGGTTTTTTTTTGTCAAATGCTCTGAAAAATACCCCGTAGTTGTCGACTACAAGACTAAGATCCAGATCCCCTGCAGCGCTGCAGGGGACCTGGAGCCTCCTCTCTGGCAGCCGGTGAACATCCGCTGCTCCATGGAACTTCTGCCAGAGCGCTAGCGTGACCATGACCTTCAGGTGCTCCGCCATAGAAGCCCCTGCGGATAGAAGCCCCTGCGGATGTTCCGGCTAGCTGCGGAGGTTGTCAGTGCGCAGATGTTCACTGGCTGCCAGAGAGATCGCCTGCAGTGCTACAGGGGACCTGGATCCTTCTCTCTGGCAGCCAGTGAACATCTGTGTAATGCGCATAGACAACCTCCGCATCTACCTAAACTTCCAGCATAGAAGCGGGAGTGTCTTATGACCTTCCAGTGCTCAGTCATAGAAGTGCCGGGCAGAAGCCGAGGTTGTCTATGCATAACGCGCAAAGTCCACCAGCTGCCCCCACTAGACACCAGGGAGTCTGAAGCAGGGAGGACAAGTCGGGTGGAGTGGCGTATATGGGGGTATGTGGCAAATAGGGGGAATAAGGCTTCTCAGGGAGGCAGAGTGGCAAATAGGGGGTAAAAGACATATCAGGGATATGTGTGTGGTGTCCACTAAATGACCTGTATCATGCTATAACCATGAATTCAATATACAAGCAAAGTAAGCATAGGTTAATAAATATGGCCAACACAGACATATAGCAGGAAATCCCTTTTGCAGACCACCAATATTTCAAAAAGTACAGTACAGCCAGACTGTCTGATAGACATCTAGATAGATTAACCTTTCCAGTGTTGGAGAGTCCCACCATAGCTAACATACACATATACTGCCTGTAGCACACATTTAATTATTCACTTTGCGCAGAGCCTGAGCCTGTTTTCAGGTTACACCATGTGTCCTGTCTGCCGTGCTCCTACCTCAGATCAGCCAAGGAGGGCAATTGCCCCTATTTTGAGGGCCAGTAAGCCCCTAGTGCTTCAGCCAACAAATTGTGCTGTGCAATTTAATAGAGGCAGTTAACATATACATAAGAAATATACATTAATACGTACAGACACATTAGGAGTTGGAAACCCTGCCCATGAGCTTGCCATCTAACCTAATGGTACTTTTGTACAAGGTTTCTTGCAGGAATGGCAGGCTTATGAGTGCCCTTCCTGTGAGCTTACAATCTAAGGGATCTCTATAAGGGAGACAAAGCTGTTAGAATACAGCCTTATCCCTGTGAAATATGTCTTGCTCTAGAGCTGGTCAAGGCATGAAACTGGCTTAACATTTAAAAAATGGTCAAGCCAGTCAAATATGAGCCCCTGGGCAATCCAATGATCAAATCACTTTTCTTTAGTGTAAGGGCACTGTCCATCACCTACCCCCAGCCAAAGTCTTGTGTATTTAAATGCATACAAAATTCCTATTAAAGACAGATTCCACATGTCTACTTGGTAACTTCCTTGAAACTAATAATAATAATAATAAAACTAAATAATAACATGACAGATAAAGAGCCATTTTTTGCAAGGTTCTTCTTATCCGATTACAGAAATTATTAATATCTTTGTTTTTCTTTTGTTTCCAACTACATATCCTTTGCCCTCCTGGCCCCAATAAGGTTGATGCCCTTTCTCTGATTGATAACGTTTTATTCTAAAGACAATAAAATATATGTTCCTCCCTCTGTCCGAACTGACGTTCTTTCTTTATGGGTGACAGGAGTTTTTGGTTTTTTTAAATCAAAAGATATAGTAGAATAATACTTCTGGTGGTCTGATCTTCTAAAGGATGTTAGACAATAAGTTATTTCTTGTACAGTTCGTGCCAGAGCTAATAGAGGTCATCTTGCAACCACAGGTCTATTAGACTCTCAAACTAATCCATCACAACCTTAGGAACACAAAACCATGGACTTTGTCTACCAACCTGTCTCCTGTAACTGCAATACTATCATGGTGGTACCATGCTCATGTTCCGGCTTTAGTTCTTGCATTCCACCATGCCCATCCCTCTTGTCCTACATCTAGTGCAGTCATTGTAGGAGGGCACTGTCAGATGCAACACTTACCTGCTCCATGCAATCAACTGCCTCCTGCAACCTTCCATGATGCCACTGGGTCCTCCATTATTCCGAGAAGACTTCAGTCTGCATCGTCCCGGATAATACTCTGGTTGGTTGCTGTCTCCGGAAGTGATGCATAGAGTCTCTGAAACACATGCTCACTGTCACATCCTCAGGACCTGTCGCACGCGGGTGGGGGCCTGCTCGCAGATCACAGGGACCTGATACTACTATCTCCGGTCCTGTGGTCGGCGAGCAAACTACCGCTTGCAGTTCACGGGCACCCGAGAATCAGTTCCGTTCTTTCCGTGCCAGCAGTGGGCAGACCGGCCGTCGACACCGGGGAAGGAAGATCGGTTCTGGGGACTCCTCGACGGGCAAATCAAGGGTTAACCGTCGATGCAGGAGTTCCCAAAAGAGTTCCCTTACCTGCCGTCTGGTCTCCTGGAGGTCGATACCTCCGAGACCGTCGCAGGGGCCGTATTGTCACAACGCAAAGAACAAACCCCAAAGTACCATCCCTGTGCTTTCTTTTCATAGGGCTTTTCCGCAGCCGAACGGAACTATGACGTTGGTAATCGTGAACTCCTAGCCATCAAAATGGCATTCGAGTAGTCATCTACTGGAGGGCACAGAACAACCCGTGATCGTACTGACAGACCACAAAAATCTGTCATACATCGAAAGTGCCCGAGAGATTACGTCCACTGCAAGCACGGTGGTCACTCTTCTTCAACCGGTTCAATTATTACATCGCCTACAGACCAGGCACCAAAAACGGCAAAGCCGACGCCCTATCCCGACAGTTTGACAATCTACGAGACAAACACTGCGATGAACACATCATACCCTCAACACGTCTTATCGCCGGCCTGTCTACGTACACGATGAGCAGAATCCACATGTCCCAAGGGACCGTTCCTTCTTCTGTACGTCCTCCTCAGTCCATCGGCTGTACCCCATTCTTTGCTGCCCTGGGTTATCACCCTGTCGTTTTACCACCTCCGTCTTCTCATTTCTCCTCTACAGTGCCGGCGGTTGACAGTTTTGTGGCAGACATGGAGAAACATTGGAAGTCTCTTCGAGACTTCCTCTGTAAAGCTCAACTCCGCTGTAAGCGGTTTGCTGACGCCAAGAGATCTCCTCCTCCGGATTACCATGTAGGGGATCGGGTGTGGTTGTCTACCTGCAACATTCGTTTACGCCAACCGTCCAAGGCTTTGGGACCCATTTCATAGGCCCTTTTCGCATCCGCAAAAGGCTCAACGACGTGACTGTGTCCCTTGACCTCCCGCCTACCATGCGGATTCCACGGTCCTTCCATGTTTCTTTACTCAAGCCTTACGTGTCCAACCAATTTACTGTTCCGTTACGGCCTCCTGCTCTGCTGGACATTCAGGGTCATGAGGAGTACGTTGTTGACCGGATCCTTGATTCCCGTAGGGTGCGGAACGGCCTGCAGTACCTCGTGGCGTGGAAGGGTTACGGTCCTGAGGAGCGGACGTGGGTGCCTGCTCGGTTTGTTCACGCCCCTCGTTGCGTCGCTCGTTTTCATGCGCTCTACCCCCTTCACCCTGCTCCGTCAGGCTCAACCACAGCCGTGCACGCGCGTCCGCGCTGTAGACCTAACACCGCATCCTCCACGCACGCGTGCCTGGACCACGGTGGCGACTTACCGACGGTCTGAGTCGCCCGTGACGACGCACCCGATTACACCCGACGCACGCAGCGGCGCGGCCTGTGACGTGAGTACCTGTCTCCTATTTAAACCCCATTTGTATTCCCTATCTTTGCCCGTTCTAAGTGTTATTAAGCTTTTGGGTGTGCTGTTTTCTTGAACTTCCTATATCTTTGCCTTGTGTACCGACCTCTTGCCTGTTAACTGACCTCGATTCTACTCTGCCTGCCTATGAACCCGGACCTGTTTACACGTTGTTGCACCTGATCTACCTGCCCTGACCTCAGAATAGTTTGACCTCGCTGCCTGTTATTTGCCCTCGAGTACGGAGTCTTTACTGGACTTCCCTTAGCAGTGCTTATCTGCATAGTCGGATCTACCTTACACCGTGACACCTGTGAATTGACCTGGCTTGTCTGACTACCTGCTCCTGCTGTGACCCCTGGCTTGTCTGACTACCTGCTTCGTTAACTGACTCGGCTTCCCTGACCATTCTGTTGGATTTAACCCCTCCTTGGATTGTGTTCATGCGGTCTGCAATTGTACCAACTATTGACTCAGTGCCTACCTATATTCTGTCTTCACGGAGGCCCCCTCACTGTTGGGATTGTCTAAATCCTGGATTATCGCTGTTGGAGTTTTTCAGCCCAGAAAACCTCATGTAGGTACTTGGGCTTTTGTTACATTAACCCTTCATATTCACCCAAGCACTAGCCAAGATCGAAGTGGTGGGACAACAGGGGTCCATACTGACGGTTCCAGTTGTCGGCAGGCATTGCCACGATTCCTAGCCGCCGTACAATTCCATGAATTCATGGCTAGGTCCCGGTCAGCCGCCAAGCAGGAGGGAAGTGGAATCTGACCAGCACAAGGGGAACACCTAGTCTAGTCTCAGCTCATGTTTCTTGAGGGGAAGGCAGTAGCATGACCGATAATAAAGCGTGAGGTTCACTGGTCAGAGTATTGGAAGAAGCCGACTTTAACAGATATTCCCATTCAGGGTACCAAGACCCGTTACAGAGGGAACACCAGAAAATGTCTGGATCCCGTTACATTGGGCCTTTGTGCAAAAGACATAATAATTCTAACTAATCTTCCAGCTTTATTAAATATTTTAAGCTAAATCTTTCTAAAACCCAAATGTTAAACTTAGGGTTCACTCAGAAGATCGTTATCTTGAATATCAGAAACTATGGCCGTGAGGTATGCAAAGGCCATATGGTATACTTAGTAATTAAACTGGCTAGAACAGAAGTGATGCAATACTTCTACTGTAAAATAGCCCCATATTATTATCCCTCCTCCACCAAATTTTACAATTGGCACAATGCAGTCAGGCAGGTAATGTTCTCCTGGCATCCACCAAGCCCAGAACGCTGCAAAGAGAACCATGGTTCTTAACTCCACAGAACCCATTTCCACCTCTCCAGAGTCCAGTGGGGGTGTGCATTACACCACTTGATCCGACCCTTGGCATTGTAGTTGGTGATGAGGCTTGTTATACAGCTGCTCTGCCATGGAAACTTATTCCATGAAGCTCCCGCCACACAGTTTTTGTGCTGATATTAAGACCAGTGGAAGTTTGGAACTTTACAGTTATGGAATCAGCAGAGCGTTGACAAAATATACGCACCAATTTTACAAGCTGACATAGCAAAACATCTACCACCCCCAATTATGGACTATATGAGTATCATACCATAGTTAACTTTTATTCCCTGAATTTGGGACAATATTTTTGTTTTGGAAATCTACTATCTTTGATTTCTTGGTTACCTAAAATCCACCCCTAGACAATTCAGCTACTAGGGACCGCCCACGTTTATCATCTTTCCTACTGGATACAATAGTGCCCCCCTACTGGGCTAAGGAGTGCAAATACTGAGCCGTTCACAAAGAAGAGCCTGATTCTTCTCTATACGTGTTTGGCTGTTACTATTGTTTGTAAATTTCCCCTTTGTACTGTTTTAAATACCAATGTGTGTGACTGAGACCCGTACTCTGACTGAGTATCTCCGCTCCAGAGATCTTCCTTGTACCAGTGGGCTAGGCTTAGCTAGGGGTCCTTTGATGTTTACGGCAATCCGACTAAATGGCTTCCCAACTACAGGTAAAGTTCCCCCCCCCCCTGATATCTGATATCTTCTGGCAAACCTCGCAACTCTGGCAATAATCACGTGCAGGGCCGGCCTTAGGGGTGTGCGACCTGTGCAGCCGCACAGGGCTCCTTGGCAACAGGGGCGCCTGCCCGAGACTTAAATTAAAGAATCATTTTTTTTTTTTATTTTTTTTTTAACTTTATTTTATAGCCTCCATATTAAATAAAGTTGTGGGGGCAGGGAGAAGGGGCGGGGGGCAGTGAGAAGGGACAGAGGGGGGAGGTGGTGAGAAGGGGCAGAGGGGGGGCAGTGAGAAGGGGATGGGATGGGGGGGCACCAGAGGAGTAGTCCGCACAGGGCGCCAGAACACTTAAGGCCGGCTCTCACGTGCATCTTCAGAAAGGACCGGCTGAAGGAAATTCTGGTTCAGGTGGCGTGAGGTCCGACATATTCCCAAATTTCCTGCCAGAGAAATATAGTGTCCGATCCTCAGCAGTTCAGTACGATTCCTGTGTTGCTTTTAAAGGAAATCCAACAGACTTGAATTTCCTTTATAATGGTTGGCCCACGCCATAGCTGGGACCAAGTTTGCCATTTGAGTTCTCTGGGATGCTAATAGTGCCATCATGAGAATATAGTATGGCTTAAGTATCTCTTTAGGAAGGAATTGGAAACTGTCCTTGAAATTATTTATTTTGTGGTTTCAACCACCACAAAACATCCATGTCCTCTACGGTTTATGGGATAAGCATTACACACCCTATAATGCTTGAACTTGTACAAAATTCAAAAGAGACTGAATTCCGGTGACCCTTAAACAGGATTTCAAGTTACTTACCGGGGCCATCTAAAATAATTTCTTTGGGATTAGAGGGATTTACCACATACACATGTGGACCTATGCCATGGTAATTGCCTTGAAGTTCTTCTCCCCACCAGACAGATTTGTTATTCCCCAAGTCAGAGCAACATTATATTACTTGCAGTCCCCCTGTCAGTTTCAGATTTTGTTTCAAAATAGTTTTAATGTTTACCAAGAAAATATTTGCAGGGAGGTTATGTTTTTTCTAGTTTCCAATGCATAAGGGAAGTACGTACTGAATGTGCATATATTAGTTCTAAATCACTTTCTCCAAGTCACAGATTCAGAATGAAAACTCTAAAGTCTGTCTTAAAGATTCTCTGTGCTGAGCATTTTATGACAAAACTAAATCTTCAGCATGCATACTTTAATTTTCTCATTTATAAAGTCAGCAGCACTTCCTGAAAATATTGATTTCAGTTCTAAATTCTGGCTCTGCCATTTGGCTGGTCTACAGCCCAAAGTTCACAATATTTATGGCTGTAATTAAATTAAATGATGTTGTTCAGATTCTCCCCAGTGTGGGTGAGTGACCTTTGACTTCCAGTGTAAAAACAATGAGACACAATCATTGGGATTGTAAAAAGTTGTCTTTGAAACTTAAAAAAAAAAACCATACATGGGTAACATAATGGAATATGTTAAAATCTATTTGCCCTTTTTATGTAGAAGAAAATCCTTAAATTCAAAGGCAACATAGTAACTATTAAACAATGTCTCTTTTTTTAATATTTATGTAATAAGAGGAAAATGTTGATAAAACTTGTATTTTGTGTTTTTTCCCCTCAGGTTTCATTTCCTATATTGCTCCTTCCAGTCGTCTAGATTCCAATATAGATAAACCTCCATTAAGGGGTAAGGATTTTTCTTTGTCTGATACGTGCTGTTTATTTGATATAATTAAATGCCTTGTGACAACATAGCATTCTTTGCTACTTTGCAAAGAACTGTCATGAAGAACCATTACGACAGCAAAAACACTACTTTAAAATATCATATCTTTGCTTCTGCTGTACACCTGACAATCTGTGCACATAGACACATCTGTCAATTTTCCAAGTCATGTGATCACTGATTACAGCTCACATGCAAAGCCAATGTTTTCAAACACTAACTTAGTCCCCAGCCCTTTAGCAGTGACAACATCAGAAGATGAAATGTTGCACAGTTGTTTCAAGATGCATGTCACAAGTACTTTGATTATTTCAATGTTCAAATGGGGTGCAAGCTCCAGCAAAAGAGCTGCCACCACTCTCCTCCTCTGTTGTCCAATGTATCCTGCTACTGATTGGCTGCTTGAAACCAATGATAGTGAACCGATCCCCTATCTGCAGTGTTTGCTGAGCCAGTACTGGTGCTGACTGATAGCAAGTATATCACATTACAAAGGTGGTGGAAGTGTGGACATGTGTACAATGTCAATAAATAAATAAATAATAAAATAAATATGTTTTTGATTATTCCCAAATATTGGTACTGATCTTAATTGGTAGACTTTATATTAAATTAAGGAATAGATGGGGGAAATGGGGAAATAGTCATCCTTGTTGCTTGCCATAGAGGCCATGGTTGTTAGGCTAAATCCAGTGCCATAGAAATCACACAATGTATGTACCTGCGAGGCTATTGTACCAGGTGCCTTTAGAGCTTTTCAAAGAAGAAATAATTACATTTACACAGTAAAGACTGGGGCACAGTCATGTTAGAATAGAAAAGGGCCTTATCCAAACTGTTCCCGCAAAGTTGGAAGTATTGTCCAAAATGACTTAGTATGCTGGAGCATTTCCCTGCATAGGAAGTAAGGGGCCTAGCCCAACCCTTACGAAAAAATTACTGCAGTTTTTCTGAAGTAATACTGCAGTTTTTTGGACATGACAAAACTGCAATACTGCACTTTTACTGCAGTATTACTGCACATTTACTGCAGTTTTACTGCATTTGTACTTCACTGTACTGCAGTTTTACTGCAGTTATTTTTGTACGGAAGTACAAATGCAATAAAGCTACAGTACATTGAAGTACAACTGTAGGTTTGCAATATAAAAAAAAAAGTGCGGTAATACTGCAGTACAGTGAAGTACAAATGCAGTAAAATTGCAGTAATACTGCAGTATTGCAGTTTTTTCATGTCCAAAAAACTGCAGTATTACTTCAGAAAAACTGCAGTAATTTTTCGTAAGGGAACCACTGTAAAACAGCCCCATATCATTATCCCTCCTCCACCAAATTTTACAAATGGCACAATGCAGTCAATGCAGTCTGTTATCCACCAAGCCCAGACTCACCAAAAAGAGAACCATGGTTATAAACTCCACCAAACATGTTTCCACTGCTCCATAGTCCGGTGGCGGTGTGCATTACACCACTCGATCTGACCCTTGGCATTGTACATGGTGGTGAGGTTTGCATACAGCTGCTCGACCATGGAAACTTCCATGAAGCTCCTGCCACACAGTTTTTGCGCTGAAATTAAGACCAGTGTAAGTTTGGAACTTTTCAGCTACATATACGCACCTCAGCACTTGGTTACACCACTCTGTGATGTTACGTGGTCTTCTGAGTTGCTGGTGTTCCTAAACGCTTCCTCTTTCCAATAATACCACTTACAGTTGGACGTGGAACATATAGCAGGGATACAGTTTCACAAACTGACTTATAGCAAAGGTGGCATCTTATCACAGTTCAACACTTGAATTCACTGAGCTCTTCAGAATGACCATTGTTTTCACAATTGCTTGTAAATGCAGATTGCATGGCTAGATGCTTGATTTTATACACGTCTCGATCAGCCTGATTGAAACGCCTAAATTCATTAATTAAGAGGTGTGCCCCAATACTTTTGTCCATATAGTGTGTGTGTGTGTGTGTGTATATATATATGTGTATATATATATATATATATATATATATATATATATTAGAGTTGTGCATCCGTTTTCATACAAACTCTATTTTTAACAAGTTATTGTCTGTTTCATGCATTTGTACAAATCAAAGAAAACAAGGGTGATCTCCTACAAAACTAACAAAAATGTTTGAATTGTTCCAGTTGTTGCCACATAACTGCCATGTTGGAGATTGATTGTTATAGCTGTGATTGACGGGGAGTGGGAGTTTTTCCTTCCTCTTTTGCTCTGGCCAATCATCATTTACAAGGGGAAGGCACAAGAATTAAATGTGTGCTAACTATTTTAACTTGTCAGTAGCAGCAGTTAGATTGATGAGAATTGGACTGTGAAACAGTGATAGTTAGCTTAGCAGAGGCTCAGATTAATGTTCTTTGCTCACCTACCATACTGCAAGTACATTAAGTCTATTTTGGTGAAGAGAATTTACTGTTGTAGGGTGGATTAAAGAAGTTGTACTGTACTACTGTAGTGTATTACAGGGACTCCAGCAGACATTTTTCCCCTGTTCCTGAGTAGAGTTGATTAACCCCTTGACGACAATTGAAATGCGTGTGTCGCAGAAAAACATCCCGCTGGCGACAATTGACGTGCCTGGCACCAATGATCGCTTTCTTCTCCTAAACTGTGTTGCTGTAATGCCTCCATAAATAAAAAAGAAAAAATATAAAAAAAATTAAAATAACATGTACAAATATTTCCCCACTTATGTCGCCATCAGGGGAACCGTCCAGTTCTAACAATATGGCAAAAAAGGCCAAAATGTGTGTGTGTGTGTGTGTGTGTGTATATATCTGTATATATAGATATATATATAAACCCAGCAGATGTTGCTGATTACATACTGGGGTGTTGTGTGACAGTGACAAATACCAGGAGCTGTAAATTCATTCCTGAATAATGTGTATGAACAAAAACCACAGAATGCCACCATACATTTTGACAAGGGCTGGTGGCAACATAAGTGCACGGAAAGGGTTAAAATACCATTATTTTAAAAACCTGGGGTGTCTAGTTTTCAATCACATATAGTTTGATGGGGGTAAATTGAATAGGCCGGGTTCGAAGATATCCCAAATAGGACATGGGGCAGAAATTTCAACATGTCAAAATTCCCACCTGAAAAACTCCAATTGTGCATGCCCTAAATGTGGCCTATTATCCCCCAAACAACCTGACAAACACATGGGTGGTGTCACTGTACTGAACACATATTGGGATAATGTTTGACAGTGACATTTACCAGTATCTGTAAATTCATACCTGAATAAAATGTGTGGAAAAACCCACAAAAATTACTATCACAAAGTTTGACAAAGGCTAGTAGTAGAATTAGTTCATGGAAACAATTATAATACATCATTTGAAATACACTTGGGTGTCTAGTCTTCAAACATATATGGTTTAATGGTAAGTTTACTGGCTTTAAAGATGTCCCTAAAAGGACATAGGGCAGAAAAAATGGTTTTGAAATAGAAAAAAGCTACGTCTACTTATTGCCCTATAACTTGCATAGAAACATTGGGTAAACTCAGAAGAAATATTAGAATCCATGTAGCAGTTTTTCTCATTAGCTTTTGCAGATGAGTAAAACATTTTTCAAGTAAGAGTCAGTCATTTTTCACCATATTTTATACTTTTTATAGTAAATTATATGATACGATCAAAATAATGAAAGAAAGCCCTTCTTGTCCTGAAAAAATCCAAATATAACTTGTGTGGGTGCAGTAAATGAGAGAAAAAAAAATAACTAAAGACAAACACCCCAAAAATGTCAGCCATAATCTGAAGGGTATATAACAGCTCTGTCCTAAAGGGATTAACACTGTTGCCCATTTATGCTACTAGCAAAACCTGTAATTTGTGGACAGGTTATTTATTTCTTATTTTCTTTCCATCATGTCATCTATTATTCTTCATTGAAAATATTAGTGACATTTTACTAGGCTAATGCTCAGTGTGATTGTCTTTTCGTTGTTTAAAATTTAAAAAAGCCTGTTCCTGTGTAGCCAGTTAAGAAAGGGATAATGGATATTAGGGAAATCTGTCCTGCCCCACATGGCTGCATGTGCCTCTCACATCTGCTAGTGTCTACCTGCCAAGGCCCAGTGCTCTACTACTACTCCTGCTATACCTCTTTGACTGTCCTTACTCTGGGGAACCTTTTTTTGTTAAATTTCCATAATATCAAAAAAGTCCCTGAATTTTGCCCAGAATGAACAGCCAGGAAACAAAATTTGTTGCCTGAAAATGAATGCGGCAAAAACAAAAATTGTTTGTCTGAATCGGTTTTGGTTGCCATGCACAATTGTAATACCGTATTGGCTCGGATATAGGCCGCCCCCGTATATAGGCCGCACCCTAAAAGTTTGGTGCTTTTTTAAAGAAAAAGTTTTTTTCTTTAAAAAAGCACCAAAAAAACATGCTGCCACTCTGCCCCCCCCCGAGATATGCTGTCACTGTCCTCCCTCCCCGAGATATGCTACCACTGTCCGTCCCCCCCCCCCGAGATATGCTGCCACTGTCCTCCTTCCTCCCCGAGATATGCTGCCACTGTCCTCCTCTGCCCCCCGACTTACCGGAGCTGACTCCCGGGTGTCTTGCGAGGCCGGCGGGGGACATCTACGCAATACGCGTATACAACTTCCGGTGCCAACATAGAGAGTAGATCTAGTACCATATACATATAAATTTGTCACACCTTTATAGTCCCTTCATCATAATATTAGCATTTTGTAGGCAATATTCAGAGAAACACATACAGAGTTTGCAATCAAGAGAATTGCTTAAAAATAGGTAAACAAAAATTCAAAAATTGAGTAATACTACAAGGATATCCACAAATACATTTATGAGTTTTACTAGAAAAGTATTGCTCAAGCGAGTTTTTCCCAGATTTACTGTACAATCCAAAAGAAAGTAAATGGGCCGTTAATCTGTCCTCTTACTAAACAATGTATCATATGTTGCAAAATAAAGACATGGTGTTGAAGGGGATGCTGGTGGTACATCAGTAGTGGGAAAATCAATGGATACTGTGTTCAAGGATAGGATTGTTGAATATCTAAAGTCACATGGTTTTTAAGATCAACAAAAACATGGATTTACTTCGGAAAGGAAGGGTCATGCCAAACTAATCGTATTGATTTTTTTGATTGGGTGACCAAATTAATTGATCATTGTATATGTAAATTTCAGTAAGGCTTTTGACACTGTCCCACATAGCTGACATAGAATAAACTGCAATGGCTGAGTTTGGATTACAATATTGTTGAATGGATTGAGCAGTGGTTGAGGGACAGACAACAGAGGGTTGTAGTCAATGGAGTATATTCAGAGCAGGGTCTTGTTACCAGTGAGGTACTGAACCAATAGAGTTGCTCGTATGGACCTTTAACTCCTGGAGCAGGGAGACCATCGGTCTACCCAGGCCTGGTTTCAGCATCAGGAGTTAATGGTGCGTACAGGCGACTCTATTGCTCACCAGCAGGGAGCTCCTTCACTGGTTGATGCCAGAGGAGCTCCTTGCCATCGCCCAAAGTCAAATGGGTCATATTAACTCCTGGAGCAGAAAGACCAATGGTCTCCCCAGGCGGAGTTTCGCCACCAGGAGTTAAAGGTCCATATGAGCGACTCTATTGGTCGCCGGCAGGGAGCTTCTCTGCCAGATGAGCTCCCTGTCGGCGACCAATAGAGTTACTCATACGGACCTTTAAAATCCTGGGGCCAAAGCTGCTGTGTCCCACGTAAAAAAAAAAAAAAAAAAGCAAACGCGAAGAATGTACACGAATATTTGCCTGGTTCGAACACAGGAACAGGCGAATATTCGTGGAATACAAAGATTTTTGCCATTCTTTCTTTTCTTTATACCCTCCACACCACTAACCACTCAAGTGAAGGCATCCCCACAAATCACATTCCCATTTGTTATCGGTCTGTATCCTACTACTTCTGTGCTCAGGCAACATTGAATGTAACCCTCCCAACCTACCTCTGGCCTTGCACCATCCAAACTACTGCAACCCCTCGAATCTTAAATCAGTCACTGTAACCCTGGCATCCCTTTCTCCTATGCCCTCTGGAATGCACGCTTAATGTGCAATAAACTTACTGGTGTCCATGACCCTTTCATCTCTAACCACCTTAGTCTCCTTGCCCTCACTGAACAGTGGTTGACATCCTCTGACACTACTGCTGCTCTGTTTTGCAGTGGCCTTCACTTCAGCCATACTCCAAGACCTCCAAGAATTCATATTTACTAATGAAACTCTAGTCTATGTAGTTATTGTTCTTACTGTGAAGAACCCTTTCCTATGCTGATGGTGAAATCTCCTTTCCTCAAGACCCTGTGTCTTTTGTAGAGACCTTTTGGTGAATAGATCAGTAGAGAGCTGTTTATACTGACCTTGTATGTATTTGTACAATGTGATCAGATCCCCTCATGGACATCTCTTTTCAAGTGAAAACAAGTTCAGTTTTTCTAGTCTTTCTTCATAACTAAAATTCTCCATTCCTTGAATTAACTTTGTAGCCCATCTCTCCAGCATTATAACATCCTTCTTAAAAACTGGTGCCTAAAATTGCAATGCACTGCCTCACCGTTGCTTTATAAAGAGGTAAAATTATGTTTTCATCTCATGATTTTAATACTCCTTCAATACCTTACTGGCTGTTGCAACCACTGACTGGCACTGCACTTTGTTGCTAAGTTTATGGTCTACAATTATACCTAAATCCTTCTCATTTTCTGCTATTCCCAATGCAATGCCCTTTAGAGTGTAAGTTGCATGCTTGGTACCTTACACTTATCTATATTGAATCTCATCTGCCACGTATTTGCCCAGTCCTCTAGTTTATCTAAATCATTCTGAAGAGAAGCTGCCTCATGGTGAGACTTTATAACCTTACTTAATTTTGTGTCATCAGCAAACAGACAAGTGACTTCCAATCTATGGCAAGATGATTAATAAATAAGTTAAAGAGAGCTGGACCCAAGACGCAATCCTGAGGCACCCCACTTACCACAGTTGTGCAGCTTGAGAATTTAAGCCAATTTCTAATACAAATACAGGCATTTTCTCTAAGACCATTTTTTCCTAGCTTATACAATAACCACTGGTGTGGAACAGTGTGAAATGCTTTTGCAAAATCTAAATAGACAAAATCTACAGCAATACCCTGATCTATACATTTACTCACAACATCATAGAACGCAATTAAATTGGTCTGAAACCATCTGTCCTTCACAAAACCATGCTGACTCCTACTGATGATATCATTGTTCACAATATATTCCTGTATGCCATCTCTTAATAAACTCTCAAATAATTTCCCCACCACAGATGTTAAGCTTACAGGTCTGTAGTTCCCAGGCTCAGATTCCTTTTAAAAAAATGTGAACCACATCAGCGTTACACCAATCCTTTGGTACAGAAATAATCTTTGCAACATTCTCCTGGTGGCATTCTCCTCTCTCCTCACTGCACTTTTCACTGTCTGCTACCATTTCACTCTCTCTCTTCTTCTCTCCTTTCAAAATACACTCTCAGTCCCTTCTTTGCAGTGATCTACCTTCCCAAATTCTTCCATCATTTTGCTGCATGTCTCTTCACTTCCTTTTCTTCACCATCCCTACATTAATCCTAGGGGACTTCAATATACCATTGATGACCCATCCTCACCTGCTGCTTTCAAACTACTTTTACTCTCCTTCTCTCTTGGACTACCTCCTCTGTGCACCATGACAGTCATCAAATCAACCTAATGTTCTCCCACCTTTGCTTTAGGTCACTGTAACCCCATGAGGCTAAGGACACATGGGGGTAGATTTGAGTTTTGGAGGGGGCAATGATGGATTCCTGGGGAGACTCTTTGCCTGTATGCCCAATCTCCTCTTATGTCTAAGTCACCCTGTGCTCATTGGGGGGCACAGGGTGACCGGAAAATCCTGTCTGGTCTGCCCTATGAACTAGCCGGCTATGGGGGCTCTGTATGGCTGAAAACACTGTCGGGCTAACCGGGACCTAGCTACAAATTCATAGAACTATACAGAACGGCTAGGAACCGTGGCGAAGACCGCCAACAATTGGAACTACGCTACAGACATTCATTGTGGCTCTTTTCAGGGCTACACAATGCTTGTGGTGGGCAACACTCGGAGGTGGTTACGGAGAGAGAGCGCATTTGGGAACCCTGGTTGTATTACCCATCTTTAGGACTGGGGTTTACCCAGCTGCGGCTATGGAACTCTGGCCCGGCTACTGTGCGGACTATTCCTGGGCACATTTCTAATGCTCTCCCTCAGGGTTTTGACATCAGATCAAGGGGCTTTTTGGAACATAAAATCCTCGGACCCTGAGCTCTCTATTGGTACCCCGACATTGATGCCGCTCCCTCGGTATCATCCCAAAATAGTGACTTTTTGTCCGGTGGGCATCGCTGGCCATAAAACTGTATGGAGGCTACAGGCTGTCTGGTAGTTGATAGGATTTTACTCCTGATCCAATCATGTAGTATAAATATCTGTGCTTTCCCAATAAAGTCAGTTCCCGTTTTACCTCAATAAGAGTTCTGTCTTGTTATTGGGGTAAGTCTTGTGCTGTTCTTGTCAGCATAATAAAGCACTGTGTATTGCTATGCTACTGTGTCACCAAGGTTCCTGAGGAATGGTGTTTCCTGCTGTCTTCAACTCTAGTTCCGCATGAACATGTGGAGAAAAATAAACAAAATACAATAGTGTAATAGGTTCAAAATTATATATATAGTGGATGATATATTGCACTCACAAAGGTAACGTGTAAAAGAGGCTCATCAAATAAAAGCTGTTCTTCATAAGGTCTGGAATGCAAATGAGAAAGCCACAAATGGTGCAGTATTGTGAAACGTATATTTAATAAGAAAAAGCTCATAAACTCACAAATAAGTTGGCATAACAGGAATGTTATGCAAAAGCGCAGTGTCAGAATAAACATCCAACGAGTAAAGAATGTCCATATAGCACAAAAAACTCGGTCTCAAAGCGTTTCGCCAAGCTTCGTTGGCTTCTTCAGGAGAAAAAATATATTAAAATCCAAATAGATATGGTGAAACAAATGCTTAATAGGGTTTAGGTCTGGAGACATGCTATATGTCCTAATCTTCTCATCTTCCTTTTTAAGGGTTCCCGATGGCTTTCTACCAGCCGCGTCGTCGCATAGCCGCGTACTGACGCGATCGCGTCCGCGTCACTCCCGCGATCGCGTCAGTACGCGGCTAGTAAAGTAAAGCTTTACATTTCTTTTGTGTGTATGTATGAAAATTATAAATAACTTTATACTATATACAGTATCTCACAAAAGTGAGTACACCCCTCACATTTTTGTAAATATTTTATTATATCTTTTCATGTCACAACACTGAAGAAATGACACTCTGCTACAATGTGAAGTAGTGAATGTACAGCCTGTATAACAGTGTAAATTTGCTGTCTCGTCAAATATAACTCGACACACAGCCATTAATGTCTAAACCTTGGCAACAAAAGTGAGCACACAACCCTAAGTGGAAATGTCCAAATGGGCCAAAAGTGTCAATATTTTGTGTGGCCACCATTATTTTCCAGCACTGCCTTAACCCTCTTGGGCATGGAGCTCACCAGAGCTTCACAGGTTGCCACTGGAGTCCTCTTCCACTCCTCCATGATGACATCACAGAGCTAGTGGATGTTAGAGACCTTGCGCTCCCCCACCTTCCATTTGAGGATGCCCCACAGATGCTCAATAGGGTTTAGGTCTGGAGACATGCTTGGCCAGTCCATCATCTTTACCCTCAGCTTCTTTAGCAAGGCAGTGGTCGTCTTGAAGGTGTGTTTGGGGTGGTTATCATGCTGGAATACTGCCCTGCGGCCCAGTCTTGAAGGAAGGGAAGTATGTTGCAATACATGTTGGCATTCATGGTTCCCTCAATGAACTGTAGCGACCCAGTGCAGGCAGCACTCATGCAGGCCCAGACCATGACAATCCCACCACCATGCTTGACTGTAGGCAAGACACACTTGTCTCTGTACTCCTCACCTGGTTGCCGCCACACATGCTTGACACTGTAAGGACATAGCTGCCTCTCCGGTCCGACTCCATGGCTTCTCCCGCGGCGCTTCCTCCTCAGGCGGCTTCCCGGGCAGCGAGTACCACCGCTACCCGGTCGGCGTCTTCACCGCATGGCCAACCATGCGGCAAACAGGTACCACAGTGCGTGGTCAAAACTTAATATTGCACGTTACATTTGTAGTGTGCTCTTATAACCTCGGGTGACCTCTTCATGCAGGACACACCTCCTCTTCTCCCTATTTAAACCTGGACTTCCTCTTCTGGGTCACCCTTGCTACTTCCGTGTGCATTTGATTGTGACTGACTGCTCTGTTTTGACTTGGCTTGTTGACCTCGTTCCTGTCTCTCTGATTCGGCTCCAGATTCAAGCTCGTCTGGTATTGATTCTGCTTGTTGACCTAGTCTCTGGATTCTGATTTGGCTTATGCTGATTACCTGTCTGACCCGGTTGGTTCTCTGACTTTCTGGTTCTTGCTTGGCCTGGCTCACTCCGCCATCCGGGGTCCTACCTCACCAAATCATTACAGACACTATCTGAACCAAATACATTTGTCTTGGTCACATCGGACCACAGGACATGGTTCCAGTAATCCATGTCCTTAGTCTGCTTTTCTTAAGCAAACTGTTTGTGGGCTTTCTTGTGCATCATCTTTAGAAGAGGCCTTCTTTCTGGGACGACAGCCATGCAGATCAATTTGATGCAGTCTACAGCGTGTGGTCTGAGCACTGACAGGCTGACCCCCAACCCCTTCAACCTCTGCAGCAATGCTGGCAGCACTCATACACAACCTCTGGAAATTACGCTGACCACGTGCTCTCAGCTTCTTTGGTCAACCATGGCAAGGCCTGTTCTGAGTGGAACCTGTCCTGTGAAATTGCTGTAAGGTCTTGGCAATCTTCTAATAGCCTAGGCCATCTTTATGTAGAGCAGTATGAGAGAATGTGAGAGCGATAACACCAAATTTAACACACCTGCTCCCCATTCACACCTGAGACCTTGTAACTCTCTAATTCAGAGTTGAAGACATGGTATTACTTTTAAATTTGGTTATAAATTGGTTGTTAAGGTTTTATAGTTATAGTTATTACTGGCCTATCTATCAAATTTTGTACATGATTCTGGAAGGTGCTCTTGAAAGAACTTAGACCCACTTTATTTGTCACCAAACCATTGGAGCGCATGTACAGAAGGGAAAAAATAAAAAAAACTATGTGTTGCAATGTGTTGAAACCAAATTGTGTAATGTGTGATATGAAATTCAAATGATGGTAAATCGAACCCATCAGAGAATTCAGATAACATTTCTGTTTAATGGCTTCTTAAACTTTTTTTTATGTTGTACCACTACCAACTGTAAGTGCATCCTGATTTCTTAAAGCATTTATCCAAAGATACTACACCATTGTAGTCTACTTTCTTGCAGATTTTAAGAAGCCATTAAACAGAAATGTTATCTGAATTCTCTGATGGGTCCCATTTACCAAGTTTGTTTTTGAGTAAATTTCATATCACATATTAAACAATTTGGTTTCAACACATTGCACTATTATTGTTTTTAATTTTTTCCCTTATGTACCATGCTCCAATGGTTTAGTGATTTATATTTTCACACCCTTAGTAGGAGTGTTTTACGGTAGCTGCAGTCATTTGGGAAGTACTTTATATTTACATTTATATTCACATCTACATTCATTATTATTCACTCCTTTACGTGAAAATTAGGCTTTCATACACATTCTAACCACTTTATTTGTAAAGTTTGGTTGTTATGATTTATGTCTTTACATTTACAGAGAGTAAATCCAAAGGGGTTACATTTACAAAGAGTAGCATTCGAGGAAGCTAAAATGACACATGCTCATATTTTTTTTAGGAAACTAATTTTAGCTAATATACCAAATTATTATGCCAAAAATGTCCTTAAATTTTAATATTTTTTAGACATGATGTTTGTGTCATACATAAATATATTTATGCGCCATAATCAGGTCAGTCATTATTTTTATGCAAGATATACCAAGAAATCCACAAATGTTTTAGTAGGTGGTGACTTATAAACTATAAAGGGTTAATGTATCCAGAACACCAAAACCACCTCATATTTTTTTGATGTCCCCTACGCCTGGCAGGCCATATCAAATACTCCATTTGTGCAACAAACATAACCCTCTGGAGCCAAGCCTTCATAGGTGGTGGACTGGGGGATTTCCAGAATTGCAGTATAACAGCTTTGCCGCATTGAGTAAGTGTTTGTAGGCAGCATGTAGAAGGGAGTTGAGATGTAAAAGCACGGTCTCAGACGTGAACATGAGATCAGGGGCACAGACTATCTCCATAACCCTCCAAACTGTACGCCAAAAAGATTGGATTATGGGGCCAGCCCACCATAAGTGGTAAACGCTCCCCTCCCCAACCCCACATCGCCAGCAGGTATCCAGGATTGAAGGTATGAATCTATGTAAATCATCAGGTACTTTGTAAGTTTATAGGAACATTCCTGCAGCTTACTAGAGATGGACCACGCGGGGTCTATTTATTCAACACACCGTTAGGGTGAATAAGGCACGTAAATCTCATATAACAATGTTGGAATCCCAATTGAGAACACTTCAATCACAAAATCAAACACACCCATCTAAAATTCTACTAACTAAAATTCAAAAAAACAGAGATTTAGATGTGTTAAACAACTGTAAAACTGAATTGGCTATGAGACGACAAATATAATTATTATGAAAAAGGCAATAAAGTGGATTCACTCCTTGCTAATAAGCTGAGGCAAACAGTTCTCAAATGTCATATTTCTTTTGTATAAAATGAATACGGTACTAGAGTATATAACCCAAGACATTTCTTGGAAACACTATCTATACCTAAGATCTCTCATGAAAATGGGGAACTAATAAGCAAATTGATTACCATAGAAGAGATAGAAGAGGTTATTAAATCTCTCAGTCCTCATAAGGCACCCGGACCTGATTGTTTTTTGAGTTGCTTGTTAAAAACCGTTTTGTTTGATTTTAACACTATCTCTTCAGAATCTTTTTAATAATTTCTTGATACAAAGGACTATACCTAAAGAAATGCTAAAAGCTCATATTCTAAATATACCAAAACCTGGCAAATCTACTGATGAATGTGCTAGTAAATTGAAAAATAACACGGGTCCACAATTTTCAGAAGTCATACATGTCTCATTAGCCCTTAAAAAACTCTTACTTAATATGGTACTTCATAACAGGCTATTCTTTCTTTTTGTAGAGTAGTAAGTAAAAAGGAGGGGAAGAGGAAGGAAACAAGGATGTGTATGTAGAGATATATATCTTTGTAAATGGATTTGTGTATATGGGCCCATGGAGATACATGTATTCTTTCTTCTTCTTGACTTATATATCATAAACTATGTGTAGTCAAGTTTGGATAATTATAAATGTATGCCTTTGCTACTGTAACAATGCCGTGTATTATAGTTTTGTTTTTTCCCTTTCATTTTCATGTACTTGTAACTAGTAATATTAATAATTGGTTCACGATAAGGTTGTTTTCTAAATCAGGAGTATTTTCTCTTCATATTGTATCCAGTTAATATATTCTTATTTTAATATTCTTTTCTGCTCCACTAACCCCTTATCTCCTGTATCTGCCCTCTTACTGCCCCTGTCCAATTTAACAGTATTTAACACTCTCTATTACAGCCCTCAAAGCCTGCAATACCCACCTTCATATTCCCCACAACAACTGAAGCCCAAGCAAACCTGCATACTTTGCTAAAACAATTCACTCGAGCTGCCCCATATCTCTGGACTCTACTCCCAAAGAACCTTCAGCTTTCACCCTCCCTCCCAACATTCAAGAAACATCTGAAAACCCACTTTTTCAGAGAAGCATACCATCTTAGCTGCTAGAACTTCCTTGTCATTGATACAACCACCACACTACCTCTCACCCTTTCTCTGTGCTTCATGTTTGTCACCTCATTCTCTAGAGATTGTAAGCTTGCGAGCAGGGCTCTCTCCACCTAATGTATCGGTTTGTCTTAGTCTGTCTATTCAATTAGAATAGTCCAAGGTGCGGGGTGTTGTTGTGGAAGGGGTATACATTCCCCCTCGATTTTTCAGGGTTTTATATGACATATAGGGCAGGCTGGACTGCACCTGGACTGACACAGGATCCAGGCCAGGAGTTTAAGCTGACTCCAATGCACTGGTCAGCTGCAAGTAATTAGCTGCACTGACTGCAACATAACCTGACCTGTTGGACAGAGGAAGAGAGAGTGTTTGTTTGGAAGCAGAAGGGCTTGCTTTGCACAAGAGAGACCATCAAAAAGGTTGGTGGGATTATGTTTTGTTTAGTTTTAGACCCTGAGTAGTGAGGGAGTTATGTTAGTAAGCGCGCAGACGAGCTAGGCTTTTGTTTGTAGGGAATTTGTGTAGTATGAAATTCTGTATATAGCTGCATACGTGGACTACAAATAAATCGTTGAAATAAATTTAAAAGGTTGATTACCTAACTGAGATGTGGCATTAATACCCTAGAGGACCGTGCTGTTTGGTACCCTGTGTGGGTGCAGGATCACAATAAATATATATATATATATATATATATATATATATATATATATATATATATATATATATATATATATATATATATATATATATAAAAACAGATACAAAAAGGAAGCACTCACCTGAACTAGCATTAATTATAAGGGGGTGCTGCTGAAGACCAAAATCATACACAATCTCTAAATCAGTGCACACACATCAAATAGATTATAAACTCTCATGACTGTAGTTAAAACTACTTAAAAAAAAAAACCTTTCTAAGATGACAAAATTGGAGTTTTAGTCACATTATATGGCCATATTATGCTAAGCCCACCACTACGCCAAAGTACTCCAATGTAGGTGGGTCCTAACCTAAATACTGTTGCTTATATATATATATATATAATTAATTAAAAAGAAGGCTAATGTTAGCCTCCCTCCCAGGACCTTACACACTGCCTTTACACACACCCCTGCCCAAAAACACACATATACACATATACTGCCTCGACAAATGACTGCCCATACACACTGCCTTTACATACACCTGCCCATAAACACACATACACGGCATATTTACCAACCATTTGCCCCTTTTGTTGATTTATGCACTCAGGCTCCATCCTCCCAGAAAATATGAGAGCTCGTATCATTACCATGCCTAAACCAGGCAAACCACAACATAGAATTGCTCCTCTCCTCCCTTCCATGCTCCATCCAGACCAAGTGGGCTTCATTAGGGGTTGTTAGCCAGTTGATAATACCCAGAAATTCATTAATATAATTTGGGAATCTTAACAGACGGGAAAACTCCATGCTTATTGGTGTGATTTGATGCAAAGAAGGCCTTTGATTGGCTACATTGGCTCTTCTTATCAACTGCCATTTCAAAATGTAATTTCCTGCAACACTTATTCCATCAACATTCACTTTTTGACACATGGAGAATCTTGCACCCTTTGGATAGAGACTATTCATTTTATTCCAGCGTACATTCCAGTTACTCACGGCTTGATTTGATACTTGTGGATAAAATTGCATTGCAGGGAACGAAACATGCAGAGATAGGACACATCTCATGGTTTGATCACGCTCCGGTATGGATAACTTTACAAGATGGCCACAACTCGCTTCACTGTCTAGATGGCGACTGAATGAAAGCCTACTTCAACAATCTTCCACATGCGCGGAGATAGATGACGCCCTTACACAATACTTTCACACTAACGACACCCCTGATGTCTCGACTTCTACACTATGGCTGGCCCACAAGGCGGCCATACGGGGACATTTCCTCAAGATTGCTGCTAGACAAAAAAAGCAGAGACTGCAGCTGCTGAATGATCTGACCGCCCGTCTGGGGATTCTGGAACCTTCGGATAAAGCCTCGTGGTCCACTACCACCCACGAGGAACTCATGGAGATTAGGACGGAATTACACAAGCTGCAACTCCAGCGCACTGAGTTCGCGTTACGAAGACTACATCTGGCTTACTATTCCAAGGGCAAGAAGTCCACTCTTCCACTAACTGTCTCCAGACCCCTCAGGCTGGTAAAATATTCAACCCCAGAGAGATTGCAGATAAATTCGCGGAATTTTAGGGGACTTTATATAACCTACGACAACAGAAGGACCTACCGCAACCTGCGGATATTACAGCATTTCTGGACCGATACCGAAGCTCCCCAGACAGGAGTGGGACACCCTTACTCAACCACCTTCGACAGAAGAAGTGGAGCGGACTATTGCCGGTCTCAAATCACTCCGGGTCCAGACGGCCTGTCTAACGTATACTACCAAAAATTCAAACACATACTTGCCCCACGGCTTTGTACTATGTTTTCGTGACAGTGGGACCCCTACCTCAAGAAATGTCCGAGGCCTATGTAGTTACCATCCCTAAACCTGTGCAAATTACAGGCCCATCTCCTTGCTGAACACGGACACTAAACTATACTCAAAACTTTTGGCTAATCGATTGAATGCCCTGCTCCTGACTCTGATCCAAAACGACCAGGTTGGCTTCATTCTGGGACGACAACCCAGAGGGTTTGTCCAACGCTCTAAACTGTTAGGTCTTGGAGTCCCTGACATCAAGAAATATTACTTAGCCGCCAATCTAGCTCAGTCCATTCTGCTCTTTTCACCTCGCAACCAGGTGGCATGGGTAGATCAAGAATCTCTATATGCCTCTCCGTCTCTGCTATGTGACATTCTATGGCTCCCCAGGGACCTCAGACCCCCGTTGCCGGACCTCTTGGACACAACCTTGCTGTCTCTGCGTGTGTGGGATACAAACCGTCTTACGTTGTGCTTTCCTTCTGGGCTCCGTAGCTCGGCCCCTTTATCGTCTCTGAAACCCCTACTACCGCACGTTTCTTTGGAGGACCGGATTCGCAGGTCACCTCCTCTCCCAAGGTCGGATGCAGGCTTTTCAGTCATTACAGTTTCTCTATTCGCTGCCTCGTCAGGACCTCTTCAAATATCTACAGCTCTGCAACGCTCTCCGTACACATCTGGATCACTCTGCCCTTGCCTCTGCCACCTCGCCAATCCTCACACTTTGCCAGAGGGCGCCCAATGTCCCAAAGGCTGTGTCCTTTTGTTATGCGGCTCTGCTGGGTCATGGGTCTGAGGTCAAAGTTATGTATATGCTACAATGGGAAAAAGAGCTTGGTCGCACCTATGATGTCAAGATGTGGTATGACGCCCTTGTGAATTTCAGGGAGTCTCCCGGAATGCCACTCATTTCGAAACCAATCGCAAGGTTTTGTACTATGTGCTATGTACCTGCTACGCTGGCTAAAATGTATCCCTCTACATCGCCGCTCTGTTGGAGGCAATGCGGTGAGGTGGGCACTATGTTACATGTATGGTGGACATGCCCTGTCCTTCGGTCGTTTTGGAAACATGTTTTCCATCTCATTACTCAATTGCTGCACATTCCCATAGATGAGTGGGTAGAAGTGGCTTTACTTGACATGTTCCCACAATCACCAGACACGCCATGTAGGAAACTTTTGGCGCATCTTTTGCTTGCAGCAAAGATCTGCATCGCTCGTAAATGGAAGGATTCCCCCCACACACGATCCGTGAGGTTCTATACTCCATCACCACGACACGTATATACGAACAAATGGCACATACAGCCTCTAACACGTTGCATCTCTTTCATTCTACCCGGGAGAATTGGGACAATTATTATACGCACACGTTCACCCCTGCGCCTGGCGGTTATATTCTAGGGAATATGCGTACTCCCTGGTACACGAAGGCAGTCGCTGACTCGTGATGGATGTGTCCGTGTGTGTGTGTGTGTGTGTGTGTGTGTGTCCCTTTTTTTTCCCCTTTCCCTCTCTTCCTCCATATTCTTCTTGGATTGTGTGTTTTCTTTTGATCATCATATTCTGAAAATTTTGAAAATCCTGAGATTTCTCTTGCAGATTAGTTGCTACTTTCATATGTATGTCAATTCTTCTCTGCCTGTACTCGGCACTTTTGGTCACTATGTACTGTGGACTCTCCGATTGTTTTTCGCGTGTGTGTTTACCATCTCGCATTTAAACCTTGCGATTTACCTGTGGAAATTGATTCCGGCCCTTACCAACTGACTAGCGTTACTCCCTTGTATACTTTGTAGTTGTTGATTCCTGGGTTCATATACATCACTGGTGCCAGTCTAATTTCTTATAGGAGACCTCTCTTTTGTCTGTTGTCCTCTTTTGAACAGGTCTGCTCAGAACATTTTGTCCTGCGACATGATATTTATAAATATTTACAAATACGCTACCTCCTGAATACTTAGTCTCAGTCTTCTCAGATTAGCTTTTGTAAGCCCCCCCCCCCGTAATATGTCTTTGTCAGTCAGCACAGAAACAAACTGGGGTAATTTTCCTATGCTAATCAAACCCTCTTTTCAACCTCTCAGATAAAAATTAAGTTGCTGATAGCATTTAATGCCTAACAGATTATCCTTCATATTTAGCGGTTGTTCTAATCTATGTTGGTGGTTTTGTAGTCTTTGTAGGAGAGATGCCCTATATTTAGTGGTCCTGCTCGATGATACAGCAACTTTGGGTACATTTATTTGCCACAATTCAGTCAGTTCTTAGCATCTCGTTTGAAATGCTTCCGGAGATGGCGCTCCTCTGTATATTTTCAGACCATCTACCTCAACCAGTGAGAAAACTCACCATATATTTCTTCTTAGCTACCAAATTAGTGATTGTCCACAAGTGGAAGGCACAGACACCACCCCTCTTATCTGATGAAAAAAAAAAAAAGACAGTAAGTTGGTGTTTTCTATGGTCATGATTATCCAACTTATGTTCACCATATATACTGTATCACATAAATATTAATACAAACTAAGAGAGGAGGAGCTGGGGGAGGAGAGATAACTGCCTTGTTGATGGAACCAAGGTAACGAGGTTTAGTCTATTCAGTTGCTAGAGATTAGTCTTTATTTTTTGGAGACATAGATCCCAGATACGATATTTTTTAGGGGATACATGTATAATTCAAGAAAGCTCCCTTTCCATAGTGATTTGATAGATAAGCTGTTTCTCAAGATGGGACCAAATAAATTGTCTGCCTTGTTTCCATTCTCTGGCAATACATCTCTTGGCTACTAAGCACGTATGTAGCGTTAGGTTGACCTGGGTCTGAGATATCGGAGGCCAGCCTTGATGTCGTATGAGAAGATGGTGAGTTTGGAATGCTTATTTGATCAACACTTTTCAAAAAGGCTAAAATATCTGCCCAAAATGTAGCCACTATTAGACACGTCCACCATAAAGAGTTTTGGTGAATGAGTAGAACTAAAGATTTGTGCTAATCTCTTATGAATGGCGTCTTGTATACTTGTTACATGTTTATTGACGCAGTGTTTGACCCTTAAGTGATTAAATATAGAAGGAGAGAAATGCAAAGTTATGCATTATGGTAAAAATAATAAAAATGCAACCTATTCTTTAAATGGAATATCCTTGGGGGAAACTACCAATGAGAAGGATTTAGGAATAACGGTTGACAACAGACTTGACAACACTGCGCAATGCCAGCAAGCAGCTGCGAGGGCCAATAAGGTTGTGGCATGCATAAAAAGAGGTATTGATTCAAGGGAGGAGGATATCATCTTGCCTCTTTACAGGTCATTGGTAAGACCTCACCTTGAATATGCGGTACAATTCTGGGCACCGGTCCTTAAAAAGGACATTATGGAATTAGAAAAAGTGCAAAGGAGGGCTACGAAATTAATAAGGGGATTGGGTGATACTAGTTATGAAGAGAGACTAAAAAGTTAAAATTATATACACTGGAAAAACGGCGTCTCAGAGGGGATATGATAACATTATACAAATATATGCAGGGCCAATATAAAGAGCTCTTCCGTGACCTGTTCATTAACAGAAATATACAAAGAACAAGAGGTCACCCTCTGAGACTGGAAGAGCGCAGGTTTCATAGACGACAAAGGAAGGGATTCTTCACAGTGAGGACAATTAAGGTATGGAATTCACTTCCAAGGGAGGTAGTGTTATCCAATACATTAGATACCTTCAAAAGGGGCCTCGATATTTTCTTAGAAATGCATGATATACAGGGATATAAATAGAATAACATTAATATTTTAGAGCTTCTTGATCCAAGGAGAAATCCGATTGCCTCTTGGAGTCAAGAAGGAATTTTTTCCCCTGATGGCAGAATTTGAAGTAGCTTAATTAGGGGTTTTTTGCCTTCTTTTGGAGCAAGAATAGAAAGGTAAGGTAGAAAGGTTGAACTTGATGGACTTAGTTCATAAGGTTGAAAAAAGACCTATGTAACTATGTAAGTATGTAACTATGTTTAAGTTTTTTCAAGTAAGACAGGAAAATAAATCAATTGTCCTTGCGACATAATGTCTGATATTAGTTTTATCCCGGTATTTGTCCTTGAGCAAGAGAAATATTATCTATAGATTCTTCTAACATATCTATCTTTAGTGAATCGATTAGTTTATCTCTAATACCCAATCTTTTTTTGATGGACAACCATTCTGATATAATTCCATCTAAGACCCTATTCTTCCCTTGAATTTGGGTTAATATGTCTTTGTCTTTTAAGGACCATATTACTTTATTGAGATGAGTATTTCCCAAGGCATTTTGCTCTATTATATACCAAGCTTCTTTTTAAGAAGTTTGTTGGTATGTTTTGATTATATGAAGTATGATGTTAGCGTCATATTGTTGTTTGATTAGAGGAAATCCCATTCCCCCATCTCAGGTTCTTGCTCCCAACAATCTAAAGTTGATCTAAACGAAATTAATAAATGAAGTATGAATTATTTCCAGCCAACTCTTCAGAAACTTTAGTGGGAGCATCCGAAATAGATAAGTCCATTTCAGAGTTAGATAAGCTTTTAACGTGTTTACCTGTCCCCACCAAGAAAGATCTATTTTCCGCCATTCTCTAATGGCTTCGGTAGATGTTTTTGAAAGGCGCAAAAAATGTATTTCGATTATATTTTCTGTTTTATCTGGGATACAAATCCCGAGGTAGTCGAGTTCGTTTGATTTTATATTCAATGAAAAACTCACATATAGTCTATGTACCAGTTGACGATTCATGTTTTTAACTTGAGCTATGGTCTTGTTCAGGTTTAACTTGTAGTTAGACACCTTACTATATTTTTCTACTTCCCGAAGGTTCGAGTAAAGAGCAATAATGGCTGTATACATCCAATTTGAAAAACCATAATATTTTAAGATAGCTTTGAGATATCCCCATCCGGCCCTATCAAATGCCTTTTCTGCATCTAATGATAGGGTCAGAAGGGGGCATCCATTCCTTTCCACATAATCTAATGCATCCACCAGACGTCTGATGTTATTAGCAGAGTCTCTGCCGGGCACAAAGCCCACCTGATCCGTGTGGATCAAAGAATGCAAAATCGGTTTCAAGCGTTCTGCAAGTTTTGAAGAAAATAATTTAGTGTCTACATTAATTAGAGAAATCGGGCGATAGTTTTTTTCTTTTATTATAGTTCTTATTTATAGTTCTTTTATTTTTTTAAAATTGGGAGGATATTAGCCTGCAGAAGTTCTTTTGGGCACGAGCCCGTAGTCACGATCTCCTCAAACGTATCAAGCAGTTGGTCTACTATCTCTGTTTTGAAAGTCTTGTAAAATAGGTTTGTGAATCCATCAGGACCAGGTGTTTTGCGTCTTTGTAATTTCTTTTTTGTTCTTTTTTCTGAAGAGGACTATGTAGTATTTCCTTTTGCTCGCGTGTTAAAGCTGGAAGATCCACCGATTCTAAGTATTTTTCTATATCTGCCTCACTTACTTCCGATGAACTACTGTATAGTTTTTTTATAATATAATCTAAAACCTTCTGCTACATCTTCAGGGGTCATTCGTATAGTACCTTCTGTTATGATTTTAGTACCGTATTTGCTCGATTATAAGACGAGGTTTTTTTCAGAGCAAATGCTCTGAAAAATACCCCTCGTCTTCTAATCGGGGTCGTCTTCTAATCAGACCTCAAATAGAGTCTGATTAGGAGACTAAGATCCAGATCCCCCGCACCGCTGCAGGGGACCTGGATCCTCCTGTCTCACCCCCCCCCATCATACACACACTTACCGGTGCTTCCTGCTGTATTGCCGGGGCAGCGGGTTGACGTCTACGCGATCCGCGTAGACAACGTCCGCTGCAGCCGGAAGGAGGTGTGGCTAGCAGCGGGGGTTGTCTGCGTCCGTCGCGCAAACCTTCCCCGACTGTCAGAGATCAGAGTTCCCCGCACCGGTGCGGGGAACTCTGATCTCTGACAGCCGGGGAAAGTATACGCGACGGACGGATACAAACCCCCGCTGCCAACTCCACCTCCTTCCGGCTGCAGCAGAAGGCGACGTCAACCCGCTGCCCCGGCTGGAAGCACCGGTAAGAGAGGGCTGAGAGGGGAGGGGAGGGGAGAGTGTGTGTGTGTGTGTGTGTTAGTTAAATGGGGATATAGGGTGTGTGTGTGTGTGTGTGTGTGTGTGTTAAATGGGGGCATAGGGCATTTCTGGAGTGGCATTAAGGGGGCATTTAATAGAGCACTCTGCCTCCTGAAATGCCTTATACACCTATATGCCACTCTGCCCCATAATATGCATTTTAACCCCCTAAATGCCAGAGTGGCATATAGGGGTATAAGGCATTTCTGGAGGCAGAGTGCTCTATACAATGCCTTTTAACTCCCTTAATGCCACTCTGCCTCCTGAAATGCCTTATACCTCCCTATATGCCACTCTGCCCCATAATATGCATTTTAACCCCCTAAATGCCAGAATGGGATATAGGGGTATAAGGCATTTCTGGAGGCAGAGTGGCATATAGGGGTATAAGGCATTTCTGGAGGCAGAGTGGCACATAGGGGGTCAAAAGGCATACCATGGGGCACAGTGGCATATAGAGGGTTAAAAGGCATATCATGGGCCACAGTGCCATATTGGAGTGGCAAGCCTGGGGGCAGATGTGCGTAACTGGGGGACAGGTTGGAAAATACAAGAAATAAAAACAAAAAAAATATTTTTCTCAATCATAGCTTTTATTAAAAAAAATAGTTTACATGAATTAACATTTACTGGTAAAACTTTTTTCCTTTAGGGTCGTCTTATATTCAGGCTTTTTCTTTTTTTCCTAAGTTAATATTCAGATTTTGGGGGGTCGTCTTATAATCAGGGTCGTCTTATAATCGAGCAAATACGGTAATTCTATCATTAGCCCCTTTTTTTTTTAAGTTGGTTTGTCATTATTTTATCAGGTCTATTACTATTATGGTAGTATTTTAATTTGAGTTTTTCTATACAGTATCTTGTCTTCTCCAATTCTTTTTGGTTAATTTTTTCTCTAAGATTTAAAATATCTTTTTTGTGTGTCTGCATGGGCTCTAATTTAGAGTCTTTCATTAAATTGCAGTAAGACACGTATAATTCATTTAACGAATTCTCCTGGGTTGCCCTCATATTCTTTTTGATCTTAATAAAGTGACCTCTTAAGACCGCCTTATAGGCGCACCATCTAATCGCTTGGGATGTTTGGCCAGCTTTGTTTTCTTGGAAAAAATTCAAGTCATTTGATAAAAAAATTCTCTATTTTCTTCTGAGAAAAGAGGCGAGTCGTCTAGCCGGCAGGTCGTAAAAGGTGTTGGGCCCCAACTATCCTTAACCTCAAAGAAAATAAGACTATGGTCTGACCATATATTCTCCCTCATCAATATCCGTTCCACTTGTTTTATCGCTTTCTCATCTCCAAGAATCATATCGATTCTGGAGAAGGTGTTGTGTACTTTTTGAATAGTGAGAATAGTCTCTTAAAGAAGGGTGTTTGACTCTCCCTAGGTCATAGAGATTAGCTTTATTGATAATGTTTCGGAAGGATTTAGCTCTCTTTTTTAACCTTTTGTTAACTTGTTTGTTTTTACCTACTTCTTTGTCCATAGATTCATCTAATATACAATTGTAGTCCCCTGCTAAAATAAAGACCTAAGAATAAAAATTCTTACTTGATCCACTTTATCTAATATTTTCTTAAGATGTAATAGAGGTTCGTTGTTGGGAAAATAAATGTTAACCAAAGTATATTTGCCATTATTTATTGTACCCACCCATATTAGATAGCATGCGTCTTCGTCTTGTTGTAGGTATTTTGTTTCAATACTGATTTTATTTGAAAAGGAAATTGCTACCCTTCTTTTTTTTTTTTTATCTATCATTGAGGCATGAAAAATGTGGGTAAAATCTCCCCCCCCCCATCTTATTTTATCTATATTTCTCCATTGTGTTTCTTGGAAAAACCTTTCTTTAGTTAAACAGGAATTGTCAGGACTCGGGTGATCAGGTCGGGTAGGAGCCCATGCGCAGGGGATACTTGGGGTTCAGTCTGTAACCCACGGTGCATGATTATGCAAACAAAGACACCACAAGCAGAAATCCAGGTAATGTAGTGTATTTTATGTATAACAGGACCAGAAAATAAGGGTAATACAGTCTAAGCAAGAAACGTATGGCAAAATAAAATACCGGTAATAAGTCTTGACAGGGAGCCCGCTTGGAAGGGCACGAAAAGGCACACAGCGTGCTTGGAAGGACACAAAGCAGGGAGTCCACTTGGAAGGACACAAAGCAGGGAGTCCACTTGGAAGGACACAAAGCAGGGAGTCCACTTGGAAGGACACAAAGCAGGGAGTCCACTTGGAAGGACACAAAGCAGGGAACCAAGAACAGTACAGGTGCAGAGCCACAGCAGGAAGGTCCATAGACTTCAATACAAAGGCCCTGACTGAAGGGCAGGGCAGGTTCATAAAGGCACGGTAATCCAGATAACAAGGCCCAGCTGGATGTATGGACTAGGGCTCAACCCAGGTAACAAGGCACACCTGATCCCAGTAATTGAGTTCTGAGTGCTCCAGAGGGCGGAGGGTGGTCACTAGTGGTAGCAGAGTTTAGTCCCTGTGTGTTGACCGAAATACATTTAAGTTCCATTTATATGGGAGTATAGATTATTATGATTGTTTCGATCTATCACAGAGACCATGGCCCACCTGCAGTGTACAAAGACCCCCTCTGTTATCTCCACTATGGCCCCGCTCTCTAACAACACCAAACATTTACAATCATAAACAAACAGAAAAAAAAACATATTCCTTAACAGGAATGTGACGCGTTTATGTATCATAGGAATATCTATAATATCCTGATACATGCTTAAGTTCATTCTGAAAAGGGGCAGTTATAGTTAATGGGTTAATTAATGGGTTCATTTAGGGGCAGTTGTGGTTGATGGGGTCTTCAGGGTTAATTTAGGGGCAGTTGTGGTTGATGGGGCCAAACTAAGGGGAATCTAAATCCTGGGAGCAGTGAATATTAACCCTGTATTTATTTATAAAAGTATTGTGTCTGTGAACGAGTCTGCAAATCTATGAGTGCACTATGGCATATCAAGGGGGTATATGGCATACCTGGGGAGGACGGAGTGACATATCAGGGAGTATAAGGCATACTGGGGTATATAAGGTATATGTGGGGAGAGCAGTGTGGCATATCTAGGAGGGCAGTGTGGCATGTCTGGGGGTATGTGCCATATCTGGGAGGCAGTCTGGCAAGCCTGGGCTCAAATGCAGTGGCGTCGGCAGGGGGGGGCCAGAGGGGGCCATGGCCCCCCCTAAATCATGCTGTGCCCCCCGGTGTGCCCCCCCAATTGAAACGCCGTCTTTTTTTTTTTTTTTTTTAATAGATCCGGAGGAGAGAGAGAGAGGCGCCGAGCGGTCGCTGAGGAATAAGTTCTCAGCGACCGTTCGGCGCCTCTCACTCTTTTCCGCGACCGCGAGGCCTCTGCCTTGGTCGCAGTGCCGGCATTTCAAGCCGAGCGCCGGTATATGATGTCATATCCGGCGCTCAGCAATGAAGCCGCGCACACTGCGGCAGAACCAGGAAGACAGAGACCTCGCGATCCCGCCGCTGGACTTCTACAAGCCCAAGGTAAGTGAACTTCAAAGGGGGGGGAGGAGGGTAGAAAGTTAGGAGGGGGTTAGAGAGTGAAAAGAGGTAGATAGGAAGTGAGAAGAGGTAGATAGGGATACATTGGGAGGGAGAGAGGGGGTAGATAGGATAGATTGGGAGGGAGAGGGGGTAGTTAGGATAGATTGGGAAGGAGAGGGGGTAGTTAGGATAGATTGGGAGGGAGAGGGGGTAGTTAGGATAGATTGGGAGGGAGAGGGGGTAGTTAGGATAGATTGGGAGGGAGAGGGGGTAGTTAGGATAGTTTGGGAGGGAGAGGGAGATATTAACATATATTGGCAGCAGGGGCTAATATTAATATTAATTGGCAGCAGGGTCTAGTATTTATATTCATATTGGCAGCAGGGTCTAGTATTTATATATATATCGGCAGCAGGGGCTAATATTAATATATATTGGCTGCAGGGGCTAAGTTTATATATATTGGCTGCAGGGACTAATAATATATATTGGCAGTAGGGGCTAATATTAATATATACTGGTAGCAGGGTCAAATATTAATATATATCGGCAGCAGGGTATAATATAAGTATATATCCGCAGCAGGGGCTAATATCAATATATATCCGCAGCAGGGGTTAATATTAATATATATCAGAAGCAGGGTGTAATATTTCTATATATTGTCATCAGCAGGGGCTAATATTAAAGAATGAGAAATAACTGCCTAACGTGTGTGTGTGTGTGTATATATATATATATATATATATATATATATATATATATATATATATATATATATATATATATATATATATATATATATAGTGTGTATATATATATATATAGTGTATATGTACCGTTTTATAATTGGCCCCCATACTTTGGTTCCTGGCCCCCCATGTGCCCCCCCTAAATATGAAAGCTGGAGACGCCACTGCTCAAATGTGCATAATTTGCATAACTGAGGGGCAATTTGGGAAATAAAAACAAGAAATGCATTTTTATCAAAGTTTTTTTTTTTATTCTGCCATTTTTTATTTTTTTTTTAAACAATTTATTCAAAGAGGAAATTGTACAAGCAAAGTACATAAAATGGAAAGGAGGGCAAATCAAAATACAAGATACAAATGCAGTAAGCATGTAGTATCATCACAGGAGATATACAAGGTACATATCAATAGAAAGAGACAATCAAAACATACAAGAATGGCAGAGGAGAATCCACCACAGAAGGTGATGTAGTGATAAACGTCACTCCAAAATTTAGCGATATGGGGGAAGGTCCAAAGCAGGGGCGTAACTAGACGCCTCAGGGCCCGGGTGCGAGAATCTGTTAAGGGCCCCCCCCACCCCCTCACCCCCCCCTCACCCCCCCAAAAAAACATGATTTTTACCCAACAATTATTTTTCAACTAATTCAACAAATTCAATTTACATATTGAATCATATCTGTAAAAATATCAAAGAAAAAGGGGCGCATGTACAAAGGGCATAATCCAGGGGTGTCCAAGTTTTTTCTGCAGTGGGCCACTTCATCAGAATTGTATACGTGCGCAGGCCGCACTCATTTTTCACTGTGACAAAAAATATGGCCTTTAATAAAATATGCAGATTAAAATAAAGTAAAATGACACAAAACCTTTACTCTTCCTCTCACTGATTTCTGGGCCTTGAAAGTTTTGCGACTACAAATTCAGGATTCCCTAGATTTATTCTAGGGATGAACTAAAATGAAAATTCTGGACCAAAACATTCAGGGTTCACTTAACCAAAACCGAAAATGACCCCCACCTTTAAAAATACTAATAAAAACTCACATGTTTAATAAAAGTAGGTAACACACAATTGGACAAAATTAGCAATATGACTTGGCATGATAGGAGTGTGATTGCTAACAGCAATCACACTCCTATCATACCCAGGCAACCAGTAAATGCTGGTACCTAGGCATGATGGGACTGTGCTCGCTGTGATTGCTGTTAGCAATCACACTCCTATCATGCCAAGTCAGCCAGTAAATGCTGGTACAGGGTGGCTGTAAGTGATGTGCAGACCCCATACTGCTGGCAGCATCACTACACAAGGGGGGCAGCTAGCTAGGTTTCAGCATGTACTGGCTGACTTGGCATGATAGGAGTGTGATTGCCAACAGTAGTCACAGTCCCATCATGCCTAGGTTCCAGCACTTACACATCCATCCAGTAAATGCTGGAACCTAGGCATGATGGGACTCTGATTGCTATTAGCAATCACACTCCTATCATGCCAAGTCAGCCAATACACGCTGGTACAGGATGGCTGTAAGTGATGTGCAGACCCCATACTGCTGGCAGCATCAATACACAAGGGGGGCAGCTAGCTAGGTTTCAGCATGTACTGGCTGACTTGGCATGATAGGAGTGTGATTGCCAACAGTAGTCACAGTCCCATCATGCCTAGGTTCCAGCACTTACACATCCATCCAGTAAATGCTGGAACCTAGGCATGATGGGACTCTGATTGCTATTAGCAATCACACTCCTATCATGCCAAGTCAGCCAACACACGCTGGTACAGGATGGCTGTAAGTGATGTGCAGACCCCATACTGCTGGCAGCATCAATACACAAGGGGGGCAGCTAGCCAGGTTTCAGCATGTACTGGCTGACTTGGCATGATAGGAGTGTGATTGCTAACAGCAATCACAGTCCCATCATGCCTAGGTTCCAGCACTTACACATCCATGCTATCACACACACACACACACACACTCATTTATTCATATAATCGTTAATTCACAGATTAATTCCCTCAATCACACACACTCATTCAAACACCCTCCCCACCCCCTTACCTGCACTGCATCTCCCTTCGATGCCGCTCACAGACTTCAGCAGGGGGCGCGGCCTCCCTCTGCCTTCTCTGCTAAAGCACAGAGGAAGTAGGAAGTCACGTGAACTCCGCTTCCTCTGTGCTGTCCAGAAGACCCTCCCACAAGTAAGTAGCAGGGCTTGAGGTGCGGCTCGCGTAAGATCGGTTACCCTGGCTGCCGATCTTACGCGGGCCGCACCTCGAGGTCTCGCGGGCCGCATTTGGCCCGCGGGCCGCATGTTGGACGCCCCTGCCTTATTTAAAAAAAAAAAAAAAAAACTTAAAAAAGATTTCGGGCGGCCCCTTGGCTTGGGCCCCCCTGCCGCCGGGGCCCGGTCGCAGTCGCGACCCCTGCGACCCCGGTAGATCCGCCACTGGTCCAAAGATTATGATACAGATCGGCATCAGGCGCCGCGAACTTGAAACAGTTAGAACAATCGCCCAACCAGGTAGTGATAGAGTTTCGGGGTCATGTACGCCCCGGTGGAGGATTTTTAAAAACATTTCGCTATAGGAGCGAGACACCAAAAACTTGGAATTCAATACTTCGGGGTACGGAACGCATAAGCAACCTACACCCTAAACGGTAGTGAATTAGGGGTAACGACAAATGAGAAGGATTTGGGAATTGTTATAGACAACAAACTAGGCAACAATGTGCAATGTCAGTCTGCGGTTGCTAAGGCCAGTAAGATATTGTCGTGTATAAAAAGGGGCATCAAGTCGCGGGATAAAAATATAATTTTGGCTCTGTATAAATCAATGGTAAGACAACACCTTGAATATGCTGTGCAATTTTGGGCACCTATTCTAAAGAAGGATATCATAGCACTAGAAAGGGTGCTAGAGGCGGGCTACAAAATTAATAAAAGGGATGGAGCACCATAGTTATGAAGAAAGGTTAAGAAATTTAAATCTGTTTAGTTTAGAAAAACGGCACCTCAGAGGGGACATGATAGCATTATATAAATATATTCGGGGCCAATACAAACCATTGTGTGGAAATCTATTCATAAACAGGACTATGCGTAGGACACGTGGTCACGCGTTTAGACTGGAAGAAAGGAGATTTAGTCTAAGGCAGAGGAAAGGGATTTTTACAGTAAGGACAATAAGGATGTGGAATTTTCTGCCTGCAGAGGTAGTGTTATCGGAGTCTGTACAGACGTTTAAACAGCAACTGGATGGATACTTGGAAAAACATAATATTCAGGGATATAATCTTTAATTATGGGGAAACAGCCTATTGATTCAAGGAGAAATCTGACTGCCATTTTGGGGACAAGAAGCGAAACTGGGGTTTTTTTGCCTTCTTTTGGATCAACAGCACCAAATTAACAGATATAGGGAAGGCTGAACTTGATGGACGTATGTCTTTTTTCAGCCTATGTAACTATGTAATACTGTAGCTTCAACTAGCGCCTCCAGGTCTATATTTGGGAGGTCTTTCTTCCAAGCAGGCAGACCCTGTCTAAGGGAACCCCAGGCGATAACAGGTCTGATGCGCCCATAAAGAAAGGACATGGTAAGGGGGCTAGAGGGATTGCAAAGGGTTATACTGTCGATAGGATTGTTGTGATTCCTAGGGGACAGCAAAGCCAAAACACCGACAATAAAACTGCGAAGTTGTAAATAATGTAATGACTGACAGAAAGAGAAGAAAACTTGTCACAAAACTGTTGCCAGGTAAGGGGATGAGAAGTCATGGGGCTTAGAAAGTCAGTAATGAGGCGGCCCCCTTCAATTTCCAGTCTCTTGAAAATAGGAGAAGATTTGCCATGTTGAAATCTGGGATTACAAACCAAGGGCATATAGATAGTATGCGAAAACCCCAAGCCCAAACATTTCCGTAATAGGGTCCATGCCCTGTCTGTGTGGTATAAAAGCGGGTTCGAGCGTAAGTCGGGAGGCCATAGGTGTTTAGGGAGATGTAGAAGGGAGGGCAACCGAATATCAGGAGTTAGTTGGGACTCTAACCTAGTGGTAGCAAAACGATCATGATCCAAAATCCAATCCACCACATACCTATAATTGGCCGCTAGATTATAATCAAGTAAATGGGGAAGATACAAGCCTCCGTTAGCGGTAGGTTGTTGTAGTTTTACTAAGGCAATCCTAGATCGTTTACCGCCCCATAAGAAACGTTGGAGAGACCGATGGTGAGCATGGAGCATATGGATAGGATAAAGGAGATTTTATGCAGATGACATCTACCCGTGAAGGAAAGGGGAAACTTAGCCCAGGACTTGAGTAAACTGTCAACTTGTAGTAGAAGGGGAGGGATATTCAACTTATATAGCTGAGAATGGGAAGAGGGGATCCAGAGACCTAGATACTTAAGAGCCGTAGAGGGGGTCCAGCGGTAATGGAAACAATCACCCCACCCATCCCTGGCTTGCGGGAATATAGGAAGGGCTTCCGTTTTGGTAGCATTAATTAAAACCCCCGAAGCCCTATGGAACAGAGCAAAAAGATCTAGAAGTGGAGGAGTGGACTGCCTGGGATCGGAGAGAAACAAAAGCAGATCGTCGGCGAAAGCGACCACCTTCAATTCAGACCCACCCACGGGGATCCCCTTCAACTGTGAGTTTAGCCTGTTAATGAGTAGTTGAGTGAGGGGGGGAGCTGTAGAGTGCCTGAAATAAATGAGTAAAGCGCATACCAAAATTATGGAATTTGAAAAAAAGACGTGAGATAATGCCACGTAATGTGATCGAACGCTTTGTCCTCATCACAACTAAGGATAATGGCAGATTTATTTTTCGACAATTTAGTAGAGGCAATGGCCGAGATCATACTTCTAACATTTTGGGTAGAATGACGTCCATGGAGGAAGCCCGTCTGGGACGGACCTATCAACCTTGCCAGGATGGGTTGGAGACGAGAGGCCATTATAGCCGTTAAAATCTTAAAATCCTGGTTAAGGAGGGAGATCGGGCGGTAGGAAGACATCAATTCAGGATCGCGATTAGGTTTGGCAATAAGCACAGTCCTAGAAAGATTGAAGTCTTTCGGGGGCAGCTCACCAGCAAGGAGATGATTATATAATTCACGAAGATGAGATAACAGATGGGGCTCTAAAATTTTAAATAAATAAAAAATTTCAATTTTTTTATCCGATTAATCGATTGATCGAAAAAATAATCGACCAACTAATCGATAATGAGAATAATCGTTAGTTGCAGCCCTACATTAAATTGAGGTGAGGGTGAGATGTGGATGAGATTGAGGAGTTCAGAGTGCACCAGATGAAGTGTTCGAATAAGCATTCCTAAGGAAAATAAAGGGTTAAACAGGAGATGAGGGGTTCAGTGTGTACCATATAAAGATACTTGCAAGAGAGGAAGATATGGTGGAGATTATTATTGCTAGGTGAGTTATTAGGTGAAAGCATTAAGACCAGGAATGGATAGATAACCCAATATAACTGTGTCCACTTATGAAGTGTCCATTTAGGATTAGACCACTGCAGTTGCATTTCCAAGGTCCATCCTGTTCTTCTGGATACTTCACAAGCTGACCCTGGAGCTATGTTTGATACTTCAATGTAGATGAAAACTAAATATAGAAGAGTATTGGACACTAACAGGAACTGCCAGATGACACAGGACTGAAAAATGGATCCCTCAGCAAAGATAGAACTGTAGCAGCAGAGGCAGGGCAATGAGCTAGTACTGTCACGGTGGCCCCAACATAACAGAGCAAAACAGGCTCTCACTGTGATGTTAAGGGGGCATGGAACGTGAAAAGCATTAATGGCAAAAACCAACTGGCTGGGTCACTCACCTCTTTAAAAAAGAGGTGGGACGAAGAGCTGAGGCACGGCCATTGAGAGCCGCGGTGAGTGCACGGCGCCCCCTTTAATTTCATGAACGCCGGCCTATCTTTTATTTAAATTTTAAAAATACATGAATTAATTAAGAAATAAGTTTCTTACAAGAATATTGTGAAGAATAATGTGATCACTGTTTTGTTCCACTGAAGCACATGTTTTGATTCCATTATGTCTAATGTATTTAATTTTGTAAGGCCTTTTAACACTTTTGCTTTCTGGCATTTTAATACAAATAATGTGATAAAAAGAATGTTTTATAGCTATTTGCACGGCAAATAGTGCGACTCGGATATGTATAGGGGGTGCATGTGGGCAGGGGCGTAACTAGACGCCTCAGGGCCCGGGTGCGAGAATCTGTTAAGGGCCCCCCCACCCCCTCACCCCCCCCCAAAAACATGATTTTTACCCAACAATTTTTTTTCAACTAATTCAACAAATTCAATTTACATATTGAATCATATCTGTAAAAAAATCAAAGAAAAAGGGGCACATGTACAAAGGGCATAATCCAGGGGTGTCCAAGTTTTTTCTGCAGTGGGCCACTTCATCAGAATTGTATACGTGCGCGGGCCGCACTCATTTTTCACTGTGACGAAAAATATGGCCTTTAATAAAATATGCAGATTAAAATAAAGTAAAATGACACAAAACCTTTACTCTTCCTCTCACTGATTTCTGGGCCTTGAAAGTTTTGCGACTACAAATTCAGGATTCCCTAGATTTATTCTAGGGATGAACTAAAATGAAAATTCTGGACCAAAACATTCAGGGTTCACTTAGCCAAAACTGAAAATGACCCCCACCTTTAAAAATAATAATAAAAACTCACATGTTTAATAAAAGTAGGTAACACACAATTGGACAAAATTAGCAATATGACTTGGCATGATAGGAGTGTGATTGCTAACAGCAATCACACTCCTATCATACCCAGGCAACCAGTAAATGCTGGTACCTAGGCATGATGGGACTGTGCTCGCTGTGATTGCTGTTAGCAATCACACTCCTATCATGCCAAGTCAGCCAGTACATGCTGGTACAGGGTGGCTGTAAGTGATGTGCAGACCCCATACTGCTGGCAGTATCACTACACAAGGGGGGCAGCTAGCTAGGTTTCAGCATGTACTGGCTGACTTGGCATGATAGGAGTGTGATTGCTAACAGTAGTCACAGTCCCATCATGCCTAGGTTCCAGCACTTACACATCCATCCAGTAAATGCTGGAACCTAGGCATGATGGGACTGTGATTGCTGTTAGCAATCACACTCCTATCATGCCAAGTCAGCCAGTACATGCTGGTACAGGGTGGCTGTAAGTGCAGACCCCATACTGCTGGCAGCATCACTACACAAGGGGGGCAGCTGGCCAGGTTTCAGCATGTACTGGCTGACTTGGCATGATAGGAGTGTGATTGCTAACAGCAATCACAGTCCCATCATGCCTAGGTTCCAGCACTTACACATCCATGCTAACACACACACACACACACACTCATTTATTCATATAATCATGAATTCACAGATTCATTCCCTCAATCACACACACTCATTCAAACACCCTCCCCACCCCCTTACCTGCACTGCATCTCCCTTCGATGCCGCTCACAGACTTCAGCAGGGGGCGCGGCCTCCCTGCTAAAGCACAGAGGAAGTAGGATTTCACGTGAACTCCGCTTCCTCTGTGCTGTCCAGAAGACCCTCCCACAAGTAAGTAGCAGGGCTTGAGGTGCGGCTCGTGTAAGATCGGTTGCCCTGGCTGCCGATCATACGCGGGCCGCACCTCGAGGCCGCATGTTGGACGCCCCTGCCTTATTTTAAAAAAAAAAACTTAAAAAAGATTTCGGGCGGCCCCTTGGCTTGGGCCCCCCTGCCGCCAGGGCCCGGTCGCAGTCGCGACCCCTGCGACCCCGGTAGATCCGCCACTGCATGTGGGTATAAGAGCTCGACCGCGAGATAAACTATATGGGGCTGGTCTCCAAATGTTTCCAGGGCTGGTTTTCATTCGGCCCTGGCCCAGAGCAACTACACCTTAACCCTAAACCCCACGACTACAAACTTTATTCGCTGCCAGCACCAAGTTCTATTTAAAGTTTTAAATAGGCTCGGTAACAGTTTGATAACTCCTGAACTGCTTAAACTATAGAAAACTTCCAAATTAGAAAAAAATTGAATGATAACTCCAGTAATGTGATAAGTCACAGTGCTTTACAAAAATATTAAAATACTTACAAGACAGTATAAAAATAAACAGGGATAAAACACAGAAAACTTACATAACATAAAAGTAAAATAATCGAGCTTGGTCATAAAACCCGGCAGCAAACTCCTGCCTGATATTTTAATACCTCATATGTTATTAGAACCGTACAGGTACTAAACACCCACTACCTACCTGATAACTAAGTGACCTTTCTAATTTTTAAGCCCTGTTTAGCTCCCTCCTGCCAGATTTGATGCTATTCTGAAGGGCACACAGAACATCTTCATGTCATCATTCTACTATGGAAACCATATTTCTTAAATCATAACTCTGAAGATACTAGGTGCTGCATCCTCTGTGTGACCCCAGTGCCTGGTCCCGTGTAAGAATTTATGGCATACAAAACAGGACATCTGGCATCCTTTCAAGATGCCCTGCTTGGATGCTCTTCCTGTCCCACTGATTTTATGATAGGGTCTGGCCAGAACTTCAGATAACATTTATGGCAGGATGTAGCCTAAGAAAAACTATTTTTTTCTTCTTCATGCAAGATGCCTTGTTAATCCTTTAACATAAGCATTTTGGATGACAGGTACTGGCAAACAGACACTCTCAGCCACCTGGTCCAAGACTGAATCCCATCCTGCAATAAAAAAAGAACAAGAATGGATCCCCCAGAAGCAGCAGAAGCAGACTCATCCAGCCACATGGTACTTAAATGGACTAAATCGGAATTTCGCTCAATTTGAATTCATTAGCGTGAAAACCCTCTCGCTAGTGGGTGGGCAGCTTTCTGGTCCCAATAACTTAAGGGGTCAGTAGTATGAGGAGGTAGCAGTTCTTTGACAATTTCAGAGGTGTTAGTCTGGCTTTTGGGAGCATGAGTTGTACCCACCAAAGAATAAGGGGCCTCTGCACAAATAGCTGCTTCTCTCCATGGGTACGGGAATTGCATATGCACGTGGAGCTACTGATGCAGGAAGTTTCCATTTCGGTTCCTGCATCTCTTCTTCACTCAGCATGCCCCCTTTGTGCTGAATCTCATGCACCCTATGGACAAAGCATGTCCATCCATGTTTTAAAATTATTTTAAGGGCCAACTTGCCCTTAATCCTTGGATAACATTCTTTGAATTATTGTCTGACAGACATCACAGGGGTCTACTTGATATTGCAGGGGAGACATTGGAGCTGGATCACCATAGCTAATTGTCTAGTGATGATAAAGTTTACACCAAAGAGGAGCTGGTGTTTAAAGCCCTAAAGGAGGTGTTGCGTGCGAACACAGTTTTGGTCATTCCAGAGGTCTCTAAAAAAATTGTGGTACAGACTGATTTGTTTGAATTAAGCCCAGGAGCAGTTCGTAAGTACACACCACTATGCTCCCCCTCCATGAGTGAGCTGGTCCAAACCAGACCGAGCCCACTTATATGGATAAGGGTATAAAAACTATACAGTCATATCCTCGATATACTTGTATACTGCTTTTGTTGAGAACTGAAAAATGTCTAGGTTTTGTATCTATTGTTTGATGACTACTGTGATAACTGTTAGTATAATTCCTCTGACAGTTGGCCCAAGATCTTCCTTCACCTCTTAATTTTGTAGATAGTAGATTTTGTGGACAACGCAGTATTTCGTGAATGTTTTCTTTATGCTGTGTTCTTGCAACCGGTATATATAGTGTAACTCCTTTTACATTATTTGACTTGAGGCCTTGAACTGCAAATATGATTTGTAATTGTTTTAATAAAGTTGAATAAAGTACTATGTATTTATTTTTAGAAGCTATACCATCAAGAATATTTACTGCATCAAGTACAACTGCAATTACTACAAATAGGATTACGATTGATACAGGGAGAACAACTGTTGTAACATTATCAAGCAACAGAAACAGAAGTGCTACTACAGTATTTACTGAGAGTGATATCCCATTTGAAGTTACTACACAGTCAGCTCCAGCTGCATCTCAGCTTCCTGCTATTGGCTCTGAAAGTTGTGAAGCAATTGAAGCCCGTGAGATCATGTGGTTCAAGACTCGTCAAGGACAGACAGCCAAGCAGCCATGTCCTTTAGGCACTGTGGGTAAGACATTTAACTGCAGTTTTCTTGGCTTCATGTGTTAAATATTATGTTTGTAATAATAGTTTAATAAGATGCATGCATTTAAATATAGTTTTTAACCACTTGGCGGCTAAGCCATTTCCCACCCTGGTGCTAAGCTGGTTTTCGGCATTTTGGTGCATCTCACGTTTAAACACGTTTAGAAGTAAATTTCTTGGGAATAAACTATACAAAACATAGTTTTTTTTCAGCACACCCAGCAGATTCCAAATATACCATTGTTATATGTGTATGACTCATTAGGTTTGCAAAATAAAGCGAAAAATGGGGGAAAAAAGTGTATTTTTTCACTTCCGACTCAATAAAAAGTAGTTTGTAATTTTATTTTCCTAAACTCTAATATCAAAACCTGTGTTGCTAAATATTTGTAGTAGGTAACCGGTCTAAAATAAACAGAAATTGAGCACAGTAGCAATATTTTATTGCTAAAAGTTACATTTACTAGACTATCACAAGAAATCTTTAAATTTAATGCATGGCTGCCGTCAATTAAACAGCTCTAGCTGCCTGGGATGTTAAAATATGCCAACAAAACTATATATTTTTAGAAACTACACCCCCAGCTGCAGCAAATGAGGTCTTATTTGTATTTGTATCACAAATCTGACTTGCACAACAAATAAGTGAATATCACACCTATAAAAATAAAAAAATAAAAAATTAAAAGCGACAAGTTCATTTATGTCTTGCGCACTCCAGTCTTGTGCTACTAATAGATGCAGCCCCTCATTTGATGTGCCAAGGGGTGTAGTTTCTGCAAATGTATACTTTATGTACCATAATTTAACTTCCCAGCTGTCTAGAGCTGTCTAATTGCAGGCATCACCCCTAAATGTTTCAAGACAATTTTTTAACAAGATTTTCAAATCAGCCATATCTGAAGTAAAAGTGGTCTAGACATATGGGAAGTTAAATTCAAGAAACTACACCCCTTGGAGCTTCAACTGAGGGGCTACATGTATTTCTAGGACAAAAGTTGAGTGCACAAAAATGATGGAATATGTCACTTTGGCTAGAAAATATGTTTTTACTAACCATAGCGACATGTTCATTTGTGTCTTGCACACTCCAGGCTTCAACCCTAATTACTGACCATTCACACTCCTTTCATATCTCTATTCACTCACAGAAGCACACACCATTCTTTCCCCTTACAATCCCAAAGAAATTATGATAAAGGGAGAAAAAAAATCACTTTTACGGAAAAAAACTACTTATTTTTACAGTAAAAATGCAAGGAGCTCCAGGGATGAGATGGTTACTCACGTACTGCACAGGCTAAATGGCTGTTTTTAATAATATTTTCAGTTAATTTACAGTTCATCAGGATTTCAAAAATTGCCTCAATTGCCACCATTGGCTAAATTTAACCCCATGATCAAAGTTGTTAGGTCTATTGCATGGAAAATCGGCTTCCCTGTTTCCTTTAGGCCCCTGTTCCCGTCCTTCCTTCTTTTGGGGCAAGCAGCAATGCTGAAGGTCTACGTGGGTATATTTGGGTTCAGAACATCATCCAGTTGGTATGCAGTTTTTATACCTTTCTTATGTTTGTCAGGAAAATAATTCATGCAAATCCAGTGAAAGGAAAGATCCTAACCAGCTTCATAGATTATTTTTTTCAGGAAGAGGTCATGATTCCAGTTGTATTCCCTTCCACATACCCATTGTGGAACGAGATATGCAGTCTCTCCATTTGCCGGCAGCACAAATCACTTTCAGTTCTGAACTCTCCCCTTTGGTCTCAGCACGACCACAAGGACATTTTCCAAAGTTTGTATCGTTTGCATTGCAGAATTACATCTTCCCCTGAGACTTTCTCCACACAGAGACAGTGCCCTACAATCCCTAGAATCCCCTGCATAAAAGACAAAGAGTCAGGTGGGTTCAACATGCATGGTGATCCTGGTTGCAGAATTTGACATCAGCAAACATTAAGCAAGACTGGTAAGGACAGTGTCTTTAGTAAGGGTCTGCTACCAGGAACCAGGTGAACACAAAATGTAAAGTGCAAAACGCCTGTTGTAATAACCAAGCAAACAAAGCTAAATCGTGATCCAGGAGTATATACCAAAAGACAGAAGGTCAGAAATCAAGACGAATATTCTTGGTCAGTGAGGGACATCATGGAAAGCCAGGCTGTCATGAACGGGGTCCATACAGATGACTGTAATGATCCACAGCGCCCAATGCAGAGTGGAGATACAGGACCAGATGCAGGGTAACCACACTTCCCTGAGTGTTGGGCCATCAGGGTTGTGTGGCCACATACCAGGACACTGACATAGCAGCAGGAGGTATCCAGTACAGATAACAGGATATAGAGATCTCTGGCAGCTACGAACAGTAAAGGCAGGACAGAGCCAAAGGAGTAGAAACAGGTTGCAGGGACAGGCTACACACAAGGTCCGACAAAAATAGGACAGGACACCCCTCTGCCGGGGCACAAGACAGGACAACAGAGCACAGGGCTGACAAGGCTGACCAGGTTACATACAACAACTATACAGAAATAACAGGACTCAACAGAATAGACTAGACAAGGACATGAAAAGAACCCCTTTCTAAAATAACAAGATTGGAGATTGTCACATTATGGCCATAGCATGCTTAGCCCACCACTACGCCAAAGTACTCCAATATGGCGGTGGGTCCTAACACTAAAATCTGCCTACTGAATTACTAATAAACAAACTAAAAATTTAATCTAAACACATATCAGAGAAAGACATGCCTGCAGACTGAGACGAACATAATGGGTAGGGCACACCTTATAAAGGGAACAGAAGCTGAAGCTAAGGGCAGGACTGGCATTTTTGGGATGTTTGGATACCATCCTTTAGTCCTTCCAGACCCACCATCGACCTCTTCTCTCCCTGCTTTTTCTACTCGGATTCGAGTGCAAGCAGATCTTAAAAGTCTGGCTGTCAACTGTAAATCTCCATCTCTCTTGTCCTTCAAAGTTTGCTCCTAAATAACCTCTAGGTTCAAGCTTCACCCAATGTTCAATGTACCACTCATCAAACCATGGTTTCCTGATCCCTTTTCTTCACAACATCACAGTCCCCCTAAGCCCATCCTCTTAGTTAGTTCAGAAGAAATGAGGTCCAAGGCATTCTTGACTCCAGCCTATGAAGGAGACAACTGGAATATTTAGTAGATTTGAAGGGGTTTGGGCCTGAAGATAATTCCTGGGAACCCGCTACCAATATCCATGCCTCAACTCTGGTCCAAGTTTTTCACAATACACACTCATCTCGTCCATTACTCAGCCGTGCTCAGAAGGGCACGCCATTGGGAACAGGATCAGAGTCAATACTTGCCTTCGAGTTGGAAGGGTCCCTCGATGTCCAGCAGCGGTCCCCCTGTCAAACCACAGCTGCCAGAGGACAGCAATGAGTCTCTCCTTCCTCTGAGCAGCCCAGCTGGCAGTATGTGTTTACATGCCAGCAGGGACTATCTATTAAACAGGCCACAAAATATTTTTTGTCAGGAGATTTTTAGGTTGTTTTTTTTTGGACTCTACTTAAAGCCCTATCCCACTCCCATTTCTTGCTCGGTTGTCTAGTTTGTTCCTGCAACTCAGCATTCTTGTTTATTTTATCAATGCCTGTCCCTGAGTCCTGCACCAGTACCTTTCCCTATTCCTTTTTCCACAGCCTATTCATTACCGGTTCTAAACATAGAAACCTCTGAGTACTTTCCTTTAGTACCTGCCCTTATCCTATATCTAGCTTGGCCTTATGCCTATCCCATGCTTGCTTAAATGCCTTTACTGTATTAACATCTACCACTTCTGCTGGAAGGCTATTCCATGCGTCCACTACCCTTTCCGTAAAGTAATATTTTCTGATGTTACCATTAAACCTTTGCCCCTCTAGCTTATGACTATGTCCTCTTGTTGTGGTAGTATTTCTTCTTTTAAATAAACTCTCTTCCTTTATCTTGTTGATTCCCTTTAAGTATTTAAATGTTTCTATCATATCCCCCCTGTCACGTCTTTCTTCCAGGCTATATAGGTTAAGATCCTTTAACCTGTCCTGGTAAGGTTTATCCTGTAATCCATAAACCATTTTAGTAGCCCTTCTCTGAACTTTCTCCAACATTTCAATATCCTTCTGGAGATACGGTTTCCAGTATTGTACACAATACTCCAAGTGAGGTCTCACCAGTGATCTGTACAACGGCATGAGCACTTCCCTCTTTCTACTGCTAATACCTCTCACTATACAGCCCAGCATTCTGCTCGCATTACCTGCTGCTCTACTGCATTGTCTGCCTACCTTTAAATCTTCAGAAATAATTACCCCTAAATCCCTTTCCTCACACGTTGAGGTTAGGACAGTATCAAATATTCTATACTCTGCCCTTGGGTTTTTATGCCCCAGGTGCATTACTTTGCATTTATCCACATTAAATGCCAGTTGCTACAGCTCTGACCATTTTTCCAGTTTGCCTAAATCATTTGCCATTTGGCTTCTTCCTCCAGGAACATCAACCCTGTTGCAAATTTTTGTGTCGTCAGCAAATAGACATACCTTTCCACCAAGACCATCTGCAATATCACTAATAAAAATATTAAAGAGAGTGGGTCCAAGTACAGATCCTTGAGGTATCCCACTAGTAACAAGACCTTGTTCTGAATATATGCCATTGACTACAACCCTCTGTTGTCTGTCACTCAGCCACTCCTTAATCCATTCAACAACATTGGGATCTAAACCCAGAGATTGCAGTTTATTTATAAGTCTTCTATGTGGCACAGTGTCAAAGGCTTTACTAAAATCCAGATACGCAATGTCTACTGCACCACCTTGATCAATTACTTTAGTCACCCAATCAAAGAAATCAATAAGATTCGTTTGGCATGATCTTCCTGAGGAAAACCCATGTTGTTTTTGATCTTGAAACCCATGCGACTTCAGATGTTCAACAATCCTTTCCTTTAACATTGTTTCCATTAATTTCCCCACTACAGATGTAAGACTAGCTGGCCTGTAGTTGCCTGACTCCTCCCTATTGCTTTTTGTGAATGGGCACAACATTCGCTACTTTCCAATCCCCTGGGACAACTCCCGTTACCAATGATTCGTTAACTATATCAGTTAACGGTTTTGCTAGTACACCCCCAAGCTCTTTTAATAGCTTGGGGTGTATCCCATCAGGCCCCATCCACTTATTTATCTTTACCTTAGACAACTGAAGTAGAACCTCCGCCTCGATAAACTCACATATTTCAAATGATTTTTTTTCCCAACTGAGGTCCCATTCCCTCATTTTCATTTGTAAAAACTGAACAGAAATATTAATTGAGGCAGTCAGCTAAACCTGTATCCTTTTCTACATACATTCCTCTAACTAATCCTTGTTTTACTTTCCTTTTCTCATTTATATATCTAAAAAATGTTTTATCTCCATTTTTTTTACTGACAGGGCAATTCGCTCTTCTGCATGTGATTTGGCAGATCTTATAACTTTCTTTGCCTCTTTCTGCCTAATTTTATAGATCTGTCTATCTTCCTCATTTTGGGTATTTTTGTATCTACTAAAGGCTAACTTCTTGTCTTTTAACGATTTTGGCCACTTCTGCAGAGTACCACAGCGGTTTCTTTAATTTTTTACTGTTACTGACCAGCCTAATACCATTTTCTGTTATCTTCAATGATACAGCTTTTACATAATCCCATTTCTGATGGACTCCATTTAAATGCTCCAGTCTGATAACGACTCCTCTACACACATTCTCATTTTAGAAAAGTCAGCTTTTCTAAAATCTAAAACTTTTGTTTTTGTGTGGTGTAGAGTCACTGTTCGTATATTAAACCACACAGGCTGATGATCACTAGATCCCAAACTTTCACCTACAGAAAGATCTGTTAACAAATCTCCATTTGTGAACACTAAATCCAATATGGCCTCCTTACGAGTTGGTTCCTCAACTATTTGTTTTAAAGATAATCCCAGTAGGGAGTTTAGAATATCTGCCCTCTGGGTACAACCTGCTACTTTTGTTTTCCAGTTCACATCAGGGAGATTAAAGTCACCCATGATTATAACATCCCCTTCACTCTCATTTTAGTCATTTCCTCCACTAGTAGATTATCTAGTTCTTCTACTTGTCCTGGGGGTCTATAAATCACACCTATGCGAATTACTTTACTTTTGCCAAATTGTACTGTAACCCAAACCGACTCTATGTTCTCCTCACTCACTCCAACTTGTATTAAGTTAGATCTTATGTTATTTTTCACATATAGGGCCACCCCTCCCCCTTTCTTGCCCTTTCTGTCTTTTCTATATAAAGAGTACCCCATTATTGATATGTCCCAGTCATTTTTCTCATTATACCATGTCTCAGTAACAGCCACTATATCAACATTCTCAGTTGCCACAACTGTTACAAGTTCATGGATCTTATTCCCTAAACTGCGAGCATTCGTAGACATGACCTTTAGCTTGTCATTTAACACGGATGCTGCAATCGCTTTCTGTCCTTGTTTTGGGGGGGGGGGCAAAATAAATGCTTCTCCCTATTATCTGTATAGACCAAGCCCCCAGATCCACCCACCTGGTTACTAAGTAAATCACCTTTCTATACTGTTTAGCCCGGTATTTATCCCCCCCCCCCCATTCCTAGTTTAAAATCTCCTAAAACCGTCTGGCCATTCTCTCCCCAAGCACATTGGACCCTCTTGCATTTAGGTGCAATCCATCACGACTATAGAGATTGTACCCCAACGCAAAATCAGCCCAGTGCTCTAAAAACCCAAAGCCCTCCTTCTCACACCAAGACTTCAGCCACGCGTTTAGCTGCCTAATCTCCCGCTGCCTTTCTGGTGTAGCGCATGACACAGGTAGTATCTCTGAGAATACTACCTTGGAGGTCCTTTTTTTAATCTTGCTCCCTAAATCCCTAAAATTACCTTTTAGGACACTCCATCTTCCTCTTACAATGTCATTGGTTCCAATGTGCACTAAAACAGCTGGATCCTTGCCAGCCCCTCCCAATAATCTATCCACTCTATCCGCAATATGCCGAACCCGGGCACCCGGGAGACAGAAAACCATTCGGTTGCTGCGATCAGAGCTACAGATTACCCTGTCTGTTTTCCTAATTATTGAATCCCCTACCACCACAACCTGCCTGGGCTTTCCTTCCTTTCGGATCCCCTGCACGCTGGATGAGCTGCTGTCCCGGCTGTTAGAGAGAACAGCTTTTTCCGGAAAGCCTACCTCTGAGTCTGCCTCCCCAACATGCTCACTTAAATGGGCAAATTTGTTGGGATGGAGATACTCTGGGCTGGCTTCCCTTTTCTTCTTCCCTCCCCCACTGCAACCACGTTTTACTGTTACCCACCTATGTGCCTGACTCCCTTCTCACTGATCTCCTCCCTCATTGCTATGGGCCCCATCTAAACTCTTCTCAGTGAGCAAGAGGCTCCTCTCAAGATTGTCAATCTCTCTGTGTTTCAATGTGCCTCTTCAGAGCACCAACCTCAGCCTTCGAGAGAGACCAATTGTTCACACTTGCCACAGCGATATGGACCCAGGAACTGCTGTTCCAAGCATGCATATATATATGGCATGATGTGCACTGAGTGAGTTCTCCAAGCTTGCTCATACTTTAGGGAGGGATGTGAGCACTTACAGGATTTAAACAATTACTTTATGGCCCTTACCCTCCTTTCTCTTACACTCTTGTCTTGCACTAACTGCTGTGGTGCACAAACTGGTCACTTACAGAACGCAAGTCACTTAAACAAATACAAGCCCTTACTATGAGCAAGCTCTGTGAGTTTAACCACTTCCTTTATACAGAGCAACACAGTTAATTGATTATAAACCTCACCCTTAACTAATTACACTCTAGAAAATGGGGGGGGGCACAGTTAAGCAAAACACACAGTTTTTGTTTGTTTTTTTGTCACAAACCCTTCAACCTTCTTGTTGATGGTTGAGATACAAACCCACTGTTGTTATAGTTATAATACCACTTCTCTGCTGCTGCTGTGGTGCACAAACTGGTCACTTACAGAAAGCAAGTCACTTAGAGAATGCACTTACTATGACCTTGGTTTGTCATATCTACTTTGTGTATTAACCCTTGGTACCCTGCTTGAATTGATTAACCATTGCTGACCCAGCTTGCCATCTGTCTACGCTGTACTTGTACCAATTAACCATTGCTGACCTGGCCTGCCTTCTGACTGTGCTACACTTGTACCGATTTACCATTGCTGGCCTCTCAGTAACTGGGTCCATACAGACGACTGTAATGACCCAGAGCGCCCAAGGATGGAGAAATGCAGGGATTCCACATGCAGAAGCGGTACTCACCCGGCGACTCCACTCACCCGGGTGGTGAGCATCTAGGGTTGTGCAGCCACATACCAGCGCCCTGACATAGCAGTGGATGTTGTCCAGAACGAAGCAAAGTGATATCCTGCAGGCACCTTGGAGCAGGCATGAGACATAGCACTAGAATCATATGTGGGATGCTGCAGAGTGTGGAAGCTAAGCACAGTAACAGCTGAAACAAAGCAAGCAAGGCACAGGGAGACCAAGCAAGAAACATAACTGGACAATAAATACATAATACAGGGAACAAGACAAGGAATACTGAAGAAGCGACATGAACAGGACAGGACACCCCTGTCCCGGGGATACAGGACAGGACACCCCTGTCCCGGGGATACAGGACAGGACACCCCTGTCCCGGGGATACAGGACAGGACACCCCTGTCCCGGGGATACAGGACAGGACACCCCTGTCCCGGGGATACAGGACAGGACACCCCTGTCCCGGGGATACAGGACAGGACACCCCTGTCCCGGGGATACAGGACAGGACACCCTCTACCGGGGATACAGGACAGGACACCCTCTACCGGGGATACAGAACAGGACACCCTCTACCGGGGATACAGGACAGGACACCCCTCTACCGGGGATTTAGGACAACAAAGCACAGAGCTACCTAGACTAACCAGGCTACACATGACAAGAATACACAGACACCACAAGACCAAACAGGATTAGCGTAGGACTACTAGATAACAATAGGAGATTCCATCACATCTTATGGCCATAGTACGCTTAGCCCACCACTACGCCAAAGTACTCCAATATTCGCTAACGCTAAACCCCGCCTACAGCGGTACTAAACAAGCCAAACATGAAATCTAAACACACATCAGAGAGACATACCTGTAGAGTACAGACTGAGACAAACATAACGGGTGGGACACACCTTATAAAGAGAACAGAGCTGAAGCAAAGAGCAGAACTAGAAGCAGGGAATAGAAGATCAGAACAGAGCATAAGGAAATACAGGAATGGATTGAAGCAAAACAGAGAAACTGTAGCAAGACAGAGATATGCAGCTCCGCAGCCTGGGTAGAACATGACATGACCCTGTCTGCCTACTGTCTACACTGCACCTAGGATTTATTGACTGTTGCTGACCCGGCCTGCCTTTTGACTACGCTGTATCTTGGACTGATTATCTGTTCCAGCACCCTTGGTGTTCGTATCAGCTACTCCTTGTTTTATGGTTCCAATATCCAAACTAAGGAAAGCTCTTCCTACTTACGTAACAGGTACGTTGGGCTCAGTGGCTCAGTTGGTTGCCACAATCTTTGAATCTTCCTCTCCTCCATGGCCATTTGGAGCAAAAGGTTTTTCTTCCCGGCATTCTCCCACCTCAAGGCTGGTGGTTACACATTCCTCATCTCAGGAGGGTATTTCCTCTTGTGGACATCCTATGAAAGATTGTGACCACTGATGCAAATGCACACGGCTGGGGAGCTCACTTTGAGGAATGGTATGTCCAGGACAGATGGTCCCCCATCTAAGCAGTTTCTACATGCAAACATCCAGTTGTCCACTAGTTAAAGGATCGCACCGGCAAACGGTGTGAAGCATCAACAGAATCTGTCCGTTTCTCCATGTGTAAGAATACCTTACATCTGAGATTTTTTGTGTGGTGATTTCAGTGGGATTTTAAATGCCCCCATGTATGTCTTCCCTTGGACCATTAGGGAATAATATTTTGTATCTCAAAAATAATTATGGACAGCAATTTGCATTAAGTACACTTGCTTTTTTGTACCAGGCCTTGCACTTTCTTTATGATGAGGTTGTAGTGTTGGTCTTTTAGATCAACCCATCCTATATGCTTATTGTACGCCTTTATGCATGACAACAGAACTCTTCTGGGCCATCCCCCTTAAATGACTCCAATCATGGAGCGGTGTCAATCCTGACACATTACCCTTAATCCTAGGATTACTGATGAAAGGGAGAATTTCAGATCAGGCTCCAGAAGGCGGTACCCTCCCCGGATTGAGGATACTGTCCCCGGACAAATTATGTCCCCGGACATGTCTCCAGATGCAGGGCCAGAATTAACTTCCGCAGGGGCCCTGCTGCTTAACTTGAATCCGCCCAGGGGAAGCAGGAACCCAGCAGAGTCACGTGAATTTTGATTGCGTCACATGACTCCGCTCCTTTCCTGCTTCTTCTCACACAGAGTGCGAGCAACGCAGAGGGAAGGGCTGGCGCCTGCGAAGGTCTGCCAGCTGCACAGAGCGATCTGCAGTTCAGGTAAGGAGGTGGGGGAGGCTGTATAAACGAGTAAGTGTGATTGAGGGAATTAATGCGTATCTGTAAATGAGTATATGAATGAGTATCTTGAGTATACGAATGAGTAAATGAATGTTTGTATATGAATGAATATGTGTATGATAGCATGGATGTGAGTCTAAGATGCCAAGTCCTATGCTTCCAATCTAGGTGTGCCATGGCTGACATGATACTAAATGGTGCCAATATGCAAGAGTATGGGGGTATTAACTTTTACATATTGCTGACAAGCCCAGATAAAATGCTGCCCTGCTGTCAGGATCACTGCCCGAGATCCCCACGGAACCACTTACCTGAGTGGACCTGCTGGGTCCAGTGCCAATTCCTCTGCTCCCTCCTCCACTGCCTCCTGCATGGCTGTTCCTATGCGCGCGCACTCTCACTCAACTTCATTAGAGCCCAAGTGGAGACCATGGGGAACAAGCTTGGATGACGTCACACACAGGGGGTGGGGCTTCCAGTGCTCAGTTATTGTGCCGTATTGAGCTCTTTGCTGCTTGCAGTTGTGTTTCCTAATTTTGATCTCTGTGAACCTGACTCTGGCTATTCTTACTGGACTTTGCTGATCTCCATGAACCTGACCCTGGCTATCCTTATATGTTTAGCTGCATTCCGTGATCCTGACCCTGACTATGCTTGTTTGACCTCGTTGTATTGTGCTTCCTGGATTGGTGGCTTCCTGCATTCCGAACTCCTCATTAACCCCGACATCTGCAGTATGGGGGAAGTATAGACCCATGGAAGGGAACCAACTAGTAAGATATACATCCCCCATACTGCAGGGCAGTATTTTGTCTGGGCCGGCAACATCAACACACAAGAGAGGCAGCTGGAACCATTACATAAATCAATACTAAAGCGAGTGGCAGGCTGGGGGCATAACTACACATAGTGCTGGCTGGGGTGATACACAAGGGGCAAAAACACCAAAGGGGGAGCTCAATGACAAAGCACTGTGGAAAATACTTTTTTTGTGTAACTTAGCCCGTCCAGATGTGGGTGTCAGTGTGGCAGAGCCTGTCCTGGTGTGTGTTTGGGTGTTGGTGTTGAAGAGCCTGTCCTGGTGGTTGGGTGTTGGTGTGGCAGAACCTGTTCTGGTGTGTGAGTGTTGTTGTGGCAGAGCGTGTCCTGGTGTGTGGGTTTTGGTGTGGCTCTCGGTGTGGCAGAGCCTGTCCTGGTGTGCGTGTGTTTGGGTGTCTGTATGGCAGAGCCTGTCCTGGTGTGTGTGTCTGGGTGTTGCTGTGGCAGAGCTTGTCCTGGTGTGTATGTGTCTGGGTGTCGGTGTGGCAGTGCCTGTCCTGGTGTGAATGTTTGGGTGTTGGTATGGAAGAGCCTGTCCTGTGGTTTGGGTGTTGGTGTGGCAGAACCTGTCCTGGTGTGTGGGTGTTGGTGTGACAGAGCTGTCCTGGTGTGTGTGTATGGCTGGCTCTCGATGTGGCAGAGCCTATCCTAGTATATGTGTGTCTTTGTGTCAGTGTGGCAGAGCCTGTCCTGATGTGTGTGTTTGGGTGTCGGTGTGGCAGAGCCTGTAGGTGTGGCGCCCATGAAAAAATTAACAATTTCCCAGGCCCTCCTGAGAACTGATGGAGGATGGAGCCAAGCTTACTAATCACAATGTGATTCGTAAAGTAGAAAAACAAATTGTTATAAAATGTGGTTTAGGCTCTCCAAATGTCAAAATTCCAACAAAAATGCACACCTCCTAAATAAGGCCTATTAGCCCCCAAACAACCCGACAACCCCATACATGGGTGGTATCACTGTACTTATGAGAGGATGCTGAACACACAGTGGCTGTTTGACCTCGTTGACCTCTCTGCTCCTGACCCGGATTGCCTGACCATTCTCTGCCTGATACCCGGTACCGACCCTTGCTTGCATATTGACCTCGTTGACCTCTCTGCTCCTGACCCGGATTGCCTGGACATTCTCTGCCTGATACCTGGTACCGATCTTTGCTTGTATATTGACCAAGTTAAACTCTCTGCTCCTGACCCGGATCGCCTGACTATTCTCTGCCTGATAACTGGACTATCTGTTGCACTGTGCTATCAACTCTGCTCGTTCCCAGGAGTCATCCTTACCTGTTGGGCACACTAAAGAGACTGATACCTTATATATATTATATATATATATATATATATATATATATATATATATATACACATGAGCACTGCAGAAATATTTAAACAGCCATTTTATTTCTATGTTATCTATGGCCAATGGGGTGTTGAATGTGATGGGGGGAGCTGATCCTTTTAACATGACCAAAGGGGAAGGTACCTACTATTTCAATGTGGAAAGTGGGGAAAATGTGATCACATAAGTACCGGGGAGACTCACAGGAGTGCCTGCTTCCTCCCACTGCTTTTAACTAGACAAAAGCCATTTCACGCTCTGGAGACTGGACAATGTTGTGGGGTAGGGGTTTTTGGTCAAGTATGTCAGGTACTTTGCTGTATTACTATTGTTAGGGACAAACTGTTTTTACCCCAAGAAAACAAGTGCCTATTTATTTTTTTTAAGGTACATGCCATTCAAGGATGGCAGCGAGCTTAGTTGATTCAGGATGCTGTACTCCACTTCCTATCCTATATCCCAGATATTCCATCTTTGCCATAGCGATCTGACACGTGTCAGGATTTATAGTTATATAAGTATTCTGCATAATGCCCAAGATTGCATCTACACATAAAAGTGTTCATCCTGTGTAAATCATTATATAGCTATATCATCTTTCTTAAGTAGCCATCTCCTGAACGGCATACCTGTAAACTAGAACTGAGCACAGATGGAACCTTTGTGTTAGTTCGGGGGGGGGGATTCTTCTTCTTCAACAAACTTTGTTGGTCGCCATTTTTATATTTGACGCAATTCATCCACCGTTTTTGGAAATGCCATTCGTCCTTCCTGGATGCTATGGAGACAATAATTAAAGGTGTAGAAGAAGTTAAATTAGCGTGGCGAGATTTTCCTCTTCTTAGTGCAGTATTACTCACATTTGTTTTCTCTTTCTTTTGCCCATTATTGCATTCGTTTGTTCGTTATACCGACGAATAAATGAAAAGAAAAAATTCAACAGTGTCCTCTAAAAAGGAAGACACCATAGGGGGTAAAGGTTTATTTGGTGATATATTTGGGTTCTAAAGGAATCTGATGGAACCCCTGGCTAATGTCCAGGGTTGACACATGGGCAGCACTGGCTAACCGTTCATCTACCCAGGGCAAAGGGTTCATCACTGCCCAGTCATTGAGTCTCCAAAGGTCTACACAGAACTGGCTTGTTCCTTCGTTCTTTGGGATTACTACTACTGCCTCTGTCTGGGCTTCCTGGTTCACCAGGGACACTCAGTATAGGAGAACATTCTGCCATACAATCATGTCCCCTTGCTGCCATCTTAGGTTGTTTCTAAAAATCTTTAGGGGTGGGACCATGTCTGGGTTAGAGAACTTACTCAGGCCTCTGGAGTGTTGCTCCATCATGGCTGGGCACAGTCTATGACCTTGCATTCCAAACCTATAGACGTTATAGCGCCCGTAACCAAAGTGCTTTTCAGGTGTCCCAAGTAGTTTTCTAATAAAACATTGGTTGTAAGTCAAGACATAACCCGCACCTTCCAAATTTGGCTATCCTGGTGGAGTTGAAACCCTTTAGCCGGATTTTAGAACTCACCCCAATTAGTATGTAAGTCTATCATATGCAAATCCCCTACTTAAATAGTACATCATATGTATGGTATTATTTATTTATTTCAGGTGTGGCAACATACATTTGCATCATTCCTGAAGGCATATGGAATCCTCTCGGTCCAGATCTAAGCAACTGTTCATCTTCATGGATCAATCATATTGGACAAAAGGTGAGTGCTCCTGAGAGAGATCACGTGAGGCCCCTACATATTTTTTATCATATTGCTCGTTATCGAGGCATTGCAGCAATACTGTCTGAACAAAGAAGGTAATAGCTGATCACTTTCTAAGCTTAAGTGCTTGAAGTACAAGTGAGGGACAATTGTCACGAACTGTATGACTTTCTGTGATGTGCCTAGCGTGTCAATTGTCATCAATAAACTGATTATTTTAGGGGGGGATAAAAATCCAATATTTTATTATGAAATTGGTCCCCAAAACAGCTAACCAAAATACACTCAAAATATATGAATGTAAGTGTCTTGCATAGATTTTTGTATATTTTTTGGAAGTTACAAGTTACAAAATGGAACATGCCCGTTCCCTTTTCCAAACGTAAAACTTCTTTAAACAATAATTGTTAGGCTTATGTCTCATATGGGATTGTTTAGCAGCCCAGCAGCTCAAAATACCCCCACAAAAGTATATTTTGTTGAAGAGAAGACAAGCCAGGGTATTTCACTAGAAGCATTTGGACACTTATCATGGAACTAGTTGCTCACCAATCCCTGGCTAAGGGATCTGTGACGTTCAATTTTGTTTCCTTTTTCACCAAATATTTTGTGGTGGGTTTTTTAGGGTTGTTTGCACGGATTATATGCAACTGCAGTGAAATGTATTCAGCTGCATCTCCAGGTTACAGAAATATCCCACATGCATTGTTTTTAATTCAGGACACAGAATAGGGCAAGGTAGTGTTGAATATTCAGCACACAGAATAGGGCAAGGTAGTGTCAGAGAACTTCCGAGTACTTCTATACCTTGGGGTTCCATATTATATAGATATCTTTATCGAGCGGCTCGAGAGAAATCAGACACACAGACAAGAGTGTATGTATAATAAGATCTCTGATTTTATTGCGTACAGGCACATATATTTATACCCACCTAGAAAAGAGATGAGGCATAGCAAACATTCCCAACATTGAGCAGTTATTATGATTACATGGGTGTATTTGGCATATCCCATACTGGAACATAATCAGGTTAAATCATGAGTTCTGTCTTAGATCATGGGTTCCTGTTTTACTACTCGAAACTCACACATAGACAGTTTCTAATTTATTTGTAACCATTTGCAACCGGTGGTAGCTGTAAGGACCTAAGGTCAACAACATATGACTCATATGTAGAATACCAGTATTCTTCCACAGTAGGCACACAGAATATAAAGGGTTAAATTATAATACATTATATAAACACAGTATGCTTTTCTGGTACACCCACTTTGGTGGTCCACAATTCTCATCACTCTTGTCAGCAGATTGGCTCATGGGAGATCTAATCCACAAAGCAAGGTTCACAAGAAAAGCGAAAGGCTGGTATCAGCCCATTTCTAAAAATGTTTTTAAAAAATCACGTGATCGAGTCGTATCTACCGAAAATAGCGCCTATGGCAAGCGCTGAAATTGCGCCCCTGTCCAAATATCTAATCCATCTCCCTCCCTTATCACTCCCTAACCTCTCTCCCTCCCTTATCACTCCCTAACCCCTCTCCCCCTTTGTAGTTCTCACCTTGAGGTCCAGCGACTGGAGCACGAGGCTTCTGCCTTCTTGCACTGCTGCGATGCCCGCTGCTTCACTGCTGAGCGCCTTAAGATGACGTCATATTTCGGCGCTCAGCACTGAAGCAGCAGGCACCGGGACAGAGTCAGAGGCCTCATGGAGCAGAATGAGGGGCGCCGAGCGGTTGCTAGGCACCCCTCTCTCTCCTCCGCATCAAAAAAAAAAAAAAAGACGGCGTTTGAAAGCTGCTCACTGGCGCCCCTTTCAAATGGCGCCTATGGCAGGAGCCATAGGTGCCATACCCTAGATACGCCTCTGGATTGTGGCATAGGGTTCATGAATAGCTGTCCTTCTGGTGTTATGGACGGTCCAGCTGATTTTGGGGGGGCAGGGCCACTGATGGTGCAGGACATTAGCTTTTGTTGGAGGGAGAGTAGGCGGGAAGTGAGCCTCCAGGCAAAACCCAGAGAGTTCCTAGTCATCATAGGCACTACAGCTGCTGTGGAATGCACATCTCATGATTCTCAGCCATCGATTTAGTTTGCTGAACATAATGACAAATGTAATAACAGCACTTTGAGTGCTAGCCACAACTGCTGCAAAACTACCAAGTGTCCTATTTGGTTCCAACCCTTGTCCCTTTTTTACTCCCCTCTGACTACTTAATTTTTGTAATACCTCAGAATGCTACACTACGCAACACATTAACTTTTCTTCCATGAGTGGCTGTCACCGATAGTAGGAATAGTAGCTGGTAACCATAGATTTGGGAGGCACAAACCATTCAAGTGCTGAACAATCAGATAGCTGAGATCCATAATGAAGTTTGTACCATGCATAATGGCTTTACCAACTATGGTGCACATGACATTGTGATGGCTTCTGTTACCCCTGCACAAGATGCCTGCATACCTCTGCCAGAAAAGTTTGCAGATGACCGCCGAAAATTCAGGAGTCTCACAAACCAGTTGTTTGGAGTTCACAATGTTCCTTAACAAATATCCATCTGAATATTTAAATATTTCAACATTGAAAGGTGTAGACCTGGCCTGGGGCTCCCCTTTACTGGAACAGGAATGCTGTTTTGTCTTGGGAAATTTAAGAGACTTTATTGATGCCATGAGCCTAGTTTTTGAATCCTAGTTTTTGACTTCAATTGCTGTGCTACAGCAGAAGCCTCTCTCCTTATCTTATATCAGGAACTCTGTGGCTTCAATATACTGCTGACTTCAGGCAGTGGATTGCTAATCCTACTTGAAACCAATCAGTCCAGAAGTTCTATTTTTGGTAGATATAAAAGATAAACTGGCTCATGTTGACCTTCCTGGTGAGTTTCATTCCTTTGTTCGGTTGGCTATCCGTATGGATTGGAGACTTTCAGAAAAAAAGATTAGGTGCTTTTAAATCAAGTGCTAGTTATACTTTCTATTCAAGTGTTTCTTCTGAGACCCCCAAGTATCTGTTGATTCTGAACCAGAAGCTATGCAAACAGATTTAATAAGATATATGAAATAGTTCTAAAAAGAGGGCCACTATCCACTGAAAAACAGCGGAGCCATACATAGCTATGGTTGCTGAAGGTGCACAGATCCAACACCAGCCCCAGACTTTAGACCAACTGCGTTCTCTCACGCAACCTGCAAATGGTGAAGATGATATGATGACTCAGCATCCTTTTTTAGTGATGTCCATCACTTTGCAATATGGTGATAAAATAATTTCCACTTCAGCTATGATAGACTCTAGAGCAGATGGCAACTTAATGGGCATTAAATTTGTGACAGGAAACAAAATGGAAACAGTGGATGGTTCTCTGCTTAGTTCAGGCCCATTTACACACGAGACTGTCCCCTTAAAACTGGTTCTGAAAGTAAATCATCATGAGACTATATCTTTCCAACTAGTTACTTTAATACAGTTTAAATTTCAGCCCTTTAATGTTTTACAGCAATTAATTCAATTGTTGCTAAAGATTTTACTAAACTTCCGCCACAATATCGGAATTTTGCAAATGTCTGTGACAACAAGAACTCTGATCAACTTCCACATGCCTTATGATTACCCCATAGAACTGCTACTGGGTGGTGCTATCCCATTTTGCTGAATATACTTGCTTTCTGAGCCTGATTTGAAAGTACTCCATGAATAGCTACAACAATATCTTACCAAAATTTTTATATTGTGGAAAATTGTATCGATTGCAGAGAAATTAATACAATGACTGTTAAAAACATATATCCCTTGCCTTTTCTTCTTCTTGACGTCTTACCTCCTGAAAAGACCATGTTCAGCAAAACATTTTACAAAACTTGATTTACGAGGAGCCTGTAATATGATTTGCATATGATTGGGTGATGAGGGGAAAACCACTTTCTGAACAAGGTACAGACATGAGTGGCCGGGTTCAAAGATAGGGCATAGGCACAGACTGACAAAAATGGGGAAAAAATTGTATTTCCCAAATGTGGCCTTGGCCCCAAATAAACAGACATAGGTGGTATCACTGTAATCAAAAGATGTTGATGAACACATATTGGGGTGTTGTTTGACAGCAGGGGCGTACCTGGAGTATTTGGCACCTGGGGTGGATCCTGTATGTGGCACCCCCCCACACACACTTTAAAACTGCATAGCTTCTATTGTTATATAGTGGCACAGACACTGAAGGTGGTACAGCATAACACCTATCACTATATACTGAGGCAAACATTGACGGTGGTACAGCATAATCCCTATCACTATACATTGAGCCAGACATTGACAATAGTGCAGCATAACTCCTATCACTATATACTAAGCCAAACATTGATGTGGTGTAGGCCTACCACTTCATTGTCTGGCTTAGTTGTAGGGATGCACCGAAACGAATTCTGGACTGAAACCGAAAATGCAGCATTTACCTGGCCGAAACCGAATATGACCCCCCCACCATAAAAACATCTAACACTTTTATTTAAAGTAAGTAACACACAGAAATAGGACAAAAAAATAACAATATTAATATATATATATATATATATATATATATATCTATGATTGTTAACAACAATCACACTCTTATCATGCCCAGGCATACCCAGATTCCAGCATGTACTAGCTGACTTGACATGATAGGAGTATGATTGCTAACAGCAATCACACTCCTATCATGTCCAGGTTCTACTGGTTGCCTGGGCATGATAGGAGTGTGATTGCTGTCAGCAATCATATATATATTATTATTGTTCACATGTGAACTCAGCACTGGAGGCATAGAATCAGACATACAAATCTTGTATTTGCAAGTATACAATAATAATGTATGGAAACATAGCATTGCAGGTATAGATCAACTGGAAATCACATAAAAACTCACCAATAAAGGTAGAGATAAAACTACAGGCATAGATGATAGGTTGCACAACCCAAAGCCAGCCCGGGCGTCCACACTGCCCACATAGAACCTGACCAGCACCCAGATTACACACAAAGGACCTGCCATATTTGTCCCCAAACAGCCTAGCATGAGTCAACTTTGTCCCCAAACAGCCCGGCCTGTGCCTTCTTTGTCCCATAACCACCCTGCCTGTGTCATCTTGGTCCCCAAGGCTCAAACATTCTGCTTGTGCCATCTTTGCATTTCCACAAATCAATTATATATCTATCATACACACAAACACTTTTACAGTCACTCACTAATTCACACTTTCATTCACATAATTAATTCACACAATCATTTATTCTCTCACTCATTCACACAAATTTTTTCCACACATTCATTAATTCTCTCACCCATTCTCACAATGCATCCACACATTCATTTATTCTCTCACTCATTCTCACTGTTTATTTATTCCAATATACTTACTACCCACCTTTCCCCCTTTTCTACCCCCTTCTCACTCCCTTCTGCCCTATCTACCCCCTTCTGCCCTATCTACTCCTCCTCACTCCCTTCTCCCTATCTACCCCCTCCTAACTACCCTCTCCCCCCTTTGAAGTTCACTTACCTGGAATAGCATAGAGTGATGGGAGTTATGATGTACTTTAGAGCATAATTATAGAATGAAAAAGACATTGGAAATGGTACAGCATAACACCCATCACTCTCACACATTTACCAATCCACTCATACCAATCCACACATACCAATCCACTCTCACTGTCACTCTCCCTGAATGCTTTCCTACCTTTCCTCTATCACTTTTCTTCTTACAGCAGTCAGCTCCTTTTCCTCCTCTTCATTCTTCTTCTTCTGTCTCCTTCCGGTTCAGAGGGCACAGACGGCGGTGGGCACGGCTTCAGTGTTGTGCGCCGGGATCTGACAACAAACCCCGGCGCACAGCAGCATTTGCCGCGCGCATCGCAAGGGAGCGGTATCGGAGGTCTTTAACAGACCTCCGGCTCCCTTGAGTGATTTTAAGCTGGTTAAAGGATCTCCCTTTAACTGGCTTAAAATCACTCAAGGGAGTCGGGGGTCTGCTAAAGACCTCCGATACCGCTCCCTTGTGCGCCTGCTCCTCCAGCGGCGGACATTCCTGTCTGTCTCTGGAGGGGTGCCCGGTGCCGGCAAGTTGGCACCCCCATAATGAGCGGCACCCGGTGCGGACCGCTGCCCCCCGCTAGGTACGCTACTGTTTGAAGTGACATATACCAGGAGCTGTAAATTCACACCTGAAGTACAATTTGTGTGATAAAAAATACAAATAAAATTACTACCACAAAGGCTAGTGGTGAAATTAGTGTATGGAAAGGGTTAAAATACCGTCATTTGAAATACCCTGGGGTGTCTAGTTTTCACAAATATATGGTTTGATGGGGTAAACTGAATTTTCCAGCTTCTAAGATGGCCCACTTAGATCATGGGGCAGAAGGACCAGATGTTAAAGTTCCAAGTTAAAAAATGTGCACTTCCAAAAACGTGGCAATTTAACAACCTGACAAACCCATTCATGGGGGGTATCACTGTACTCGGGAGATGTTGCCAAACACATATTGGAGTGTTGTTTGACAATGGCATATACCAGGGGCTGTAAATCCATACCTGAAGTGCAATTTTTGTGATAAAAAACACAAAATAAATTACTACCACAAAGTTTGACAAAGGGTGGTAGTAAAATTAGTGCATGGAAAGGGTTAAAATACCAGCATTTGAAATACCTTGGGGTGTCTAGTTTTCAAAAATATATAGTTTGATAGGGTAAATTGCATTGGCCAGCTTTAAAGATACCCAAAATAGCACATGAGGCAGAATGACTAAATTTGGATAAAAATTGAGATAGCAAAACACTACTTGTACGTATTGCCGAAAAAAGCAAAAAAAACATACAAACATTGGGTATTTCTAAATTTAGGACAAATAGTAGAATCTATTTAGCAGGTTTTTTATTAGCTTTTTTTGATGAATAAAAGATTTTTCGAATAAAAGATTTTTCAAAAAAAAAGTTTCATCATATTGTATTATTTGTTTTTTATAGGAAATTAAATGATATGATAAAAAGGGTATCTGAAGAAAGCCCTTCTTGTCCTAAAAAAAAATAGATAACTTTTGTGGGTACTCTAAATGGTTGAGGAGGAAATTACAGCTAAACACGAGTACCTCAAAAGTGTTCAAACAGCTTTGGCCTCAAATGGTACAAAAAATTAAAAACAGACTGGTTTTTAAGCAGTTAAATCTTTCTTTTCTGTTCTTCGAATAAATATGACTCTGTCATCAGCTTTTCATCCACCAAGTAATGGACAGACAGAACGAACTAACTAGACTCTAGAACATGAAAACTCTGTACACGTAGTATTGCGGCATGACGTGCGTGCGTGCCGGAGGCAATGACAACGTGAACGGGCCTCTCCTGCTGACTCACCCTGGCCGGCTGTGTCATCTGTGCAAAGGACGGGGGGGGCTCTGTGTGGCACGAGTAGTGACACCGCGGCTTCCTCGTTTTCCCCCCGTCAGTGCTGGAGTCTGTGGGCCTGCGGTCCCCCGCCTCCCGTTGCCAGGGGGGATTGGTCACACTCCCACTGGACGGTAGTGATTGGAAGTTCGGATCAGTTAAATGAACCGATTCATGATCCGATTCATCGGATCACTCAATGTCACTCGCAGCAGTTACTACTTCCCAGTCCCTCCCTGCAGTCACACTGACGATTGGCCCCTTTCCTTATAGTGTCCACACTGCTCAGCAACTCATCTAACAGTAAGTATAAAATTAATATTTGGGCTGATGAAAGTTAGGGGAGGTGGGGGTTAATGTAGGATCAGTTATGGTTAATGGGGTGTTCAGGGAGAAGGGGGAAGCTTGACGCTGGGAGCCTTATGCAGAGGGGGACGTCTGCAGCTTCCTGAGTTCCTGGGAGGTCCTGAACATCAATCCTCTATGGACACAAAAAAAGAAGCCAGGAGTGTTAGAAAGCAGTAAAATCACCATCACTTAAGAAAAATGACTACTGTGAACTGGTACTGTGAGTAAAAAAAATGTGATCTGGATTTTGGTGTGAAATTTGACTGTGCCTTAAAATAAGATCACTGAGATGCTATACTATAAAAAAAACTGCTCTAAATAAATTACACACTTCTTAAAAGACATATAGGCAAAGAGAGTGAAATGGGAAAGTGGGAGAAAGAGTGAAAGAAGAGGAAGATCATCTGGGATCTGGAAAAAAAACATACAGTGAAGGAAAACATTATTTGATCCCTGCTGATTTTGTACGTTTGCCTGCTGACATGATCAGTCTATAATTTTATTGGTAGTTTTTCAGTGAGAGACAGAATAACAACCAAAAAATCCAGAATAAGTTATCAATTTGCTGACACAAGAAAAAGTGCTCAAGCAATTAAATAATGTTAAGGTAGACAAGGCCCCTGGACCGGATGGTATACACCCAAGGGTACTGAAGGAGTTAAGCCTAACTCTGGCCCAACCATTATTACTAATCTTTAGGGAATCTTTCGGCTCAGGCATAGTTCCATTCGATTGGCGCAAGTCAGAGGTTGTGCCCATATTTAAAAAGGGATCAAAATCTCAACCGGGCAATTACAGGCCAGTAAGCTTAACATCAGTAGTGGGGAAATTATTTGAAGGGTTGTTAAAGGTATACATTCAAGATCAGTAAAAGTCAACATGGATTTGTGAAAGACCGGTCTTGTCAAACCAACCTATTAGCATTCTATGAAGAAGTTAGTAAAAATATAGACCTGGGGGTGGCTGTAGATGTGATTTATCTGGACTTTGCTAAGGCATTTGATACTGTCCCGCATAAAAGGCTACTCTATAAATTAACAGAAATAGGCTTAGGGGCAAACGTCTGTATGTGGATCAGAAATTGGCTAAAAGATAGAATGCAGAGGGTTGTTGTGAATGGATGTTTCTCAGCCTGTACGCAGGTATTAAGTGGAGTGCCTCAGGGGTTTGTCCTCGGTCCTCTTCTTTTTAATTTATTTATAAATGATCTCCCAAGCTGCATTGAGAGCCATGTTACAGTTTTTGCTGATGACACAAAATTAGGCCGGGGACTGGGCGTGCAAGTGGCAGATGAGGTTCAATATAGAGAAATGTAAAGTTATGCATTATGGTAAAAATAATAAAAATGTGACCTATTCTTTAAATGGAATATCCTTGGGGGAAACTACCAGTGAGAAGGATTTAGGAATAACGGTTGACAACAGACTTGACAACAGTGCGCAATGCCAGCAAGGAGCTGTGAGGGCCAATAAGGTTTTGGCATGCATAAAAAGAGGTATTGATTCAAGGGAGGAGGATATCATCTTGCCTCTTTACAGATCATTGATAAGACCTCACCTTGAATATGCGGTACAATTCTGGGCACCGGCCCTCAAAAAGGACATTATGGAATTAGAAAGTGCAAAGGAGGGCTACGAAATTAATAAGGGGATTGGGTGTTACTAGTTATGAAGAGAGACTAAAAAAGTTAAAATTATATACGCTAGAAAAACGGCATCTCAGAGGGGATATGATAACATTATATAAATATATGCAGGGCCAATATTGTTCATTAACAGAAATATACAAAGAACAAGAGGTCACCCTCTGAGACTGGAAGAGCACAGGTTTCCTAGACGACAAAGGAAGGGATTCTTTACAGTGAGGACAATAAAGGTATGGAATTCAATACCTTTATCCAATACATTAGATACCTTCAAAAGGGGCCTCGATATTTTCTTAGAAAGGCATGATATACAGGGATATAAATAGAATAACATTAATATTTAAGAGCTTCTTGATCAAAGGAGAAATCCGATTGCCTCTTGGAGTCAAGAAGGAATTTTTCCCCCTGATGGCAGAATTCGAAGTAGCTTAATTAGGGGTTTTTTTGCCTTCTTTTGGATCAAGAATAGGTTTTTTCAACCTTACAAACTATGTTACTATGTTACTATGTAATTGATTTGCATTTTACTCAGTGAAATAAATATTTGACCCCTTTGCAAAACATGACTTAGTACTTTGTGGCAAAACTGTTGTTTGCAATCACAGAGGTCAGACGTTTCTTGTAGTTGGCCACCAGATTTTGTCCCACTCCTTTTTACAGATCCTCTCCAAGTCATTAAGGTTTTGAGGCTGACTTTTGGCAACTCGAACCTTCAGCTCTCGCCACAGATTTTCTATGAGATTAATGTGCTTCTTGAGCCACTCCTTTGTTGCCTTGGCCATGTGTTTTGGGGTCATTGTCATACTGGAATACCTATCCATGTCCCATTTTCAGTGCCCTGGCTGAGAGAAGGAGGTTCTCACCCAAGATTTGACGGTACATAGCCCCATCCATCGTCCCAAAGCAAAATGTTTCCACCTCCATGGTTGATGGTGGGGATGGTGTTCTTGGGGTCATAGGCAGCATTCCCCCTTCTCCAAACATGGTGAGTTGAGTTGATGCCAAATAGCTAAATTTTTGTCTCATCTGACCACAACACTTTAGCCCAGTTCTCCTCTGAATCATTCAGATGTTCATTGGCAAACTTCAGACGGGCCTGTGCATGTGCTTTCTTGAGCAAGGGGACCTTGCGGGCGCTGCAGGATTTCAGTCATTCACGGCATAGTGTGTTACCAATTGTTTTCTTTCTGACTATGGTCCCAGCTGCCTTGAGATCATTTGCAAGATCCTCCCGTGTAGTTCTGTGCTGATTCCTCACCATTCTCATGATCATTGAAACACCACAAGGTGAGATCTTGCATAGAGCCCCAGACTGAGGGAGATTGACAGTTATTTTGTGTTTCTTTAATTTTCGAATAATCGCACCAACTGTTGTCACCTTCTCACTAAGATGCTTGGCGATGGTCTTGTAGCCCATTCCAGCCTTGTGTAGGTCTACAATCTTGTCCCTGACATCCTTGGACAGCTCTTTGGTCTTGACCATGGTGGAGAGTTTAGAATCTGATTGATTGATTGCTTCTGTGGACAGGTGTCTTTTATACAGGTAACCAGCTGAGATTTGGAGCACTCCCTTTAAGAGAGTGCTCCTTATCTCAGCTCATTACCGGTATAAAAGACACCTGGGAGCCAGACATCTTGCTGATTGAAAGGGGATCAAATACTTATTTCACTGAGTAAAATGCAAATCAATGTATAACGTATTCAAAATGCGTTGTTGTTCTGTCTTTCACTGTTCAAATAAAACTACCATTAAAAGTATAGACGGATCATGTTTTTGTCAGTGGGCAAACGTACAAAATCAGCAGGGGATGAAATATTTTTTTCCTTTGCTGTACATAATATATAAAAATATATCCTGTTAAAATTTACCAAGATGTCAACTAGAAGAGGCCCAGACCTAAAACAACCCGCTAATAAAGAGAGGGGAAAAAAAAAAAAAAAAGGATCAAGACAGAAAAAAAGAGTATCAATTCAGTACAGACTGATAAGAGTCTGAATAAATCTGTAACTGGTGACTTTACTACAGCTAAAGACCTATCCTTAGAACTAGAAAATACAACACATTAAGATCAAAAGAAAAGAGATACACAAGCAGTTATGACAGAACATTTAAAAACTAGCCTAGACCAATTATTGACTCGAATAAAATACAGGATATTTCATTGGAATTTAAAAAAGATTTAAAAGAAATTGGCCAGAGACTCATTACTAACAAGGAAAAAATGGAACATAGAAAAAATTGGAATCTAATTTATCAAATCAAGAAGATATAATTAAACAACATCAATGGCAGATACAAGAACTAGATGCCAAAATAATAGACATGGAAGATCGATCTAGACGCAATAATATGTGCCTAAGAGGAATCCCAGAGTCTTCAATACCTTATAAGCTTCCTTGAAAGACTTTTTAAGGAACTGGTAATCATGATGGAGACAAAAGAAATTATCTCAGAGAGACCTTATAGACTGGCAAAACCCAAAAATATCTCCAAAGACCTACCAAGGGATGTGATGATTTTTGTTCACTCCTTCATAATCAAGAACACCATAATTAAAGCTGCCAGATGAACTATACTCAAAGGGGAGTTTAAAGACATCAAAATATTTCAGGACTTATCTTATCAGACTAGACTATTTTTCCTTCTTACTTTTTTTTTTTTCCTCCCTTATAATATCTAACGGTAACAAATATAAAGGTAGGGAAGGGGGAAGGAAAAGAGTAAAAGAAAGAAAGAGATAGGGAGGTAACAAATTTATAGAGATCACACATGGGGAAAATAATAGGCTTAGAAAATGACAGATACTAAATAATAAATCTAGAGTATATACATGACACAGAGAACCACTCAGAGCCTTAAATGAACTTCAAATTTGTACAATATACAATAGGGAGACATAAAGAGTACACAATGATCTACTATCTGATCTTAACATAAGACTTAGGCATTTTTTTTCTTCTCTTTTCCCTTTTCTTCTTTACAATATATTAAATATGTTAAAGAAATAACAGAAAACTATTTAAATAAAACAGCAATAATGAAGTAGACACATCAGTAGTCTGGTGCTCGGATAAGGCTGTGTTAGGGGGGAGTTTCTTACAGCTTAGTACAATCAAAAAGAAAAAAGAGACGCCTTGTTACCAGAATTATATCTTACCCTATACAAAATCAGCAAACAAAATAAAGACAACCCAACAGACCATCTTATGGATAAAATTACAGATATTAAAAATAAAATCAATGGTCATAGTGTCCTCACCCATTCAAGTACCTATTCTTTTCTGCAAATAATCACTACACTGTTCAAGAAAACCAGACAAGGAGAGGTGACAAAGCTAACGGCGACCACGTAAAGATGGATAAATTCCTCAACTCTTCGGGTAAAACACCCGGCAAATCCTCTCAAAAAAAGCATTTAACTAAACTGCAATCATCCCAACCGACAAGTGACGACTCGCAGTCCCTTTCTCCCAAAGCTGCCTTCTTTGAGGAGGTCCCAGAGGACAGCGCTACCCCTCCTCAGGCTCTGGCACTGGTGAAGGCAGTTTCTGAGGTCATGATGCCGATGCTGGACCAGCGTTTCCAAGACCTCAAAGAAACTTTACTCACTATACGGCAAGAAGTAACAGATCACACTAGTAGACTCACCACGTTGGAACAGCGACAAAGTGACAGCGAAGACCTCGTTGCCAAAATGGAAACTGATCTATCTACTCAGGCCCAACAGATTAAAACACTCACTGACAAATTGGATGATCTTGAAAACAGAAGTAGAAGAAACAATTTGAGATTTGTGGGTATCCCAGAATCTGTCAAGCCGTCCTCTCTACTCGCGACGCTTCAGAGCTGGCTTCCGAAAGTGCTGCAGCTGACTCTAGACAACGGCTTACCCCTTCAAATTGAATGTGCCCATCGTTTGGGCCCTGAGAGACCACCAAACAATAGCCGTCCGAGACCTGTCATTATTAAGCTGCTGAACTTTGTCGACAAAATCAAAATACTAACAGCTTACCGTAAAGTTCCTGATCTCCGATTTGAAGCCTACAAAATAATAATTTTCCAGGATTACTCGGCTATGGTGGCGGCCAGGCGGCGCGAATTCGCTCCAATATGCAAGCGGCTGATCGAGGGTCAAATAAAATTCACCATGCTTTACCCGGCGAGACTTCGTTTCACCTGGGTCTGCGACTCACCCCAAGAGGCGGCGCTACACCTGGATGCGATGACGTCTTCACCTACTCCATCTGCTTCACTCAACTCTCCATGAACTCTGGACTGTTCGTTCCATATCCACACGTATACACGTCTTGTCTGCGGTACTCCGAAGACCCGACGATGATGGCGCTCCTTACGGTTTTAAGGCGGTGACTTCAACACAGTCCTAGATGACAATTTGGACAGGACGGGACGGACTTTACACTCATTGACCCCTTTGGAAGGTATTCACCTATTCACCAACTCATTACACCTAGTGGACCCATGGCGTGTCACACACCCTACACATAAAGAATACACTCATGCTTCTAGAGTACACCACTCTTTCTCTAGGATCGACATGTTTCTTACATCATCGTCGCTTTTACCATTTATATCTAACACTCGCATAGATACAATAGTAGTCTCGGATCACGCACCCATTCATCTTACGGTCCAACTACCCAACACGCAAAGGTCACATAGACATTGGACATTCCCTGCTCACTATACCTGTAGAGACGATTTTACAACCATGTTACAAACATCTTGGGCAAATTACCAAGATGACAATATGGAACACATTGATAATCATATGCTCTTCTGGGAAGCCTCTAAAGCAGTAATAAGGGGTAACATCATATCTTATGAGGCAAATCAACGTAAACGCTGGTATCAGAGGTATGATTCCTTACTTGCAGAAGTGCAGCGCACTTTTCTTGACTACTCTGTCCATAAAGATGACTCTCACAAAATCAAATACACGGAATGTAAGCAGCTCTTAGACGCTTTGTTATTAGAGAAAGCCCAAACTCAAATAGACTACACAAAAAACAAATTTTTCCGATGGGGCAACAGAGCTGGTAAATTATTGGCCAATATGGCGAAATCCCGCAAACCAAAACATATTATTCATAAAATCGTTACGGACGCGGGACATAGCGTTTTTCAACCTAAAGATATTAATCATGCATTCTCAACTTTTTTTACACACCTATATACCCCAGCACAAGATAACATAGAGTCAGGCATACAATTATTACAGAAGGCAAAACTGACAAAACTTACCAATGAACAAAGGGACAACTTAAATGCTATTATAACAGAGGAGGAGGTTAAACACACCATTCACTCTCTGCCCAACGGTCGTGCTCCTGGCCCAGACGGCTTTTCCGCTGAATACTATAAGATACTTTCACAACACCTAGTGCCAGCCCTCACTGCATTATATAATGATATTTTTCAAAATAATTACCCACTACAGTCTTTGACATGTTCCACTACTATACTGATACCTAAACCACACAAAGACCCTACCAATGTTCAATCATACCGACCCATCTCACTTCTCAACCAAGATTTGAAAATTCTCACTAAATTAATTGCCTCCAGACTGCAATCCCTTCTCCCAAAATTATTACTACACCACCAATTGGGTTTCGTAAAAGGTCGTAATTCGGTCAGGGGTATCCGTACAGCCCTGGCAGCTGTAATCACATCCAACTCGAGCCTTCTTAAGTTTAGACGCAGAAAAGGCTTTCGATACTGTAGCTTGGCCTCACCTCTACAGGATCTTAAAAAAACGTTTCTTTGGACAAAACTTTTTAAACTTTATACGCAATTTATACACGTGTCCAGAAACGGTTATCATCACAAACGGGATGGCGTCTGAGTCTATTCGCTTGGGCCGAGGGGTTAGACAGGGATGTCCTCTTTCTCCTCTCCTCTTTGATTTGGCTTTGGATCCCCTACTCCGTATTCTCATTTCATCCACTGATTTTCGAGGTATTTTTTTTGGTTCACTGGAACACAAACTGACGGCTTTTGCTGATGACATTCTCTTATACATCTCTGACCCCAAAACGTCCATCCCACACATTCTCTCTTTACTTCACACCTGGGGGGAGGTGATAGGTTTTAAAATTAATGTCAACAAATCGGAGGCGCTTTATTTGGGCCCTTCTGTTTTGCCCCCGGATACCCCTAGTTTTGGCTTTCATTGGGCGACGACCTCAATTAAATATCTAGGCATCACTTTACCAAAACACCCACGTCTACTCTACAGATTAAACATTTCTAGAATCATTAAGGAGGTTACGAATGAACTGAAATTATGGCACGCGTTACACTTGACACTGACGGGTAGGATTAATCTCATTAAAATGATTAGCTTTCCTAAACTTCTTTATACCATACAATCCTTACCCCTTTTACTCAAATCCACTGATCTCAAATTTTTGGATAAACAATTTAACCTCTTCCTCTGGAAGGGAAAGAAACCCAGGATTGGCTTATATAAACTTAAACACACACCACAGTCCTTGGGTTTTAATTTCCCGGATATTAAGCAATATAACATAGCTGCTCTTTCACGACACGCAATTGATTGGTTGTCACTGTCCCACAACTTCACAGACACCTCTCTTGAGAGTCAATTATGCACCCCGCATCTGTTATCTGTCTTATTACACACGCCATACCTTTTATTACCGGAAAATGTGAGGGAAAATCCTTTATTATACTCCACGATTAGAGCCTGGAAATCTCTTCGTACTCTCCTCAAACTCAATTGGCAATACACTTCTCACTTACCGCTTGTTCACAACCCAGCCTTCCAGGAGGGCCGCTCCTCACTTCCATTCACCATGTGGCACGCCATGGGCCTCACATCAATTTCTCATCTCCTTGATGAGTCTAACCAACGCGTTCTTACACTAAGTCAATGTCGAGACAAATTTCCTGACCTACAGATTCCTTGGTTTGCATACCTGCAGCTTCAAAGTTATGTTGGTTCGGTCACTGCTCATTTCACCCGCCATGAGTGGCACAACCTTCTTGACAGACACATTTACGAACACAGAGGACATACACCTTCCATCAGTTTTTTTATATAAGTTTATTCGATCTACATGTGACTCGACTGACAAGATTGGTGGACTGGACAGATGGACAAAATACATACCGACTGTTACCAGAGATGACATATGTAAAGCTACCGTTACCGCCTCCTCTGTTCTGCCAGTGGCGACATATAAGGAAATGGCTTATAAAATAACTCATGATGTATATTTCTCTCCTGAGCGTCTCCACAAACTGGGTTTGCGGCCAACCTCTAATTGTCCTAAATGCAATGCTGAAAACGCACACTCCTTTCACTGCTTCTGGCAATGCCCTTTAATTCAAATTTTCTGGTCCCAAGTACATACTTTTGTTTTGAACCACAAGATTGTATCGTTTCTGCTATCTCCTGAGGTGGCGATGTTTGGTATGGTTGGTCCTACTGGTCGTTCTTCTAAAAAACTCACACATATTGTTACTGCTGTGGCCCGTAAATGTATACTCCACCACTGGATCCGACCTCAACCACCCACTCTTACTCTTTTCCAAGACAAATTGTTTTACCTATTTCGGATGGATTGGGTAGACGCCACGCTGACAAAGGAAAAATCCACCAGTACGTTTTTTGACACTTGGGGCACATTCATTTCCACATTGAAAACAGACACACAATTGTTGATCCAGTCCGCTTTTCAACATACCTCGTGGTACAGTCTCCAACTTTTTCAAGGCAGAACTCCAATTGTACCTGCATAGGTTCTGTCGCTGTGCCCGACATGGTGTTTCTTAATGGGCATTCCCCCCCCCCCCCTTTTTTTTTTTTTTTTTTTTTTACCACCACGCAGGATGAGCAGAGGGTTTATTTGTTCTTGTTTGTTATGTTCTGTTTCATTTCAGACTACATTTCTACACGTTCACGTTTATGGATACATAGTGTCATATTTACCTCACGACGAGAACCTCTGTACCTACCCATATGGCTGACATCCACCTTACCATCTCACCTCGTCTTTGTGGACCTCTACTTGATACCATGTCATTCTCCTCAAATGATGAGGACTACTCATGCTTTTCGTTCTCTTTGCTACATATCCTCAACTTATACATATTCTTACTTATATTTATTATACGACATTCTTGTTGTGTTGGCTCTATACGCCTTCACGTGTACTGTGTGACTGTTTGTCATTTGAAATTTCTGACACTGCATTTTATTTTTTGTGACCCCCCCTTCTTTCTTTCTGTATCCTTATCGTGACGCACCAAAGAAAACATAAAAAAGAAAAAAAACTTTAAATAAAAAGACGTTTAAAAAAAATCAAAAAAAAATCAATGGAGTCCTATTAGAACCGATAAATAACAACCTCGAATATATCTAAATGGTATTACAAAGGCAACAGAACACATGAACTCCTTACAAATAGTCAAAGGTAAAAGAGCGGACAATATAATACATAAAATAAGAACAAAAGATGGAATTCAACTCTGCTGAAAAGATAGGCAAAGCATTTAATCTGTACTACCAGGATCTCTAAAATTCATAAAAATAGACCAATGACCCTGTAGAGTATTTTGAAAATAAGAAAATGAAGAAATTGACAGATCGACATAATGAACCCTTCTCATAAATGTGAAGCATGTAATAAATTCTCTTATTGAATTAAAACACCTGGACCGGATGAATTCTCCAACATGTTTTACAAAACATTTAAAGAAGTCTTTATAAATTATTGAACAATACATTTAATAACCTAGTGAAACAAAAAAATTCCCCGAAGAGATTCTACACACAAATACAATCCCCATCTTAAAACCTGGAAAATCAGGTGATTATCTACCAATCAATCTCATAATTGAATGCCGATCGCATACGCGAGTATACTAGCCAATAGAATCCAGTTAGTCTTACCAGACCTGATCCACACAGACCAGGCCGGTTTTGTTAGAGGTAGATCAGTGATAGGCAGTGTAAGACGAATAGTAGACATCATTGAATCAGTACATGATGGAGGAGCACCATTCCTGGCCCTGTCATTGGATGCTGAGAAACCCTTTGTCACTTCTTAAAATGAATGCTTAAAGCCACAGGCTTTAGAGGCTATATGATGGATGCAGTGCTGGCATTATATATATCACTCCGGGCAAGAACCATAGGAATGGCAATATCTTCGGACTGGTTTAAAATTAAAAATGGTACTAGACAGGGTTGCCCCCTGTCTCCAATATTACATCTCCTCTCTATTGAGTCCCTAGCAAATACAATAAGCGCTAAAAATAAAATTAAAGGCTATAAAATAAAAGACCAAGAATATAAATTAAGTCTTTATGAGGACAATCTCTTACTAACTTTATATGAACCCGGGGAATCATTAAGGGCATGGACGTAATAGATAATTATAGCTCCTATTCAAACTGTAAGTTAAATATTTAAAAAACAATAATATTATCCAAAAGGACAAGATAAATTAAATATAAAGGATAGCTACAAAATTAAATGAGCAAAAAAAGAAGTACAATATCTTGATATTAAAATCACCAAAAATCCTAAAAAGACAGTTGAGGCCAATATACTTCCAATGCTAAAAATAAAAAAAAACCAAGAATAAGCCGAAGAGTCTTTAGAAGTAAAGGAGGAGGCCTGGGTATGCCAAATATAATAGACACATATGAAGCATCCATGATGGCACATCTGTGCATAAGTCTTATATAAAACATCATTAATGAAGCCTGGCATAAAATAGAAGCATCTCGGGCTGGACCTATGAATTTATTAGAACTATTCTGGAATTTAAGACCAAAAGAAAAGAAATTCAAAACATCAAAATCCAAAATAGTGGAAAACTTAAACTATACATGGGTCAAATTAAAGAAGACAATGAAACTGCAAGTCAATCTTGATACATTACCCCTAGAGATCTTGTCTTCCAATGTAGATGACTTGAATTCAAAACCTTGGAGTAACTCTAGAATTAATAACATAACAGATATTATTGCAAACAACGCAGTTGTTAAATCCTTTAATGAGATATGTGACCAATTGAACATCGCTCTAATAACAGAAGAATCCAAGACAATAAAACATTTTATTACAATAACAAATAAAAAAAACAATAAAAATATTGTCTCAAATTGTCTACAACTTTTCAAAACTGAAGGAAGCTTTTCTATACTTCAAAGCTAGCGTGCAAAGGAGAAGAGGGCCCTGCTCTTGCTAGTTTACAATCTAGTCGGTGGTTGAGGGGAGTGAGACAATAGGAGAGAACTGCTTGGATGGGGATTAGTTGATCTGGTTGTGATGATGTGTTGAAGCTGTTTGTTCCAATGGCTTTGATTAGGATGATGGTTGGGAGCACTGTAAAGTAATGTTGTACGCTTCCCTGAACAAGTGGGTTTTCAGAAGACTTGGGCACCAGGGGGCTCTTCTTGTTCGTCTTCGTGCTCGTCATCGGGGGGAAAAAATCTTCGTATTCCGCGAATATTCGCCTGTTCCGGTCTTCTTTTCGGGTGAATATTCGTGGACATTCTGCGTGCCCGTTTCATCTTTGTTTTCTCCCGGTTGCCTAGCAGGGGTTAATACAGGGTTAAGAGCACATCAGAGCAGCAGCAGATGCGTTGGCGCAGTGAAGGTACGTGTGTGTGACTCTATTGGTCGCCGGAAGGGGGCTGGTCTGGCATCAACAAATTAATTGCAGAACTGCAGAATGCACTTCATTCGTTGATGGCAGGCGAGCCCCCTGCCGAAACGACCAATAGAGTTGCACACACGTGCCTTCATGGTGCTATCCAAGGTGTACACAATACACATTGCCCGAAACTGAGGGCCAAGTTCCTCCGAGCAGTTGTCTTGTCTGAGACAAATGCTCCAAGGAACTTGGCCTTCTTTATGTATCATACACAGTCACACATCCATAGATGTTTAATAAAAGAATAGGGATTATTTTACATTTTTAAATCGATTTTAGACCACTTTTAAATACATGCCTAACATTTGCTACTTATTTACAATGGCATACTTTGCAACAACCCAACTTTTACTGGACAGGACTGGAAAAAAGCAGGACTGTCCACGAAAATGTTGGGTGGTATGCGAATGGAAAAATGAGGGACAAGAACTAAAAAATAGCTTAGGGTTAATGTACGGTTATGTTTAAGATTATTAGCAGTGCACTGTTTTGGTTAAAGATGTATTATGTCTAAATAATAATTTAATTAAAATTTTAATGGGTGTTAAAAAAAAAAAAATTAAAAAAAAAAAAATTAAAAAAAAATAGGGGTTTATTTAATTTTATTTTAAGGTTATATTTATTATTTACTTTATTATATTTATTTTATGTTGTAGTGCTACCCTACCCAGCTATACCTACCTACGTGCACTAGCATACCTAGTTTAGCTAAATTTGATGGGACAGGACTGGAAAAAAGCAGGACTGTCCCTGAAAAAGTTGGGTCTGTTGGCAGGTATGTGGATGGAAAAATGTTATAGGGTGAAGTGTGAGTTATAGCGTTAATGCTAGTGAGTGTAGAAGTGAAGGCCAGGGCAAATAACAGGAGGAAAGGTTTTTTGTGATTTGTGAATTGTAGGTGTGTGTGTTATGTCACTGTGTTATATGTGTTATATTTGGTAGGTTATGTATCAGACTTAAAAAAAAGAAAATGGAAAAGGCAATGAGTGGGCAATTGGCGACCCACTCACCTGTTTCACCCCAGGGCAAAGCATCCAAACACTGTCAGTCCTTGATGTTTGGCAGCGGACTTCCAGAGCTCAGACACTAGGCCCTAGCGTAAGCTGGCTACTCCGGCAGAGGTAGCAGGCGTTGCCACACCGCAAACAGACGCAGCCAGGGGGGGGAGAAACTACCCTTACCATTAGGGACATTTTGGGCATGACTCTAGCCAAGAAGCGAACTGTCAGATAAGAGACGCTGGCACCACCACCAGCATTGAAAAATGTGAAAGGCGAATGAGTGGGCAATTGACGCCCCGGTCACCTGTTTCACCCCAGGGCAAAGCATCCAAAGACTGTCAGTTCTAGACGTTTGAGAGCAGACTTCCAGAACTCAGACACTAGGCCCTAGCGTAAATTGGCTACACCGGCGGAGGTAGCAGACATTGCCACACCGCAAACACGTGCAACCAGGGGGAGAAACTACCTTGAACATTAGAGAAAGCTTAGAAAGTTAATTTTCTAAGAGCTAACCCAACTTGGGCAGATTGAATTTAAGAAAGGCAATCTGCTCCATCAGATGAGGTGCCATGCGTTTCCAGTCATAGAAAACACGCACTCACTTTGAACAGTGGTTGGCGGACATGATAGCTGCTGCGCAACCCATGGGAGTGCAGGCCACACACTCTTCTTTTCATCCCAGTAGCTAAGAGGATCAACATTAGGCGCAGAAGGAACTTCACGGAGGTAAAGTTTGACCATTTCAGCAGCACTACTCTCCTTTCTGCTGCTACTTCTGTCAGATGGTCCAATTATACTCCCAAGTGCCTCTTCCCAAAACGCAGCTGCTCCACTCAGCTGTATTGTGCTGCTTGTGGCACTGCTGCTGATGCTGCTGCTAGGAGTAGCAGACCACATCATCTCTTCCTCCTCCTGCACCTCCTCAGACAGCATTCCCATTTTACGCTGCCAGTCACGCACCTTTTGAACCAATTGCTCCCGGTAGCTACTGAGAACATTGAATTTCATTGCTAGCTTTCCCTTAATTCTTGGATCGCAAAGGCACGCTAGCATCATTTCAGGACTTTCTTCCATGCGTTTGCGAAGGTGTACTTTTAGCAGATCCTTTAGCTTCCTGACTATGGCTGGTACGTCGGGATGTAGAGTGCCACCTTGAACAGCCTCACGGTTTTCAAGGAACACATCCATCTTGCTGCCTAGATGCGAGAACACTGGGATTACCTGGGCCAGACTGGCAGTGTTTGAGTTTAAATTTTCAGTGGCATCCCTGAATGGTTTAAGGACTGCCACTAGCTGGGCAATCACTGTCCAATCCTCCCTATTCAGTGGAGATGTAATCCCAATATTATGCTCTGAAGCAAGATTATGGATTGCCCTCTGCTGCTCCAAAATCCTCTCCAGCATCTCTAAAGTGGAGTTCCACCGCCTACTGACATCCTGTCGTAGGCAGTGTACGGGAAGACCTGACCTCTCTTGCTCTTCCCTCAAAAGTTGGCTAGCCTTAACACTATGGTGAAAGTGCCCAGCGATCTTTCTGCAGCGGCACAGAACTACCGCTGCTACATTAGTTCCTTCTGACATTGCTGCCTTCACTACAAGATGGATGATGTGGGCTGCACAGCGCACACCAACAATATGACCATCTTGCAGTGCTTTCACCATATTGGCATCTCCGTCAGTTACCACAAAACCAACTTCAACATTGGTGCCTGCCTCTGCTCCCACCCAAAGGCTAAACATTTTCCTCATTACATGCAGAATATTTTGGGAAGTGTGCTTTTCATCCATCACTTCTGCATGGAGAAGGAATGATTGGTAGCCTGCTGCAGCAGCTTCCTTAGACACACCGGGCTGCCACCAGTGTACTGTCAAAGAAAGAAAGGCATGCTGCCCACTAGGTACACTCCACAAATCTGTTGTGAAATGAACAGACTGACCAGCTGCCTTGGAAAGCTCCTCTTTCACTGCTGAAACACAGGACCGATACAATGAGGGGACAATGTTCCTACTGAAAGTGGAACGTAATGGAACTGTGTATTGTGGAGCCACAGCCACCATCAATTGTTTGAAAGGCTCCCCTTAGATCATGGAGAAGGATGCCCCTCCAACAGCAATGAACTGACCAATAAGTTGCGTTACTTTATTGGTCTGCTGTTTGGGCATTGTTCTCTTGGAGTAGAATGCCCCAAATTGTTCCAAGGTGGGCTGGACATTCAGTGCTCCAACCTGCCTTGGTCTCTGGCCGCCAGCACTAGCTACTGCTGCTATTGGCTTAGAAGCAGCTATTGGGGTTTTTCCACTCTCTCCGGAGATGGTACTAGTTGTTGTTGTAGTACCACGGCCAGCAGCTATGCTGCCTGCACTATGTTTTTCTTCTGCATCTTTCCCCAATAGCACAGCCATGTGTTGAGTGCTGAGGTGATGCTTCATGCTAGCACTGGTAAAATGGCCAGACACTTTCCCTCTGCTTATTAGCTTCCCATAATGTTTGCACTTTCCATAGCGCCCTTCTTCGACATTTTCAAAGTGCTCCCAAATTGGGGCGTGCATAGCCTTGGAGTGTGCCTTGGGTGCTGCTTCTACTGCTCGGGGTCGATGAACAGCGGCAGAACTAGTGGTGGTGGTACCAGTACTGGCCATAGTGGGACTGCTAATTGTTTTAACTCTACCAGATTTGGTAGGTTTTGCTGCTGGTGGTGGTGATGATCGTAGCGGAGAAGGTGGAGGCTCAGGGGAAAATTGTGCACTAGTCATTTGTACACTGCTCCCTGAGGAATCTGATTCCTGTCCACTCATCTCCTCTACTTCCTCTGGCTCATAGTCTAGTTCTTCATTAGCCAGATCAAATGGAATTCCTGCTAGGCTGGCGCTAAGACTGATATCATGACTAGTAGTAGTGCGAGCAGGAAGAACAGACTCTGCACTTGCCCTCTCAGTCTCAGGCTCCTCTGGTACATCGCTAGGTGGAATTCCACAATGTGTAGCCCTCTCTCTAACTGTCTTTACAAAGATATTGTAAGGACTTGGTGGCTTGATAGAGGTGCTAGGAGGACATGGCGTGGCAGTACCGGTGGGAACAGTAGGTGCAGCACTAGTGATGGTAGAGGTGGTGGTGGTTTTCCCTACAAAGGAATGAGATCGCTTTGGTTTGGGAAAAACCCTCTGAGTCTTGCTGCTAATTTGGCTCTGCTTGATACCTTGCATGCTGCTTGTGGATGGGGAAGATGCTGCTTGGGGCAAAAGGCACTTCTTTTTACTCACTGGGCTAGTAGAAGTACTAGTTGTGCTACCCTTTAACTTTGAACGTGCTTGTGGTGCTTTAGGCTTTCCGTAAAAAAACCATAGAGCTTGTGGGCCTAGCAGCAATACTACTGCCTGCTTTTGGTGCCTTTCCTTTACTTGATGATCCTTCAAGCAATGCTTCCCCAAATGATAAGTGAGAGCTTGGCCTACTTGGCCGACTAGACTGACGCAAAGTCTGCATCTTAGAACTGGTGGTGGTGGTGGTAGATGGAGGTTGTCCCTCCTTAGTCCCAAAAGGAGGATCCATTTCAAATTTTGTGTTGTGTGTGTAGTGTAGTGTTTAAAACTATAAAAAAAAAATGTAAAAAAGTAAAACTATGCACAACTGCACTGTGCTGTTGTGTGCAATCTACCAAAGTGCTCAAGTTATTTAAATTATTAACTCAAGATTAACTATTTATATTAACTTGCAGTATTTTATTTTTAATTTGAATTTACACGGTCCTAAGAGCCTAGCCTACTACTATGCTAAAGCTATATTTCCTTACTATTCTAAGTCTAACTCTAGGCAGACGCTCTTAAGACCACTAAGCTAAAGTGAGGTTAAATCAGATTCAGTATATGAGTTATTAATTAATATTAAGTTATATAATATTAATAGATTATAATTACTTATATTGTGGATTATAGGTAGAATATAGATTATGAAATAGAATTACTTATATATTATAGATTATGAATTAGAATGTATTATATTATGTTATATATTAGAAGAATTACTTATATTATGGATTATAGATAGAAGAATATAGATTATGAATTAGAATTTAGAATTACTTATAGATTATGAATTAGAATTTATATTATATTATGTTATATAATATATTAAAGATTAAGATTAAAGATATTAGAATTATTTTAGTACTACAGCTAGTACCTTGAAGCTTTGCTTGGTACAGTTGTTGTCGTCACACAATCAATCTTTCTTGAAAAGAAATTAGAAAATAAAATGTCACAGCAAAACAGTTAGCTTCACTGCTTGCTGAACAAAAACACACAGCACTTATGCGGCTGCACTCACTAGCCCAACAAGTTCACTTCACTGATGGACTGAGGTGAGCAAAACAAATGAAATAAAATTAAATATTAATTAAGAAAAATTGACTTGGTCTCTTGCTGTTGCTAAAACAAAGCACAAACTAAAGAGCTGCAGCACCAGTACTAATATAACTTAGATTAGCTAAACTATAAAGTTATTAAATTATTAACTAAGTTATTATTAATAATTTGTTAATTATTAATTAATAATACAATGAATTATCAAATTCTAGATTGAGCTTAAAGGTGGTAGTGGACTGGTTAATCTTTATGTTGGATAAATTAACCCTTCTACCTGACAGACAGTCTCAAGCAAAATAAGATAGTAGTAATTTTATTTATAGCTAATTAATTATTAAGCTAAAATGAATTTTATAATATTACTAATCTATAATGATTTTAGATTAGACACTAGTAGATATCTTGAATGTCTACAGTACACTCTTCACTAGTATACTATAGTATATATATATATATATATATATGACTGACAAATATATATAATATAATGTATTCACTGGAACAGAAGGTCGACGCCATGACAGACCTGCTGCGATCTCTGACCTCCTGCACGTCTGTAGAACTGGCTCTCCAGAGGGATAACACACACGAGGATTCCGGGGCTGTTGCTAAATTTCCTCTACCCGACAAATACTCAGGAGACCCGAAGGGTTGCCGTGGTTTCCTCAGCCAATGTCTGCTTCACTTTCGTAACCATCCCAAGGCGTTCCACTCGTCATCCAAGAGTCTCATTCATCATATCCTTGCTCAAGGGAGATGCGTTGCTGTGGGCTTCACCCCTAGTGGAGCAAGAATCCTATCTCTTAGAGGACTGCCCCGCGTTCATGCAATCTCTACCTACCATCTTTGACGCCCCTGTCGGAAAGAGACAGATGAGTCCTCCTTGCTCGAACTCCAGCAAGGCCGAAAAACCTTGGCCCAATATACCATGGAGTTTCGCACCCTGGCTCACGAAACCAACTGGGAGGAAAGCGCCCTCAAAGCTGCATACAGAGGGGGACTTAACGAGAAGGTCAAGGACGCCCTCGTATATCATGACACACCCACGGATCTCGAGGAATACATATCTCTCTGTCTCCGAGTGGATAAATGGATCCAAGAAAGGATAACCGAGCACAACAGAGGAAAAAGACCTGGGTTCTATGCTTCTGGCTACACCAAGCCCTCTTCTTCTGCTTCACCCTCTTCCGCTCCCGAAGAACCCATGGAGATAGGTACCATTTGCAGACTCACCGAAGCCGAAAAGACACAGAAGAAAACAAGGGCTTTGTTTATATTGCGGTCAAGCCGGCCATCAATTGTTCACCTGCCCCATTAGGCCGGTAAAAGACAGTGCTTAGGGACCACAGGAGGAGACTCCCTAAGCGTATGTTCTGTCCCATCTCCTCCCAATACCCGCATGACTGTACCCGTTACGATTCGTTTGGAGGATCGCACTGTAACCACCCGAGCCTTCATTGATTCCGGAGCTGCTGGCGTATTCATGGATCTGCAATGGGCACAGAAACACCTCGTACTACTCTGTACCAAAGAAGCACCCTCTCTGGTGGCATCCGTTGATGGCTCTCCTGGGATCCGGGATCGTTATGCAAGAAACCAAGCCATTGACCTTCCTGGTAGGGGTTACCCTCCAGGAACAGCTTACGTTCGAGATGATCGCATCTCCTCACGCCTCTCAACCCGCTCATAGACTGGAGGAAAGGAGAGATACTGTCATGGAGCAACCGCTGTCAAGAATGCTGTGTCATACTGTGCCAACGCCTCAATCTCATCTTAGAGATCGCCCCCACAGATCCCAGAACACTTGTTCCCAGGCAGTACTGGGAATATTTGGACGTCTTTTCCAAGAAAAGCTAGAAGACGCAGAAAAGCTACCACCACACCGGGCATACGATTGCACCATTGACCTGTTGCCTGGCTCCAATCCACCGCGGGGCCGCACTTACCCTCTTTCCGAACCAGAAAACAAGGCGTTAGAAAGATACATCAAAGAAAGCTTGGAAAGAGGCTTCAGCTGTCCTTCCTCTTCCCCTGCCGGGGCTGGCTTCTTCTTCGTGGCCAAGAAAGAAGGCTCCTTACGGCCCTGCATCGACTACAGAGGATTGAACCGCATCACAATAAAGAACCGGTACCCTCTTCCCCTCATCACAGAGATCTACGACCTCCTGAAAGGAGCGAAGGTCTTCACCAAGTTGGATCTCAGAGGAGCCTACAACTTGATCCGTATCAAGTCCGGGGACGAGTGGAAAACAGCTTTTAACACCCATTTCGGACACTACAAATACAACGTGATGCCCTTCGGGTTATGTAACACTCCTGCCATGTTTCAGGCCTTAGTTAACAACGTTTTCAGGGACATACTTCTGTCCCACGTCTTAGTGTATTTGGATGACGTCCTCGTATATTCCCCTACCCTCGACGCTCATCGACTACATCTAAAGGCTGTGTTGCAGAGGTTAAGAGAGAACGGCCTGTACGCCGAGGCCGAAAAGTGCGTCTTCGAGAAGTCCAGTTTACCCTTCCTTGGCTACATCGTCTCTTCTGATGGCCTACATATGGATCCAACCAAGCTCGAGGCCATTACCGCATGGCCCCTCCCACAAACGCTCAAAGCCATACAACGGTTCCTGGGCTTTGCCAATTATTACCGGTGCTTCATCAGGAACTATTCCGCTATTGCGGCCCCCATCACCGCTATGACTAAAAAGGGCGTCGACCCAACAAAATGGACCGCAGAAGCCCGAAAAGCGTTCGAGTCACTGAAGCAGTCCTTCATCTCAGCTCCCATTCTTCTCCGCCCGGACCCAACCAAACAGTTCCTCCTGGAGGTTGATGCCTCTGAGACCGGTGCGGGAGCTGTCTTGTCGCAACGTAAAGACCAGACCACTAAGTACCATCCTTGTGCCTTTTTTCCAAAGGCTTTTCTGCTGCCGAACGGAACTATGACGTCGGCAATCATGAACTCCTGGCCATCAAAATGGCGTTGTTCAGAACAACCCGTAGTCGTTATGACAGACCACAAAAACCTGTTGTACATCGAGAGCGCCAAAAGATTAACGCCTCGGCAAGCACGGTGGTCACTCTTCTTCAACCGCTTCAACTATTTCATCACATACAGACCGGGCACCAAAAACATCAAAGCCAACACCCTATCCCGACAATTCGATAACCAACGAGACAAACGCTGGGACGAGCCCATCATCCCCTCAACTCGTCTTATCGCCGGCCTTTCCACCTACACGATGAGCAGAATCCGCATGTCCCAAGGGACCATTCCTTCTTCTGGACGTCCTCCCCGGGCCGTCTTTACGTCCCTCTGAGATGTCGCACGGACGTCCTTCATCGAGGTCACAATTCCCTTCTCGCAGGTCATTCTGGATTTCGGAAGATGGATCACCTCATCCGACGTTCATTTTGGTGGCCATCCCTTACCAGGGACATAAGGTCTTACCTTTCCGCTTGTCACACGGGTGGTCGTCAAAAGCCCTCTCGGAAGCGTCCGAAAGGACTCCTCCATTCTCTTCCCGTTCCTACGGTTCCCTGGACGCACGTGTCTCTGGACTTCATCGTTGACCTACCCAAGTCGCAAGGGAACACCACTATCTTGGTGGTTGTTGACCGCTTCACCAAGAAAGCACATTTCGTCGCGTTACCACGCTTACCTTCCTCTCTTCTGCTGGCCGACGTCTTCCTCAAGGACATCGTCCGACATCATGGCCTTCCTCGCCACATGGTGTCTCATCGTGACACGCAATTTATATCCCACTACTGGAAAGCCCTCTGTCGTAAACTCGGAATACAGCTCCACTTGTCGTCAGTGTATCACCCACAGACCAACGGACAAACCAAACTAACTAACCAGACCCTCAAACAATATCTGAGGATGTACAGCAACGAACGTCAGAACAACTGGTCGTCTCTTCTTCCGCTCGCCGAACTGGCTTACAACAGTTCTCTTCACAAGTCCATCGGCTGTACCCCGTTCTTTGCTGCTCTGGGTTACCACCCTGTCGTTTTGCCTCCTCCGTCTTCTCGTTCCTCCTCTGCGTTGCCTGCAGTCGACAGTCGTGTGTCTGATATGGTAGACCATTGGCGGTCCCTTCGGAATGTTCTCTGCAAAGCTCAAGAACGTTATAAGCGTTCTGCTGACGTCAGACGCTCTTCTCCTCCGGACTACCAAGTAGATATCGGGTATGGTTGTCTACCCGCCACACCGGTTTACACCAACCCTCAAAGGCTCTTGGTCCCCGTTTCATAGGCCCTTTTTGTGTCCTCAAGAAGCACAATGACGTGTCTCTGTCTCTTGACCTCCCGCCTTCCATGCGGATCCCTCGGTCCTTCCACGTCTCTTTGCTCAAACCGTATGTGTCCAACCAATTCACCGTTCCGTTCCAACCAATTCACCATTCCGTTCTACCCTCCTGCTCCGGTCGACGTTCAGGGACATGAGGAGTACGTGGTCGAACCTCATCAGGGACATGAGGAGTACGTGGTCGTAAACTCATCACTGAAGGTATAGATCAAATAAACAACACATGGAAAAAGCACTGCAGGTATTGATCAACTAAATAAGACCTACAAACCTTGTATTTCCAGGTATACATAAATAATGTATCAATATCAAATAACAGATGGAATAAGTATCTTGTGATAATACCTTTTTTATTGGACTAACAGAATTTTGGAATGACAAGCTTTCGGGAGCTCTTCTCCCTTTCTCCAGAGAAGAGCTCCCGAAAGCTTGTCATACCAAAATTCTGTTAGTCCAATAAAAAAGCTATTATCGCAAGATACTTATTCCATCTGTTATTTGATATTGACACCACTGGACTAATACGGCTACAACCTCTACTCTACTAAATAATGTATGGAAACATAGCATAGCAGATATAGATCAACAGAATAACACAAAGACCCAGCTTTGCAGGTATAAATAAAAAAAAAATTCACATAAAAAGGGTATATATAAAAACCCTAAATTACAGGGATAGATCACAGGTTGCACAGCCCAAAGGTCAGCCTTAGCATCCACATTGACAACATAGAACCTGACCAGCACCAAAATTACACACATAGGACATGCTATCTTTGTCCCCCAAAAGCCTAGCATGAATCAACTTTGTTCCCAAACAGCCCAGCATACATCTTTGTCCCAAAACAGCCCCCCCTGTGCCATCTTTATCCCATAAACACGCTACCTGTGCCATCTTTGTCCCATAAACACCCTGCCTATGTCATCTTGGTCCCCAAGGCTTAAACACCCTGCTTGTGCCATCTTTGCCTTTCCACAAATCAATTATACATCTATGATACAGACACTTTCATTCACACAATTTATTTACACAATCATTTATTCTCACTCTTTCACACAAATCATTTACACATATAAATTAATGCATCCTCATATTAATTCAAACTCTCACTCATTCACACAATTCATCCACACATTAATTATTTCATTCTCTTACTTATTCACACAATTCATCCACACATTAATTGATTAATTTTCTCAATCATTCACACAATGCATCAACACATTAATTCATTCTCTCACTCATTCTCACTCTTTATTTCAATGTGCGCTGATTTACTGCTGAGGGCCGGTATGCTGTGCCCCATGATATGCCTTTTAACCCTCTATATGCCACTGTGCCCCATGTTATGCCTTTTGACCCCCTATGTGCCACTCTGCCTCCAGAAATGCCTTATACACCTATATGCCACTTTGGCATTTAGGGGGTTAAAAGGCATATTATGGGGCAGAGTGGCATATAGGGAGGTATAAGGCATTTCAGGAGGCAGAGTAGCACATAGGGGATCAAAAGGCATATCATAGAGCACTCTGCCTACAGAAATGCCTTATGCCCCCATATAACACCCCCCCCCCGAGTGCTTCTGACTCCCTGTTGTGTAGTCGGGACAGCAGGTAGACATCTACGCGAATGGCGTAGGCAACATCCGCTGCAGCCGGAAGGAGTTGCCGTTAGCAGCGGGGGTTGTCTGCGTCAATTGCGCATACACCCTCCGGCTGTAAGAGAGAATTCCCCACAGCTGGGAACTCTCCTCTCTGACAGCCGGGGAAGGTCTTAACTCAATCGTGGGAATAGCTGACTCAAGATAAAGTTTTTAAACAATTAAGTAAACTTAAAGAAGACAAAGCTCCAGGGCCAGATGGGATACACCAAAGAATGCTACGGGAAGTTAGTCAAGAAGTAGCCAGACCACCGTTTTTGATTTTCAAAGATTCTTTCCAGTCGAGAATTGTACCAAAGGACTTGCATAAAGCTGATGTGGTTCCCATTTATTAAAAAGGATCCAAATCTGAGCCTGGGAACTACGGGTCTTGTAAGCTTAACTGTGGTGGGGAAATTGTTTGAAAGTTTATTAAGAGATGGCATACATATTGTGAACAATTATATCATCAGCAGGATCACGGTTTTGTGAAGAACAGATCATGTCAGACCAATTTAATTGCATTTTATGATGCTGTGAGTAAATGTATAGATCAGGGTGTTGCTGTAGATCTTGTCTATTTAGGTTTTGCATTTGACACTGTTCCACACCATTGGACAAATTGGGCAAATTGGTCTTGGATAAATTCTAATCCTGTATAGCGATTAGATATTGGCTTAGTAACAGGGTGCAAAGAGTTGTTGTGAATGGTAAATTCTTAAACTGGACAACTGTGGTAAGTGGGGTGCCTCAGGGTGTAGAAACGACGGGTTAAAAGGAAAGAGGAAACCAAAAGAACCACTAGAAAGCGTCTTCCTGAGTGGGGCAAAGAGCCTAAACAAATGGCCAAAAAAACTCCATATGTCTCTGATGTAGGGGCCTCTTACTGACTTTCGCCCTAGAAAGCAGACATTATCAGACTCAGAGCACCAAGACTGAATGTCTTGGCTCTTTGTGTACGTGCCAGAAGTGTGGGAATGTGCCGATGGTAACTGGTTTCACCTCACTCAGACAAGAGTAGTACAGAGTGCCGACTTGGCTTCACAAGCATTCTGACCAATCTTTTGGTATGTAAACAATCGCAAGGAAGATAAAACTATTCAAACTATAAAAGTATACCCCTGTGGTACCATCGCAGTTCTCTTGGCCAAATGGGATGCAGCATGCGTGAAGTAAAACTCAAGTCAGGTTGATTTTTCAGAAGATATTTCTCTCCTCCTAGATAGCTGGACTGTATTCTATTGAGAATTACAGCCCTCTCTAGGTAATATTGCAGGCCAAATAAAGAGCGTAATCCACAAAGGACGTGCTGGTGCAGTTCTGCAAAAACTATGTAACACACAGGCACTGATGTTGGTAACACTGGTGTTATGCGGAAGATAACTACAAATGTAAAACATTTTAAATGCTACCACTGCAACTGTATGCAAATACATGTAATGTGAGTAATAAACTTTCATAAGCTATACAAAGTAGACATGACTTGAAAAGCAAGGATGTTACCAACCATACCAGTAAATCAGGAAACTTATACCAATACATTTATTTTTGTATTTCTTTGTTGCAGTTAAAGTCACTGGAAACTGCTGCCAACATTGCTCGGGAGCTTGCAGAGTATACAAAAGGACATCTCAATGCCGGGGATATTACATATTCTGTTCATGCAATGGGTCAATTGGTTGATTTACTGGATGTTCAGCTACGAAACTTAACTCCAGGTGGGAAAGACAGTGCAGCACGAAGTTTAAATAAGGTAGGTATTCAGTCATTGATCACGGAGTCATAAGATGAAAAAAAATCTCACCAGGTTTTTTTTTCATACTCCAGCCCTCATGTGCCCTTTAACGCATAGGAATCTGTCCAATTCTAAAGAATCACCATATGCATTTGCCCCTTGTTGATGCCCTTAGCTATTTTCTGTGCAGGAGATTGTTGCTCATTTTTAATTCACTTATTTATATTGTCCTTAACAAGATACATGTCTGGATTGAAATGTCTTTTCCAACAAATGTATTTATATAAATGAATTTTTAACAGTGTATTTATGTTATATCCACCCTCTTACACTTGCACTTAAAAGTGTCTGTTATTGTTTGTTGTGCTCTGCAAACTCTCATATATAGACACTTAAGTGGGTGCTTGAAACTGCACATTTACTATTCAAAACAGTCCTAGAAAGATTTGGACACCAGCCTCATATATTTGATTGCGTGGTCAAGCTCATGTTCCCACGCGCCAAACCAGGGGCATAACTAGAAGCCACAGGGCTCCAGTGTGAAAATTGCCCCAGGGCACCCCAAACTTCACAAGCAACATGTCTCACAGTGCATCTTTGCCCCAAACAGCTTGTCTGTGGCACCTTTGCACCAAGCAGCTTGTCTGGGTCATCTCTGCCCCCAAACACTTATACATTCATCCACCCATTTACTTAGTCACTCATTCACTTATTCACACTCCTACACCCCTCACCACAACTGCAGATTTCTCTGGTCTGAGTCCAGCCAAGCAAAACTGGAGCCATGTTGATTACTATTTTCCCAAATTCCCCTTTTTAATGGGACCTGATCCTGTTACTGTGTTGTTGTTCCAGTTATCGTGATATATTCTCATTATAATGTGTTCTGTATCATATCCTGTGGGTAGATTCCTTGCCTTCCTCATACTCCCTTAAGTCTGTTCAGTGCCTACGTGAACATGTTTAGGCTTCCAATTAAAACTGTAAACACCTTTCCTGTTGGTTGCCTCTTCTACCCCTGCCAAAGCAGAGGCCCCTGGTTGATGCCGGTGTTCTAGTCAAGGCCGATTTGAAGCTCTAGAGCAGTTATCCAAAAATTGCCCCTTGTTTCTTGTCCTGATGTTTTCAAATTGCCTGTCCTCTGTAGCATTACTCACTCCATGGCTGAGCAGTTTCACACAAGCCAAAGACCACTATGCGCAATTCCAAACATTGCCTAGAGTTGACTCTGAAACTTAAAACGTGTTGCTTGGAGTGATGAATCATGCTTTAGTATTGTTGTGCCCAATCAATGAGTATACCAAATAACAGTACAACACACATCAATTTGATTAAGCAAAACTTTAATGAGATCCCTTCTACAGAAGATAGATGTAAACTAAAGAACGTGTTAATGACACAATCACAATATCGCGGCCATATCACAATAATGCTATATCAAACCAATATCACAGCATACAATGCTAGTACAGTAAGGCATCACCGAACCAATATCACTCTCCTAGCTGATCAACTCGCAACTCAGCAGGGACTGGGAAACAGCTTAGAACATTCTTTTCGAACAGCCACTCGTCTCGGATACAAAAATCCCTGGATACGTCCTTGGCTGTCCGTGTACGTCTCGAAATCACCACAGATGAGACTTCAAAGTTGGTGTCACGGCCATGGGTTTTTATAGCCATTGTGGGGACTTTCCAGAATCTTCTAAGGGTGAGTGTCTCTATGACATGGTGTTATCTCTAGGTAGCTTCTGTTCTGTGAGGCAGGCAGGCAGGCCCTCTATCTTATGGTGCTGGCCAGGCACTTAAAACAGAGGTCCTTCAACATCTTGTTGTTCTATGCTTGGACAGCTCCTTATCTGTTCGGCCCAGCGATCTGTACAGGATGACCCCTAAGTTATATAACTAGCCTTAACCAAATAACCCAGTCGTAAACAAGCCCAGGAGTCACATAATTTAAATCCTTTACAACTATCTAGAAGTTTGATGGACGAATCTGGGTTTCCTGGATACCAGAAGAATGTTATCGACCAGAATGCATAGTGCTTACTGTAAATTTTGGTGGAGGAGGAATAATGGTCTGGGGCTGTTTTTCAGGATTTGTGCTAGGCCCCATAGTTCCAGTGAAGGATAATATTAATGCTACAGCATATAAACACATTTTAACTCCTTAACTTCCAATGATGGGCCAGGCACGTCACACAAAAAAAACGGCCAGCTAACGACCAATGACTGGCACGTCATTTCATTAAACAAGCTTAGAAAATGATCTACGATTTTTGTCAGCACAGTCATGCATATTAAAAATAACCAACACATTGAATTTAAAAAAAATATTAAAATTAATCTAATACCACAGCAAAGAAAGATCAGCCTTTACACTGATACTAATCCATGCTGCTTAGGCTAAAAATATGCCCCAGCCAGGTAATAATCGCACAGGAACATGCATTATCATATATCAGAGCCCTAGCCAGGTAATATTACACAGTAACATGCATTATCATATATCAGAGCCCCAGCCAGGTTATATCGCACAGTAACATGCATTATCTATATCAGAGCCCTAGCCAGGTTATATCACACAGTAACATGCGTTATCTATATCAGAGCCCTAGCCCAGTAATATCACACAGTAACATGCATTATCTATATCAGAGCCATAGCCAGGTAATATCACACAGTAACATGCATTATCTATATCAGATAACATGCATCCAGGCAATGCCTGTAGAAAAGCCCCTTTTGAATCCCGGGATATATAACCTTCACCCGTCTGGCTTTCCTTTAACTACTACAGATTCCTCGTCGTATGAAACGCCACTTACACCAGTGGCTTAAAACAATGGGTTTATTAAAATAACAAATACATATATATGAGTATACAGAGAAGCGTCTGAAATACAAGGCTCTATGACTCTAACTACACTATGCTAATGACTCTATGTGTGCATGTAAGGAAGGGTTGTCCCTGTCACCTTGATGTTATCTTTCTTTCTTTCTTTCTTTCTTTCTTTCTTTCTTCTCTCTCTTGTCTTTGTCACACAACACCTTTATAGCCACCATGCCCAAACAGTCCCAGCCAATCATCTTCTTAGTTTGTGTCCACTCATCCTTAGGAAGGCACAATCTTGTACCTGCACCAGCTGCCTGTAGAGACCGCTCTTGTCCAGGAGGTTAGATTGCCCCCACAGTGAAGTTGATGGTCCTCAGGGCAAATTAAGGGTGGGTCTCTGGAATGTTGATATTGTGTCCTGCAATCCTTTTGTTGTAGGAGAAACACATACTTGTCTCCAGCCCAGATACAGATGCAGTCCTTTTGTTGTAGGAGATTGTAGATTGTATTTTATTGTTCCCACCTGGTAGAGAGATAGCCCTTTGATGTACTGTGAGTTCCTGGACATTTGGGTTTTACCCCTAGTGTAATTCCTTGAAACTGGTTTACTCAAGAGGGAGCCAGCTGTTGTCCTTGGAGATTAATAATTGACTTATATTTATTACATCTCCCCCCTTTGTGTCTGAATGACACACGTAAACCCAGTTTGCTGTGGCTGGAAAAACATTCAAAATGGTCAAGAATAAAATCCATAATGCAGGTCCTCTTCAGATTAGTGGTTTTGCATGTGTGGATTTCCGTGGCACCATAGTGTAGTTATACCATATATTTTAGAGAGTCTAACTTAAATGTAAATATCTAAATTCTTTTATAGTATGTCTAGCCTTGGATGTCAGGCGCTTCAGTGATTTACAAAGAATGATTTGCACAATAAAACATATAATCGTACACATGAAAATAATAAAAACAGGATAAAAACATATAATACATAAAATTCCTTTTAGAAAATGATTGTCCAAAAATATGATCCCAATGATTATTTATGGAAATAGAATCAATGTGAGGAATAAGTTGTTCAATTTCCCCTTGGAGATGTTGAATTACCACCTTAGTTTGATCATCAGATTCTTTCATTTTTTTAAGTAGGCCTATGTCTGATTCTAATACATTACTCCATTTAAATAGAATAGTAGCATCCCTGAGATTAGGAGGTATCACCGAAATGTTTATAGAAGGGAGGTATTCAACAGAATGTCGACTGATGAATGGAATCCTAAATAAAATGCCAGAAATGTTTAAAATAGTCAAATTATCCCCACAATAGAGTCCTCTAGACAAGTTGTAATTACCCCAGCACCCATCAGAAGAAACCCATTCAACTTGATTGATCTTTCGTAATAACGTGTAACACACCCTGCCGTATCCCATGTATAAACAATTTGAGAAGTAGGGACTGTCTCAACCCCTACTTGACACAGTGAATTATTATGCCAGCATGAAGTGTATACCTCCCTACACTGTCCCGGTGTGCAGACATATGTTTTTGTCACGGGATGTAGACCGCAAAGAGATCCATTTGTACCCATTCCCCATTTTGAAATACCAGGGAATCATATGTTAGTTTGCCAAACATTGCTTGTGTGTCTGATACTGGGATTCCTAAAGACACTAGTTTCTGAATCTCAGTTTTAACCCCTGATGCAGGAATGAGTGATGATGCTATGCACAAGGTTTCATTACACCCATGCCAATCATTTACCCATATCTTCATATTATCTAGAGCAAATTTTGTTAAACCAGACTCAACATTTGAAAACATTAGAGGTACATGACCGTTTGACATTGTCTGCATCAAGATCTTAAAATTAGTTGACAACTCAAGTGCCTGGGTGCATGCCAATCCCAGTGAGAGATCTGAGGTAGTGCTGATGTCTCTGTTAATTAACTCCTTTACCACCTCTACAAGATGTGAATCTATATTTACTATAGTTTGAGTGTGCCTTTCACTTATTTTGAGAAGTAGATCATTTATCTGTGATTGGGCATTTAGATCCTTTATTGTGTCAAATCCTAGAGCCTGGATCTTACTATATATTGTCTGTATGTCTACCCCATTAAGAAATCCCATTCCTGTGCCCATACTTCCAAGAACTGTGTCAACAACACCTCTTTTGGTCCTATGCACACCCCATTGTCCATATAGTTGTGAACCAGTCTGTGTGAATTTCTCGCATTTAGGGTAATAATTGGAAATATCCCATTTTCGTCTAAAGAAGGTCCAAGTCACCATAGACCAAGAAACCTCAACATATATTGGACTTTTATCTGTGAGTTTTGGTTGGAAGGGTGTCTTGACTGCCTGTGGTGCCACACATTGTGTATGTGTACTGGGTGTCATAGGTGGAGGAGTAGGAAATGTGGTGTCTGTGTAGGTGGGAATATGTATTATTATAACACACCTACCCCAGTTGCAAATAGGATGTCCCCAATTACAGTTGGATGTGTGTTTCCACTGTCGATCATGGCTTCTACTTGCGGCATTATTTCCCTGACTTGTCCATTACAAACAAGGTAATTCTTAGCTATCCCCTTAACCGACAATCTATTGGTGTTATTAGTCTCTGTCTGGAACCGATTTACTTGAAGATTAAAGAATTCTTTGGATTTTACCCAATTTATGCAGCATTTCCTGTCTGCCAGTGCAACATAGCCAGGTATACTATATCCAGTTTGACCTAAACAGCTCTGACATGCTGTATATACATAATATTCCTCTGATGCAGGCTTTAGAATTATCGAACACTGATAGGGTCCCAAGATAATCAGCATACAAGTAATCGTTCGCATCAAGGATTTTGCATTGAGTCGATGCATCTGAAAAAAAGGAATAAGGGAGAGGATAACCAAAACATGAATCAAAAGTTAATGAGGTTTTCAAAATCATAGACCACTTGTTTGAATTAATTTACATTGATCAATATGTACCCATTTCCTTGGCTGTTTTCTCTTTTTTCTTGGTTTTCTGTTTGCTTTCTACTTGTATGACTGTACAGCCAAGCTTTTTATTTATTATATAGGGGCCTTCCCAGTTTACACTCCATGGTGCTGTGGGTCCTAATTTTTTTACCATGACTAACTGGCCTGCTTCAGATAGACTCGACGGGTCACCTGCGTCACTCCCCTCTTTACATGGTCTTGCCATGTTGCCTGCTGCAAATTGTAAATTTGCTCGAACTTGGTCTTGCACTGCCTTAAGAAACTGTTCTTTTGATATTGCCTCCCTGAGAGAGGTTGAAAGTGTAGGCTCATCAGGATGCGAGAGGTTCATAGCTCTTCCAGACATAAGCTCATAAGGAGAAATTTTGGCAGCTGTAGAGGGCAATGCCCGTATAGCCATAAGAATGGCTGGCAAATGCTGTACCCATGTTCCTCCTGCCTCCTGTAGCATTTTTGCAGTGCGAGATTTTACTGTACGATTCATCCTCTCAACGATACCAGCTGATTTTGGGTGGTAGGGTATGTGAAATATTTGCTGTATTCCTAGAATGTCACATAAATTTTGCATAATTTTACCCGTAAAATGTGAGCCTTGATCACTTTCAATTATGTGTGGGAATCCCCATCTAGAAAACACATGCTCCCATAGTGCTTTGGCTGTAGCTGTTGCTGTGTTGGTACGAAGGGGAATAACTTCTATCCACTTTGAAAATACATCTACCACTACAAGGGCATATCTAAGGCCTGATGAAGCTGATGCAAGTGGACCAATAAAATCGATTTGTAAGGACTGCCAGGGGCCATCGGCTAAGGGAACTCTTTGTAATGTAGGTCTTTGGCCCTTTGGTCTGGGATTATTTTGAATACAGATTAAACATTCCTGTATCACTCGGTTCACCATATCAATCATTTTTGGCCAGTAATATGATCTTTCAAGTATGTGAAGTGTCGATTGGACACCTAGGTGACCCCAACGTGTGTGTACTTCCTGAGTTATAGGGTGCTTTAAATGTTCAGGTACCACAAAAACAAGTCCTTCATTTGTCTTAAATAACAATACGTTTTCCTGAATTTTGTACTCGGGATGCTCTGTTTTATGGTTGGTTATATTCTGAAGGAAGTCATCTTTAGCTTGCTCTTCAGATAACTTCAGTTTTGCTTCAATTTTGGCAATTAACGGTTCAGGGTGAATCACTGTACCATTGACTGTTGTAGCTTCGATCTTCCGGGCTAGGCATATTCCCCCTTTAAAAACCCCAATAATGACACCACACCATAGAATATGGATAAGAAAAGGCCACAGCCAATTTTATTTATTAGAGTCATTGTCACGCCAAAACCTGGAACAATAAACATAGGTGCGTTAACAAGGACAATGACTCAAACACCAACATGTAAATATTTACAATAAACACTCAAGCTTGCCAAGTAATCCAGGTATCATAACCAAATGCCACTTAAGGAAGGGACATACCGAGATGCCCCCACCCTGACCTGAGGTTCCCAGCACTGACAGCCAAGAACCTACCACCAGATGTTACCAACCATTCACTTACCACCACATTAACCCCCTGGATACCTGGCAAGCTGCCGCCCCACGGACTGTGACAAACGACACAAACCTACAAACAACAGAAAAAAGGGGAGGGAGGGTGGGACACGCAACCAGGTAAGCTAACCACAAAAATGGTTCCTGAGCCCGGGAAAGCAGGCACTTATATAATCTTCCCCTAACTCCACCCCCGAAATTCCCGCCAAAAAAGCCTACCCCTCCTCCGCACAACAGTCAAGGCCCACTATAGCCCATGCTGGCCCCCCCGTGGGCATCATTATTGCAGCCTCTTTAGCTGCTTCGTCTGCCTCACAGTTACCGTAAGAAAGATATTCTGCATCTTTACAGTGTGCTTTTACCTTTACAATCGCTATTTTACCGTTATGTTTTTGGCCTAACGCTATAGGCTCTGTCAGCTGTTCAGTATGTGCAAGTGGTTTGCCAGCTGCATCAACCATACCCCTTGCGTCCCACAGTGGCAGATGTACTGTTAGTTCCTACATGGTTAGATCTCTGTGTAAATTGTTAAATCCTCATCTGAAAAATGTTTAATCGCCAAGGAAATGGCTTCTAATTCTGCTCTTTGAGCTGAGCAATATGATGGGAGTTTAACTAAAAGACGAAAATTCCTGGAGGGGCAGATCACCGCACAACCCGTGTAAAACTTACCATTCTTCCAGTACCGTGAACCATCTACAAAGACATGTACAGAGTCATTAATTGTGTCAACATGAAATATTGTTTTACAATCATTTTTCAATTGTTCACATTGCATTCCCTCATACTGCATAAGCTGAGGTAAAACATATTTAGCATTGTGTTGAATAGTTATATGTCTCTCCTGTAAATCCACTAGCCATCTTGCTATGCACTGATGTGATACCCCTGTCAAGGGTTTCTCCAATAACAATTTAAGTGGTGTATGAGGTGTTTGAATCACTATTGGAGCAAAACCTATGAGATGTTCAGAGGTAATGATTACCCAGTGAAGTGCTAGAAAATGTTTTGTGCAGGAGTCAAATCCTTTCTCAACTGGATTTAAAAGTCAAGATAGATATGCTACAGGTCAGTGTTCTGTCTGTGACTCTTGTAATATAACTGCTGTTATGCATTTGTCATCAGTAGCCTCCTGAATGTAAAATGTTTTTGATGAATTTGGGCTTAATAGTGCTGGGGCAGATGCTAGGGCATGTTTCAACAAAGTAAAAGACTGCTGTGCTTCGGCATTCCAATCAATTACAGTTTTCTCTGGCTCTGATCCTTTAAGAAGATCATTCAGGGGTTTTGCTTTACCCGCGAAACCTTCTATGAAGTCCCTAGAAAAATTGGCTAGGCCTAAAAAATTTCTTACCCCTGATTTATTAGTTGGCTGGGGTGTATTCAAGATTCCCTTAATTCTATCTTTCTCAATTGACCTTTGCCCTTGTGTGATGCGTACTCCCAGAAATACTACTTCAGGCTGTGCAAGCTGAACCTTACTTGTTACATTTCAGTCCTGACTCTTGTATAAGGGCTAGAAGTTCAGCTAGTAGCTGTAGGTGTGTAGTCTCATCTTTTGTGTGGAGCAATACCGTATTTGCTCGATTATAAGACGAGGTTTTTTTCAGAGCAAATGCTCTGAAAAATACCCCTCGTCTTCTAATCGGGGTCGTCTTCTAATCAGACCTCAAATAGAGGTCTGATTATGAGACTAAGATCCAGATCCCCCGCACCGCTGCAGGGGACCTGGATCCTCCTGTCTCCCCCCCCACACACACACACACTTACCGGTGCTTCCTGCTGTATTGCCGGGGCAGCGGGTTGACGTCTACGCGATCCGCGTAGACAATGTCCGCTGCAGCCGGAAGGAGGTGTGGCTAGCAGCGGGGGTTGTCTCCGTCCATCGCGGATACCTTCCCCGACTGTCAGAGATCAGATCTCTGACAGTCGGGGAAGGTATCCGCGACGGACGCAGACAAACCCCCGCTGCCAACTCCACCTCCTTCCGGCTGCAGCGGAAGGAGAGGCCAACCCGCTGCCCCGGCAATACAGCAGGAAATTGGAAGCACCGGTAAGTGTGTGTGTGTGCGTGTGTGTGTTAAATGGGGGCATAGGGCATTTCTGGAATGCCTTATACCCCTGTATGCCACTCTGGCACTTAGGGGGTTAAAAGGCATATTATGGGGCAGAGTGGCATATAGGGAGGTATAAGGCATTTCAGGAGGCAGAGTGGCGTTAAGGGGGCATTTAATAGAGCACTCTGCCTCCTGAAATGCCTTATACCTCCCTATATGCCACTCTGCCCCATAATATGCCTTTTAACCCCCTAAATGCCAGAGTGGCATATAGGGGTATAAGGCATTTCTGGAGGCAGAGTGCTCTATACAATGCCTTTTAACTCCCTTAATGCCACTCTGCCTCCTGGAATGCCTTATACCTCCCTATATGCCACTCTGCCCCATAATATGCATTTTAACCCCCTAAATGCCAGAATGGGATATAGGGGTATAAGGCATTTCTGGAGGCAGAGTGGCACATAGGGGGTCAAAAGGCATACCATGGGGCACAGTGGCATATAGAGGGTTAAAAGGCATATCATGGGCCACAGTGCCATATTGGTGTGGCAAGCCTGGGGGCAGATGTGCGTAACTGGGGGACAGGTTGGAAAATACAAGGAAATAAAAACAAAAAAAATATTTTTCTCAATCATAGCTTTTATTTAAAAAAAATTGTTTACATGAATTAACATTTACTGGTAAAACTTTTTTCCTTTAGGGTCGTCTTATATTCAGGCTTTTTCTTTTTTTCCTAAGTTAATATTCAGATTTTGGGGGGTCGTCTTATAATCAGGGTCGTCTTATAATCGAGCAAATACGGTATGTCATCCACATACTGGATGAGGCTACTTGGGGAGGAGAATGGTTTTAATACCTCTGCCAAACACTGGTGAAAATGTGTTGGGGATGAATGAAAGCCTTGTGGTAATGTCGTGAAAGTTAGCTGCTGTCCTTCAAATGTAAAAGAAAATTTATACTGGCAATCTGGGTGTAATTTAACACTAAAAAATCCGTTGCTGATATCTAAGACACTGTATACAGAGGCATCTGGGTTAAGCCTAGAAATGATGTCAGGTATACTAGCTACAATGTTAGTGACAGGAGGAGTATATTTATTCAGCATACGGTAATCGATGGTCAGCCTGTATGTTCCATTTTTTTTCATTATAGGCCATATAGGACTATTATTTGTTGAGTTGCATGGGCGTACAATTCCTTGTTCCTGTAATTGCTGCAATATTTCCCTTACTGGGTCAATAGCTTCACTTGGAAACCTATACTGTCTTTGTGGGGGAGGGTCTGGCCCTTGAACCAAAATGTCACTTCCTTTGAGAAATCCACAATCATTCTTACCTTGAGCCCACACCTCTGGAAACTTGTGCACTAAGGATTTAACTACTGCCTTATCTGTAAACGGGAATTGTATAGGTGCATCTTTCACGCTGTGTATAGCTGGGATTGAGGAGAGATGTTCATAATCCAAGATTACTGGTTTACGATTACGTGTGTCTTTCCATAACATACCATTACACAAATCAATAAGCATCCCCGCCTTGCGCATTATATCCACAGCTAGAATAGTTTCATCACCCCGTGAGGTGCACCACATAGGAAATACGTCACTCCAAGAGTTCAGATGTATATCTACAGAGGGTGCTAACACTGCTCTTGTTTGGGCCTCCCCTAATCCTATCAAGTGAGTTTGTGGCGCTAATGGTGAGACAAGCAATGGTAAAGATGTTAGACTAACAGCAGCTCCTGTGTCCAGTAGTATATGTGTGATGGCCCCCGACCACACCTGAAACACAAGGGCGACTGTTATGGTCCTTCTGCAATTTGCAGATAGGTTCCATTTTAACAGGGGCCTGACATCCCTATTGTGAGAGTACAGTGCACCCCTCATCCCTAAGATCAATTAGAGGTGCAGTTGGAATCTCATTGACTACGTGGCTGGAAGATTTTGCATCCTCTACTGTTCTAACCTGGGTGGGATAAGAGTTACAACCTTCTTTTTCCGAAATCTGTGTAAACTGCTCTCTTGCTTGTGTATAGGGATTATGTTGTGTGGAATGCCATGGGTTGTTTCTGGCAGTATTGTGATATACCCCTGCGTGTACCTGACCCCTCCTTTCCTGATAATTATTTCTGCGTTGCCAACAGTGTTTTTTAATATGTCCAATTTTCCCACATGAAAAACATATGCGGTCTATTCTTAATTTGTCTAGGTGTGTATTGTTACCTTCATTTTTTATTACTAAAGCAATGTGTTGGAAGTTTGTTTTAAGTGTATTATCCTTCCTCCAGTCATCTAACATCCTTAGAAATTCATGAAAATTACGAGCTGTAGCTAATAAATTACGGTTAGTGGAATCCATACCCTTATATTTTCCTGCTAGTATATGTAACATTATTGGGTCTCCTATTTGCAAACCTTTTTTTTGTTTTGTTTTGAACCTTGCAATACACCTCATGAAATCTAGTGCAAAATGCAAAAGGGTCTTCATTGGGCTGGGGCAAAATACTATCTAAGAAGGATGTGTCCGCAGTATCTACATTTGTAAGGGCCATAATCTGATTACTGCGCTCCTCCTTGTTAGCCTAAGAGCCATACTGCTGTTGGAGTTCTAATGAATTACTATAATATGGAGGCAACCAAATTTTAAGCAGTTGGCAGGCAGTGTGGTCATCAAGACTATACTGGGTAACAAACTGCTCAAATGTAACTAAATTGTCTACCATGTGAGCACTTGAATTAAAAGGTGTGATGAGGGTTTTAATTTCACGAGCATATTTCTTATGAGGGTCCTCTGCAAAAGGAGTAAGTGTTGTGAACTTATGTGTTCGTGGCAACGTGCTTGGTGTTGTCTCAGATCTAGTAAAGAGCGAACTTTGCACTGTATCGTGACCTGTTGTATTTGGTGGAGTGTGACACTGTGCTTCCTCACCTCCTGTTGCAGTATAAACAGGAAAATGTGTATTGTGCCTAGAGCGTTCCTCTTCTAGTTTCTGAGTTAGTGTTGCTATAATGTGTCCCCTTTGTACAAATTGTTCCCCCAAAATTTCTACATCCTCTCTACTTAATTAGCATGTAGGACAACAATCTACCCCAACAACAGAGACATTTACAGGCATCATTTGTACATTGGTATTAGACATGACCTTTCCTTCCATACTTTCTAATGCACACTTATACTGTACAACAAGTTGAGCTAAATTAGCCGCATACTTTTTTCTTATCATTACAAATTTTCCTATCTTATTATTAGCCTTTTCAAATTGTAACAGTAAATCATTTAACAACTGTAAAGCATTTAACGTATCATTACATACATATTCAACAGTTGACTTATCCGCAAAATTATTAACCGCTTCCATCTTATATACTCACAATACCGAATCTCTCCGTTTTCATACGAATTCCGCCCTCTAAAACGCTCACGACGTAGTCCTGGGCCAACCGAGGAATGTCTTCAAAAATTTTACTTCGCCAATGTAGAAAAGCCCTTTTGAATCCCGGGATATATAACCTTCACCCGTCTGGCTTTCCTTTAACTACTACAGATTCCTCGTCGTATGAAACTCCACTTACACCAGTGGCTTAAAAAATGGGTTTATTAAAATAACAAATACATATATATGAGTATACAGAGAAGCGTCTGAAATACAAGGCTGTATGACTCTAACTACACTATGCTAGTGACTCTATGTGTGCATGTAAGGAAGGGTTGTCCCTGTCACCTTGATGTTATCCTTCTTTCTTTCTTTCTTTCTTTCTTTCTTTCTTTCTTTCTTTCTGTTTCTCTCTCTTGTCTTTGTTGCTCACACAACACCTTTATAGCCACCATGCCCAAACAGTCCCAGCCAATCATCTTCTTAGTTTGTGTCCACTCATCCTTGGGAAGGCACAATCTTGTACCTGCACCAGCTGCCTGTAGAGACCGCTCTTGTCCAGGAAGTTAGATTGCCCCCACAGTGAAATTGATGGTCCTCAGGGCAAATTCAGGGTGGGTCTCTGGAATGTTGATATTGTCTCCTGCAATCCTTTTGTTGTAGGAGAAACACATGCTTGTCTCCAGCCCAGATACTATCTCCTGCAGTCCTTTTGTTGTAGGAGATTGTAGATTGTATCTCCTGTTTATTGTTCCCACCTGGTAGAGAGATAGCCCTTTGATGTATTGTGAGTTCCTGGACATTTGGGTTTTGCCCCTAGTGTAATTCCTTGAAACTGGTTTACTCAAAAGGAATCCCATTGTGTTGGGAGCCAGCTGTTGTCCTTGGAGATTAATAATTGACTTATTTATTACAATGCCCCAGCCAGCACCCAGATAGCATACCCATGCTGTCTGAGCATCATGGGAAATGCAGTTAACAGTTGATAAAGCTGCAGATGTTAGCTGTGAATAACAATTCCCATGATGTTCAGCCAGCCAGGTGGTCACCACGATGCTGGCTAAGCATCATTGGAAGAGTAGTCCACAGCAGAAGAGATTTTTTTTCCTTAGAATTACAAAAAATTCTAATGTTAGCCTCCCTCCCATTCTTTTTAAAATTATATTAATCTCTTTAATATTGATTTATCATGTAATGGCACCAGCTGCCCTCTTGTGTATTGGTGACCCCACAACCTTGTGTATTGCCCCCAGTCAGGCCTCTATTATGTCTTAATGCCCCCTGTCAGCCCCCCTTTATGTGATACCTCTAACTCTCTCGTGTGTTGCCCTAACTCTCTCATGTGTTGCCCCCATTGTGTATTTATACCACCAGCCAGCCCCCTTTTAGTATAGATGTGATGCCACTAGCCAGCCCCCTTGTGTATTAATGCCCCAACAACCTTGTGTCCCTTGCCTTCCCCCACTGTGTATATATGCCCCCAACCAGCAGCCCCTTTAGTCTTGATTTATATAATGCCCCAGCCTTTTCCCTATTGTATGTTATTACCCCCATCACTTTGAGTAGTCATGGCCCCCCAGCCAGCCGGCTACCTTTTATCTGACTTTCCTGCCTACTCCACGGGACTGACTGCCACACTAAATAAAAAATCACTTGGACAGTGCTATGCTTCCAGCATTTGAGAAGGCCTTGTTCTATTCCACTATGACTGTGCCCAGTGCACAAGGCAAGATCCATGAAGACATGATTGGATGAGTGTGGTGTGGACAGACTTGACTGGCCCGCGCAGAGCCCTGGTTCAATAAGAGCTGCACTGTATCATACCTAAGTCTGACTAACTGTATACTGATGAACAATATATGCTATAGCACCTGCATAATGGGGATTATAGTACACAACCTCAAGAGTGCCAAAAGTTACTTTACTGTCTCATTAAACCTAATGTCTCATGAAGCTTGTGCAAAACACTTGCAGGGCCGGCCCTGCGATGGAGCAGAGTGGGGCAATTGCCCCAGGCGGCACTTTTGCCGCCCCAAGAATTAGGGTGACCACACGTCCCGGATTGCCCGCGATAGGACTTTAAGTCCTGGGTTCCGGGCAGCCTCAATCCGGGACAATGCATTGTCCTGGAATTGAAGCGGCGTCTTTTTTTTTTTTTTTTTTTGAAGCGGAGGAGAGCGCTTCGGTCTCGGTGCCGGCTTGTAATGCTGAGCGCCGGAATATGGCATCGTATTCCGGCACTCAGCAGTGAAGCAGCACGATGCGTGCTGCTTCACTGCTGAGTGCCGGAATATGATGCCATATTCCGGCAGAGCATGGAAACTCTCAGAGCAGGACTGCTGAAAGGTAAGTGAAGTACAAAGGGGGGGTAGATAATAGGGAAGGAGAGGGGGGTAGATAATAGGGAGGGAGAGGGGGGTAGATAATAGGGAGGGAGAGGGGGGTAGATAATAGGGAGGGAGGGGGGGGTCGATTATGAGAAGGACGGGATAGAAGGGGTCGATTATGAGAAGGGAAGGAAAAGAAGGGGTCCAGTATGAGAAGGGAGGGAGAGAAGGTGTAGATTGTGATAAGTTAGGGAGGGAGGGAGAGCGGTAGATAATGAGAAGGGAGGGAGAGGGGGGTAAGTTATGAGAAGGGAGGGAGAGAGGGCTAGATAATGAGAAAGGAGGGAGTGGTAGATTATATTGAAATAATAAATATATTGAAATGAATAAAGAGTGAGATTGAGTGAGACAATAAATGAATTATTTTGTGGATGAGTTGTCTGAATGAGGAAGAGTATGAATTAATGTGCGAATGAATTGCCTGAATAAGGGAGATAATTAATGAATTTGTGAGAATGCATTAATGAATATGTGTAAATGAGAGAATAAATGATTATGTGAATGAAAGTGTGAATTAGTGAGTGACTGTAAAAGTGTCTCATAGATGGATTTGTGGAAGATGGCACAGGCCGGGCTGTTTAGTTGACTCGTGCTGGGCTGTTTGAGGACAAAGATGGTAGGTCCTATGTGGGTTATCTGGGTGCTTGTCAGGTTCTATGTGGGCAGTGTGGATGCCAGGGCTGACTTTTTGGTGTGCAACCTGTGATCTGTGCCTGTAATTTAAGGAGTTTTACCTTATGCAAATTCCAATTGATCTATACCTGCAAAGCTGGGTTTGTGTGTTTATTTGATCCATACCGTCAGTGCTGAGTTTAGATGTGATTTCCAGTTGATCTATGCCTGCAGTGCTATGTTTCCATACATTATTGTTGTATACATGCAAATACAAGATTTGTTTGCCTGATTCCATGCCTTCAGTGTTGAGTTCACATGTGAATTTCAATTGATCTGTACACGCAAAGCTGGGTTTGTGTGTTAATGTGTTGATTTATCCCTCCTATGCAATGTTTCCATACATTATTTATGTATGTAGTTATGTAGGTTTGTGTCATATTCAGTTGATGTATACATGCATGTGCTGTTTTATGTGTTGTTTCTTTGATCTATACCTATTTTGTGGTGATATAGTGAAGGCAGTGATTGCATGCTAAGGAGCGTGAAGCAAGGCCCAAGGAAATGCTTGCGTAGGGTCCAATTTTTTCACTATAAAATGTATCGGCAGCAAGGTCTAATAGTTATACATTTATTGGGAGCAGGATCTAATATTTATAGCAGGGGCTAATCCCTGCTCTGTCAGTTACCGTATTGGCTCGGATATAGGCCGCACCCGAATATAGGCCGCACCCTAAGAGTTAGGTGCTTTTCTAAGGAAACATTTTTCTTAGTTAAAAAAAAAACGTAGAATAGATCTGCTGCCACTCTGCCCTCCACCCGATATATATACTGCCACCCTGCCCCCCCCGAGATACTCTGCCCTCCTCACCCCCTGAGATACGCTGCCACTCTGCCCCCGAGATATGCCCCCCCCACGACTTACCAAAGAAGACTCCTGTGTGTCTTGCGGGGCCGGCAGGGGACACCTACGCAATACGCGTAGACAACATCCGGTGCCGGCACTTCCGCCGGCTCGGGAGATTGTCTAAGCGCATCGTGTAGACGTTCACCGGCTGCGGTGATGCACGTAAACGACCTCCGCTGCCGGCACGTCTGCACGATGTGCTTTGACAATCTCCCGTGCCGGCAGTCCCCCCGTGGAAAGTGCCGACAGGTGAGGCTGTCAGAGCGTATCAGAGAGTAGGATGCAGGTCCCCTGCACCGGTGCGGGGGATCTGTATCCTAACCCTGCTGCCTGACCAGCGCCCGGAACTGCATGTCCCAGGCGTCGGGGGCTAGACCCCGAATATAGGCCGCACCCCCACTTTAAAGATTTGAAGTGGGGGAAAAAAGTGCGGCTTATATTCGGGCCAATACAGTAAATGTCCGTACCAGCGACTTTGTTGGTCGGTGGCACAGACTTTTAATAACTGTTGCAGTAGGGAGACCAGCGGTGAATAGCAACCAGTGTTCAGGTTGCACCTTAAGGAGTTAAGGGGCCGTGCAAGTGAGCCTATTGGTCGCTTCCACGGCCCTTTAACCTACGGATTTCTGCTCCCGTTATGTAACGCAGCATCGCAGGGGTTAACGGGAGCGGAAATCCGTAGGTTCGCTGTCAGGAGTTAAAAAAGGCTGTGCGAGTGAGCCTATTGGTCACCTGCAGGGTCTTCCTCTGGCAACAACCAATTGGTTGATGCCAGAGTAGGTCCCTGCAGGCGACCAATAGGCTCAATCGCACTGCCCTGTAACCCCTGGCCAACCTATGGATTTAAGCTTCCGTCAACTCCTGCAATGCCGTGAAGATAAGGTAGGTTAGATGGGAAAGGGACCAGGGAGATTAGTAGACGAAGATGAAGACAATCACGAAGATTCTTCGTGTTGCGTGTCTTCGTCTTTGTCTATGTTTTACCGCCGCTATCTTCTCTTCTTCATGTCTTCGGAACGAACACTTAAAAATGCACTCTTCGTTTTCATGTTCGCCCGAAGACGAATGCACAAGTCTTATATATATACACACACATCTGTGTGTGATCTCATGGGCTTCATAGTGTGTCCCGGAATGGCAGAAATAAAATGGGGTCACCCTATTTCGGACGCCACAGCCAGCAGCAAGCTATTATTAGCTTGTCTGCGGACCTAATGCATGCTGCGCAGAGCGTCCTCTCCTCCGTGATTGGAGGTCAGCACTCGCCGTGGCAGCATGAGTTTCCCGGGGAGTGCGGTGACGTCATGCGTCACGTCAGCGCTCAGAGTAAATCCTGGAGCTGATACCAATTACAGCGGCGGCCAGCAGTGACGCTGTGACTTATATTTGATCCGTGATCCCCATGGGTGAGCTCTCACTCTTTGAAAATATTTTATTATTATATTATTTTATTGAGTTTGGGTTAATTCCAGGCTGAGCCTGGACATTATAATGTTATATTTCACTTTTCTTTTCACCCTGTGGCACTTTTTGCTGCACTTTTTTTTCCAGGTCAGGGGGGGATAAGAACATCCCTGTCCTCAGTGGCGTCGCTACAGGGGGGCAAGGGGGGGCAATTCCCCCCCTAGGTTAATCCTTGCCCCCCCTGTTGCCCCCCTGCCGAATTTGGAATAAAGTCGCAATGCGACTTTAAATCCCGTCTTTTTTATTTTTTTTATGCGGAGGAGAGAGAGGGGTGCCTAGCAACCGCTCGGCGCCCCCCATTCTCCTCCACGAAGCCTCTACCTCCGTCGCGGTGCCGGCATTTCATCCTCAGTGGTGAAGCAGCGGCCACCGCAGCAGAGAACGAAGACAGAAGCCTTGTGCTCCTGTCGCTGGACCTAAAGGTGAGACAACTACAAAGAGGGAGGGTAGATAGTGAGTAGGGAGAGGGGGTTAGAAAGTGATAAGGTAGGGAGAGGGGGTTAGAAAGTGATACGTTAGGGAGAGGGGGTTAGAAAGTGATAAGGCAGGGGCGTCCAACATGCGGGCCAAATGCGGCCCGCGAGACCTCGAGGTTCGGCCCGCGTAAGATCGGCAGCGGGCCGCACCTCGAGCATGTACTGGCTGACTTGGCATGATAGGAGTGTGATTGCTAACAGCAATCACAGTCCCATCATGCCTAGGTTCCAGCATTTACTGGTTGGATGTGTAAGTGCTGGAACCTAGGCATGATGGGACTTTGATTGCTGTTAGCAATCACACTCCTATCATGCCAAGTCAGCCAGTGCATGCCGAAACCTAGCTAGCTGCCCCCCTTGTGTATTGATGCTGCCAGCAGTATGGGGTCTACACATCACTTACAGCCACCCTGTACCAGCATGTACTGGCTGACTTGGCATGATAGGAGTGTGATTGCTCACAGCAAGCACAGTCCCATCATGCCTAGGTACCAGCATTTACTGGTTGCCTGGGTATGATAGGAGTGTGATTGCTGTGTGGGCAGTGTGGACACCAGGGCTGGCTTTGGGGTATGCTACCTGTGATCTATGCGTGTAATTTAGGGGGGTTTTAAATATACCTTTTAATGACGTGTTTTTATGTGAATTCCAGTTGATCTATACCTGCAAAGCTGGGTTTGTGTGTTATTCTGTAGATCCATATCTGCTATGCTATGTTTCCATACATTACTTATGTATACCTGCAAATACAGGATTAATATGTTTTATTCAGTTGATTAATACCTGCAATGCTGTTTCTATGTATTTATTTGATCTATACCTGCAATGCTACGTTTCATATACTATTGTATACCTGCAAATACAGGATTTGTATGTTTGATTCTGTTTATTTGAGATCACAAGTGAATTTTAGTTGATCTATACATGCAAAGCTTGGTTTGTGTGTTAATGTGTTGATCTATACCTGCTATTGGCAACTGGGGCTAATGTTAATATATATGGGCAGCAGGGGCATCAATACACAAGGGGCAAAAACACTAAGGGGGGTATAAACGACAATGCAGTGTGAAAAATCCATTCTGATGTAGACGTCTGTGACGTAGATTATGTCCTGCTGTTTGTGTGTTTTGGTTGTCAGTGTAGCAGAGCCTGTCCTCGGGTGTGTGTGTATAGGTGTTGGTGTGGCAGAGCCTGTCCTGGTGTGTGTTTGGGTGTTGGTGTGGTAGAGCCTGTCCTGGTGTGTGTATAGGTGTTGGTGTGGCAGAGCCTGTCCTGGTGTGTGTTTGGGTGTTGGTGTGGCAGAGCCTGTCCTAGGGTGTGTGTTTGGGTGTCAGTGTGTCAGAGCCTGTCCTGGTGTGTGTGTGTGTGTGTTTGGATGTGGGTGTGGCAGAGCCTGTCCTGGTGTGTGTGTGTTTGGTTGTCGGTGTGGCAGAGCTTGTCCTGGTGTGTGTCTGGGTGTCGGTGTGACAGAGCCTGTCCTGGTCTGGGTGTCTGTGTGGCAGAGCCTGTCCTGGTGTGTGTGTGTTTGGTTGTCGGTGTGGCAGAGCCTGTCCTGGTGTGTGTGTGTTTGGTTGTCGGTGTGACAGAGCCTGTCCTGGTGTGTGTCTGGGTGTCGGTGTGACAGAGCCTGTCCTGGTGTGTGTGTCTGGGTGTCGGTGTGACAGAGCCTGTCCCTGGTGTGTGTGTGTGTCTGTGTGACAGAGCCTGTCCTGGTATGTGTGTCTGGGTGTCGGTGTGACAGAGCCTGCCCTGGTGTGTGTGTGTTTGGTTGTCGGTGTGGCAGAGCCTGTCCTGGTGTGTGTGTCTGGGTGTCGGTGTGACAGAGCCTGTGTTGGTGTGTGTGTTTGGTCATCTGTTTCCTGGCACTTAACTTACAGTAGGAATTATTTAATTTATATTTATCCAGAGATAAAATGCCCTCTTGAAGTTCAGGGGACAAAACATTCAAGGCCCTGAAATCATTTAGTGGAAAAGTTATTTATTTCAAGGATTAGTTGCACTCAATTGTGGCTTCAGACTTCCCATGTTGAATAGTAACATAGTAACATAGTAACATAGTTCATAAGGTTGAAAAAAGACCAAAGTCCATCAAGTTCAACCTATATACATATTGTGTCCCTACTGTGTTGATCCAGAGGAAGGCAAAAAAACCCTTATGAAGCAGATGCCAATTGCCCCATACAAGGGGGAAAATTCCTTCCCGACTCCAAATATGGCAATCAGAATAAATCCCTGGATCAACGTTCTGTCCCTATTAATCTAATATCCATAACTTGTAATATTATTGCTTTCAAGAAAAACGTCCAGGCTCCTTTTGAACTCTTTTATTGAGTTTGCCATAACCACTTCCTCTGGCAGAGAGTTCCATAATCTCACCGCTCTTACTGTAAAGAACCCCCGTCTGTGCTGGTGTAGAAACCTTCTTTCCTCCAACCGTAGAGGATGTCCCCTTGTTATAGATACAGTCCTGGGTATAAATAGGTCCTGGGAGTGATCTCTGTACTGTCCCCTTATATATTTATACATAGTTATTAAATCCCCCCTAAGCCGTCTTTTTTCCAAACTAAATAACCCTAATTCTGATAATCTTTCTGGGTACTGTAGTCCTCCCATTCCCCTTATTACTCTGGTTGCCCGTCTTTGAACACTCTCCAGCTCCACTATATCTTTCTTGTACACTGGTGCCCAGTACTGTACACAGTATTCCATGTGTGGTCTGACTAGTGACTTGTACAGTGGTAGAATTATTTCCTTGTCGTGGGCATCTATGCCCCTTTTGATGCACCCCATGATTTTATTTGCCTTAGCAGCAGCTGCCTGACACTGGTCGCTACAGGTAAATTTACTGTTAACTAAAACTCCTAAGTCCTTTTCCATGTCAGTCGTCCCCAGTGTTTTCCCATTTAATACATATTCCCAGCCTGGATTTTTCTTCCCCATGTGCATAACCTTACATTTATCTGTGTTGAACCTCATCTGCCACATCCCAGCCCAAGCCTCCAACCTATGCAGATCCATTTGTAATCGTGCACTGTCCTCTATTGTGTTAACCACGTTACAGAGCTTAGTATCGTCTGCAAAGATTGATACTTTACTATACAATCCCTCTACAAGGTCATTAATAAATATATTAAAAAGAATAGGACCCAAAACTGACCCCTGTGGTACCCCACTAGCAACAGTAACCCACTCAGAGTATGTACCATTAATAATCACCCTCTGTTTCCTATCACTGAGCCAGTTACTTAACCACATACACACATTCTCTCCCAGCCCAAGCATTCTCATTTTATGTACCAGCCTTTTATGTGGCACCGTATCAAATGCTTTGGAAAAATCAAGATATACGACATCCAGCGATTCACCCCGATCCAGTCTTGAGCTCACCTCCTCATAAAAGCTGATCAGGTTAGTTTGACAGGACCGATCCCTTGTAAACCCATGCTGATATGGAGTCATACACTTATTTTCATTGAGATACTCCAAAATAGCATCTCTTAGGAAACCCTCAAACAGTTTACACACAACAGAAGTTAAACTAACAGGCCTATAATTCCCCGGGTCACTTTTTGTCCCCTTTTTGAATATTGGCACAACATTTGCTATGCGCCAGTCCTGGGGAACAGACCCTGTCACTATAGAGTCCTTGAATATTAGAAATAGGGGTCTGTCTATTACATTACTTAACTCCCTTAGAACGCGGGGGTGAATGATATTATTTTAGCCCAATAACAAAAGTATAATTCCATAGCACATTACTTTTGGAAATTATGAATGCCCCCCCCCCAGTTTGACTGTGGTATCTTGTGTGCCCCCCCCCCTATATATTGTTTCTAGAGTCGCCACTGCCTGTCCTTTGTCACACTCTGGGCTGTGTACAGATTCCTTAGTACCGGAGGAAGGTGCTGCTCCAGAGATTAGTCTGCAAATCAACCACCAGAGTAACAAGATGGAGTCAGATGCAACACAGACTTTATTAGGGGAAAACACGTGGTATATATTAGAGTCCGTTTTTTTGTTCGTTCCGAAGAAACGTAGAACAGAATACAGTGCCGGTAAAACGTAGGCGAAGACGAAGACGCACAACCACGAAATGTTCAAACAGGAGTGAGCTAATCCTCGTCTGTCCAATCAGCTCGCTCTTGTGACGTCACACCAAGGGTCTCGTCCAATGCCTGTGCTGCTGTTTTTTGAATTCTGAAACCGCCTTTATAAGCCCAGAGCTTGCCTGAGAGATCCATTCATTTTTCGCTGTGACTGCTTTGGCAACACTGCTGTGCTGCATCCGAGCGTTAGAGAGAGATAGTTCTGTGTGAGACTGATAAGCCACAGCCTGCCATTTCTCACAGTGTACTCTTCTTCACTTCAGTTCTACTGAATTAATAATTTAGTCATTTTTTAATTGAATTTTTTTTTTCAGTGCTTCTGTCATCAACTGTGTAGTTGAGTTGACAGTGCACACAGTGCCTCACTGGCACTGGGGTGCCCTTGCCCTGGGCTGGCATTATAGTAATATTATATAATTCATTTTAGCTAGCTTAATAATTAATTAGCTATAAATTACTACTAGCTTATTTTGCTTGAGACTGTCTGTCAGGTAGAAGGGTTAATAATTTATCCAACATAAAGATTAACCAGTCCACTACTACCTTTAAGATCAATCTAGAATTTGATAATTCATTTTATTAATGAATAATTAATAAACAAATTATTAATAATAACTTAGTTAATAATTTAATAACTTTATAGTTCAGCTAATCTTATTAGTACTGGTGCTGCAGCTCTTTAGGTTATGTTTTGTTTTAGCAACAGCAAGAGACCAAGTCAATTTTTCTTAATTAAAATTTAATTTTATTTCATTTGTTTTGCTCACCTCAGTCCATCAGTGAAGTGAACTTGTTGGGCTAGTGAGTGCAGACGCATAAGTGCTGTGTTATTTTTTGATCAGCAAGCAGTGACGTTAACTGTTTTGCAAAGATTAATATTTTCTCATTTTGCATTTTATTTTATTAAAAGTACCCTTAGTGTTTTGCTCACCTCAGTCCATCAGTGAAGTGAGCTTGTTGGGCTAGTGAGTGCAGCCGCATAAGTGCTGTGTGTTTTTGTTCAGCAAGCAGTGAAGCTAACTGTTGCTGTTACATTTTATTTTCTAATTTCTTTTCAAGAAAGACTGACAGTGTGACGACAACTGTACTAAGCAAAGCTTCAAGGTACTAGCTGTAGTACTATTAAAAAACAAAATAATTTAGCACATTTTTGTAGAGTAAGCAGAAGTAGGACAACTATATCTGTCTGCTTCTGTATCCAATTTAAACTAAAAGTTGTTTAGCCCCAAAACATAATTTAATAAATAATTCTAATCTTTAATCTTGATCTATAATATATTATATAACATAATATAATACATTTTAATTCATAATCTATATTCTATAATCCATAATATAAGTAATTCTAATTTATAATCTATTAATATTATAGAATTTAATATTAATTAATAAATCATATACTGAATCTGATTTAACCTCACTTTAGGTTAGTGGGCTTGAGAGCGTCTGCCTAGAGTTAGACTTAGAATAGTAAGGAAATATAGCTTTAGCATAGTAGTAGGCTAGGCTCTTAGGCCCGTGTAAATTTAAATAAAAAATAAAATACTGCTAGTTAATATAAATAGTTAATCTGGAGTTAATTTAAATAATTTGAGCACTTTCGCAGATTGCACAATTTATTTATTTATTTTTTTTTTTATAGTTTTAAACACTGCACTACACACACAACACAAAATTTGGGACTAAGGAGGGACAAGCTTCATCTACCAGCACCACCAGCACCACCACCAGTTCTAAGATGCAGCTTTTACGTCAGTCTAGTCGGCCAAGTAGGCCAAGCTCTTGCTTATCGTTTGGGGAAGCATTGCTTGAAGGATCATCACGTAAAGGAAAGGCACCAAAAGCAGGCAGTAGTAGTGCTGCTAGGCCCACAAGCTCTATGTTTTTTTACAGAAAGCCTAAAGCACCAGAAGCACGTTTAAAGTTAAAGGGTAGCACAACTAGCCCAGTGAGTAAAAAGAAGTGCCTTTTGCCCCAAGCAGCATCTTCCCCATCCACAAGCAGCATGCAAGGTACCAAGCAGAGCCAAGTTAGCAGCAAAACTCAGAGGGGTTTTCCCAAACCAAAGCGATCTCATTCCTTTGTAGGGAAAACCACCACCACCTCTACCACCACTAGTGCTGCGCCTACTGTTCCCACCGGTACCGCCATGCCATGTCCTCCTAGCACCTCTAGCAAGCCACCAAGTCCTTACAATATTTTTGTAAAGACAGTTAGAGAGAGGGCTACACATAGTGGAACTCCACCTAGCGAGGTACCAGAGGAGCCTGAGACTGAGAGGCCAAGTGCAGAGTCTGTTCTTCCTGCTCGCACTACAAGTCATGATATCAGTCTTAGCTCCAGCCTAGCAGGAATTCCATTTGATCTGGCTAATGAAGAACTTGACTATGAGCCAGAGGAAGTAGAGTAGATGAGTGGTCAGGAATCAGATTCCTCAGGGAGCAGTGTACAAATGACTAGTGCACAATTTTCCCCTGAGCCTCCACCTTCTCTGCTACGATCATCACCACCACCAGCAGCAAAACCTACTAAATCTGGTAGAGTTAACGCAATTAGCAGTCCCACTGTGGCCAGTACTGGTACCACCAGTGCCACTACCACCACTAGTTCTGCCGCTGTTCATCCACCCCGAGCAGTAGAAGCAGCACCCAAGGCACAGTCCAAGGCTATGCGCGCCCCAATTTGGGAGCACTTTGAAAATGTCGAAGAAGGGCGCTACGGAAAGTGCAAACATTGTGGGAAGCTAATAAGCAGAGGGAAAGCGTCTGGACATTTTACCAGTGCTAGCATAAAGCATCACCTCAGCACTCAAAACATGGCTGTGCTATTGGGGAAAGAAGAAAGTGATGAAAACCAGTGTGAAGCAGGATATTCAGGGGAAAAAATATATGTATATACTTCCCTTTCTCTTGTTGACCGGATACCCAGCTGCAGCCCGTAAAAAACACTCTCCAGGTGTTTGAAGTACACAAAAAAGACCACTAGGGGGCGCTAGTGTATTCCGGTTGAAATGAGGTAAAAGAAAAAAGAAAAAAAGAAATAATAGTGTAGTAGTACGTACAGATGATCTTACAGTATGTCTATTGTATGCACTCACAATGTGTACACGTGTACTCAAGCCTCATATGCATCAAATCATCCGGGTCGGTGTATGGAGTGTATATAGGAAGAAGCAAAAACACATAGGAACACAATGGTGTGGTATCAACATATGCTGGAACATGCCAGGGTGGATGTACACTTACAGTTTATGTAGGTATATAGTGCCTGTGTGTATTGGTTGCTTCTCCTCTGGATTCCCAGGATACTTCGGCCGGTGTACATGTGCACCAACCAGTTAAGTGGAAAATAATCCAAAGAAGGATTGAATAAAATAAATTACATTTATTCCGGGTTTATGCCCAAACAAGAAATAGTAAAATATATCCAACTAGGGACATTAAAAGAATTGGGGAAAGATGCAGAAGAAAAACGTAGTGCAGACAGCATAGCTGGTGGCCGTGGTACTACAACAACAACTCCAGAGAGAGTGGAAAAACCCCAACAGTTGCTTCTGAGCCAATAGCAGCAACAGCTAGTGCTGGCAGCCAGAGACCAAGGCAGGTTGGAGAACTGCATGTCCAGCCCACCCTGGAAGAATTTGGGGAATTAATTTCACAACAGATTTGTGGAGTGCACTTAGCGGGCAGCATGCCTTTCTTTCTTTGACAGCACACTGGTGTCTAAGGAAGCTTCTGCAGCAGGCTACCGATCATTCCTTCTCCATGCAGAAGTGATGGATGAAAAGCACACTTCCGAAAATATTCTGCATGCAATGAGGAAAATGTATAGCCTTTGGGTGGGAGCAGAGGCGGGCATCAATGTTGAAGTTAGTTTTGTGGTAACTGACGGAGGTGCCAATATGGTGAAAGCGCGATGGTCATATTGTTGGTGTCCGCTGTGCAGCCCACATCATCCATCTTGTAGTCATGTAGTAGTTCTGTCCCGCTGGGCACTTTCGCCACTAATGTAGCAGCAGTAGTTCTGTATCGCTGGGCACTTTCACCATGGTGTTAAGGCTAGCCAACTTTTGAGGGAAGAGCAAGAGAGGGCAGGTCTTCCCGTACACTGCCTATGACAGGAAGTCAGTACACGGTGGAACTCCACTTTAGAGATGCTGGAGAGGATTTTGGAGCAGCAGAGGGCAATCCATAATCTTGCCTCAGAGCATAATATTGGGATTACATCTCCATTGAATAGGGAGGATTGGACAGTGATCGCCCAGCTAGTGGCAGTCCTTAAACCATTCAGGGATGCCACAGAAAATTTAAACTCAAACACTGCCAGTCTGGCCCAGGCAATCCCAGTGTTCTCGCATCTAGGCAGCAAGATGGATGTGTTTCTTGAAAACCGTGAGGCTGTTCAAGGTGGCACTCTACAGCCATAGTCAGGAAGCTGAAGGATCTGCTAAAGGTACGCCTTCGCAAACGCATGGAAGAAAGTCCCGAAATGATGCTAGCGTGCCTTTGCGATCCAAGGATTAAGGGAAAGCTAGCAATGAAATTCAATGTTCTCAGTACCTACTGGGAGCAATTGGTTCAAAAGGTGCGTGACTGGCAGCGTAAAATGGGAATGCTGTCCGAGGAGGGAGAGGTGCAAGAGGAGGAAGAGATAATGTTGTCTGCTACTCCTAGCAGCAGCATTAGAAGCAGTGCCACAAGCAGTACAACACAGCTGAGTGGAGCAGCTGCATTTTGGGAAGAGGCACTTGGGAGTATAGTTGGACCATCTGACAGAGGTAGCAGCAGAAAGGAGAGTAGTGCTGCTGAAATGGTCAAACTCTTAGCTACTGGGATGGAAAGAAGAGTGTGTGGCCTGCACTCCAATGGGTTGCGCAGCAGCTACTATCATGTCCGCCAACCACTGTTCAAAGTGAGTCCACGCTCACGCATGGCACCTCATCTGATGAAGCAGATTGCCTTTCTTAAATTCAATCTGCCCAAGTTGGGTTACCCAGCTCTTAGCTTGGAAAGTTAATTTTCTATCTCTAATGTTCAAGGTAGTTTCTCCCCCTGGTTGCACGTGTTTGCGGAGTGGCAACGCCGGCTACCTCCGCCAGTGTAGCCAATTTACGCTAGGGCCTTATGTCTGGGTTCTGGAAGTCAGCTCCCAAACATCAAGGACTGACAGTGTTTGGATGCTTTGCTCCGGGGTGAAACAGGTGAGCGGGTCGCCAATTGCCCACTCATTGGCCTTTCCCAATACTGCTGCTGGTGGTGTTGCCAGCATCTCTTTTCTGCCAGTTCGCTTCCTGGCTAGTGTCATGCCCAAAATCTCCCTAATGGTAAGGGTAGTTTCTCCCCCCTGTCTGCGTCTGTTTGCGGTGTGGCAACGCCTGCTACCTCCGCCGGAGTAGCCAGCTTACGCTAGGGCCTAGTGCCTGAGCTCTGAAAGTCTGCTGCCAAACATCTAGGACTGACAGTTGTTTGGATGCTTTGCCCTGGGGTGAATCAGGTGAGTGGGTCGCCAATTGCCCACTCATTCGCCTTTTCCATTTTTCAATGCTGGTGGTGGTGCCAGCGTCTCTTCTCTGCCAGTTCGCTTCCTGGCTAGAGTCATGCCTCAAATGTCCCTAATCGTAAGGGTAGTTTCTCCCCCTGGCTGCGTCTAATTGCGGTGTGGCAACGCCTCCTACCTCTGCCGGAGTAGCCAGCTTACGCTAGGGCCTAGTGTTTGAGCTCTGGAAGTCCGCTCCCAAACGTCAAGGACTGACAGTGTTTGGATGCTTTGCTCTGGGGTGAAACAGGTGAGCGGTCGCCAATTGCCCACTCATTCGCCTTTCCCAATGCTGCAGCTGGTGGTGTTGCCAGCATCTCTTTTCTGCCAGTTCGCTTCCTGGCTAGTGTCATGCCCAAAATGTCCCTAATGGTAAGGGTAGTTCCTCCCCCTGGCTGCGTCTGTTTGCGGTGTGGCAACGTCTGATACCTTCGCCGGAGTAGCCAGCTTATGCTAGGGCCTAGTGTCTGAGCTCTGGAAGTCCGCTGCCAAACATCTAGGACTGACAGTTGTTTGGATGCTTTGCCCTGGGGTGAATCAGGTGAGTGGGTCGCCAATTGCCCACTCATTCGCCTTTTCCATTTCCATTTCATTTTTTTTCCGTCTGATACACAACCAACCAAGCATAACACACACAATAACACATATAACACAATGACATAACACGCATAACACACACACACGTACAATTCACAAATCACAAGGATTGTTATTTGCCCTGGCCTTCACTTCTACACTCACTAGCATTAACGCTATAACCCACACTTCACCCTATAACATTTGTCCATCCACATACCTGCCAACAGGCCAAACTTTTTCAGGGACAGTCCTGCTTTTTTCCAGTCCTGTCCCATAAAATTTAGTTAAACTAGGTATGCTAATGCACGTAGGTAGGTATAGCTGGGTAGGGTAGCACTATAACATTAAATAAATATAATAAAGTAAATAATAAATATAACTGTAGAATAAAATACAGTATTTGCTCGATTATAAGACGACCCTGATTATAAGACGACCCCCCAAAATCTGAATATTAATTTATGAAAAAAAGAAAAAGCCTGAATATAAGACGACCCTATAGGAAAAAACAGTTTTACCAGTAAATGTTAATTTATGTATACTATGTGAACTATTGTTTAATGACTGAGTATGACTGAGAAAAATATTTTGTTTTTATTTCCTTTTTTTTATTTCACAGAGCACTCTGCCTCCAGAAATGCCTTATGCCCCCCATTTAACACTCCCTCCCCCTCCCTCCTCCAAATTTACCAGTGCTTCTGAGTCCCCGACAGGCCCGGACTGGCCATCGGGCACACCGGGCATTTGCCCGGTGGGCCGGGCCGCGTTCGGGCCGGATTGACTTAGGGGCTGATGGAGCTGCAGCTCCAGGCCCCTACCTTAAAATAGGCCCAGTCAGAACCGGACTGACTGGGCCTATGCGGCCTCTACGACCGCATTAACACAGAGCATAAGGGGCACCTGCCCCTTAAGCCCGCCGCAACTGCGACCGGGTCCGCCACTCTAAGGGGCCGGGAAGCCCCCACCAGGGGCTTCCTTACGGGTGTGCGGCCGCGCAGGGTTTAAATTAAAACATCGGGGGTTTTTTTGTTGTTTTTTTTTAACTTTAGTTAACATCCTCCATGTTAAATAAAGTTTAAGAAAAACACAGATGTTTTAATTTAAGACCTGCACGGCCGCAGAACCCTAAGGCCGGCCCTGGTGGGGGCTTCCCGGCCCCTTACAGTGGCGGACCCGGTCGCAGTTGCGGCAGGATTAAGGGGCCCTGCGTTAATGAGGCCGCATAGGCCCAGTCAGTCCGGTCCCAACTGGGCCTATTTTAAGGTAGGGGCCTGGAGCTGCATCTCCATCAGCCCCTAAGTCAGTCCGGCCCTGCCGCGGGCCCGGTCGCAGTTGCTGCTTGATCCGGCAAAAAGGTAGGGAGGGGGGGTGCAGTGAGAAAGGGGAGAGGGGGGTTAGATAGTGAGAGGGGGTACGTGGTGAAAAGGGGGAACATAGTGAGAAGAGGCAGATAAGATGGGGAGAGGGGGTAGTGTGAATGCGTATGAGAATGAATGAATAAATGTGTGGATGAATTGTGTGAATGCATATGACAATTAATGAATTCATGTGTGGATGAATTGCTTGAATGCTTTGTGAGACTGCATTAATGAATGTGTTAATGATTTGTGTGAATGAGTGAGTAAATGCAAATATGGTACATGAAGGGTGGGCTTTAACAATAAATAAATAAATAAAAATGGGCTGCTTAGGCTTAAATGCCCGGGCCTATTTTTTGTCCCAGTCCGGGCCTGGTCCCCGGTGCTTAGTCTGGGCAGCGTGTAGAGCTCTACGTGATTCGCGTAGACAACTTCCGCTTGAGCGGAATGCTCTGCAAAATACCTCGTCTTATAATAGAGCAAATACGGTAAAATTAAATAAACCCCTCTTTTTTTTTTTTTTTAACACCCATTAAAATTTATATTAGATTATTATTTAGACATAATACATCTTTAACCAAAACAGTGCACTGCTACTACTCTTAAACATAACCGTACATTAACCCTAAGCTATTTTTCCATTCGCATACCTGCCAACAGACCCAACATTTTCAGGGACAGTCCTGCTTTTTTCCAGTCCTGTCCAGTAAAAGTTGGGTTGTTGCAAAGTATGCCATTGTAAATAGGTAGCAAATGTTAGGCATGTATTTAAAAGTGGTAAAATAATCCATATTCTTTTATTAAACATCTATGGATGTGTGACTGTGTATGATAAATAAAGGCCAAGTTCCTTGGAGCATTTGTCTAGGTCTCAGACAAGACAACTGCTCGGAGGAACATGGTCCTCAGTTTAGGGCAAGGTGTATTGTGTACACCTCGGATAGCACCACGAAGGTAGTGTGTGCAACTCTATTGGTCGTTTCGTCAGGGGGCTCGCCTGCCATCAACGAATGAAGTGCATTCTGCAGTTCTGCAATTCATTCGTTGATGCCAGATGAGCCCCCTTCCGGTGACCAATAGAGTCGCACACACTTACATGTGCTGCTGCTGCTACGATGTGTTCTTAACCCCGTATTAACCCCTGCTAGGCAACCGGGAGAAAACGAAGATGAAATGAGCACAAAGAATGTCCACGAATATTCGCCCGAAGAGAAGACAGGAACGGATTAATAAACTGAGCTTTAAATTCATTATCATTAAAGTTCGAACAGATACAAATGCTCAACTCTTCTACTGGCCTTTCAACTCCATGACTCTGTGTCTGTGTCTTAATTTTTTATAAAATGTAACGATCATATTCTCATTGCACTCATCGTGTCCTTAAGTTCTCTCTTCTCCTCACTCCACCCTTACAAAAGGTACTCTATACATGAATTAAATTAGTAAATAGAACGGTAGCATGTTGAAATTAGGAAAAGTGACAAAAGTGAAACAGTTGTTAAGTGGCTGAGTATCATACTTACAATTTCACTAACTTTTGTTTTTCATTACTTTGACTTCAGCTTCAGAAAAGAGAGCGTTCTTGCAGAGCATATGTCCAGGTACTTTTATGCATGTCAAATTATTGTTTTAATGTAACTATATTAATGATTTTAGTTCTATTTAACCATTTGAAGTTTTTATAGTAAAATATATATTGCCATTTTATGCTATTATATATTTGTAATTTCTCCCGGTCTTATTGTATTAATCACCCATGTTTCTATATTGACGTATACTATTAGCGATTTAAAAATGGAGTTAAATACCCCTTTTTCTCACTGGGATCACTTTCCCTGTCACCCTCTACCTTCCTGATCACATGTATGATTATAGAACAGTGGGGTCATCGGACACTCCAGCAGGATCAGTACAAACTCTGCAGGGTCTCTGCTACAATGTCCAATGCTTCCGGTGGTGTCACAAAAATCTATTCAGGCATTCAAAACCCCTATAGTGTTACACTCAATCTGTCAGCTAATGGCCAGCAATGCTGCCTCTTGTTGATAGAGGGAAATGGGACATCTGACAGCATTCTACCTGTAGTCTTGGGTGTTATCAGAGCTGCAGTACTTATTTTAATCCATAGTGTATAAGGAACAACGATGGCTTTTTTCAAGTATAGACACCTCTATGTTTTTGTTTTTTTTTTGTAGGCAATGGTTGAGACCGTTAATAATCTTCTTCAGCCACAAGCTCAAAATGCATGGCAAGACTTGACTGTAACTGACCAACTGCGTGCTGCAACAATGTTACTTGACACCGTTGAAGAAGGAGCTTTTGTGTTAGCAGATAACCTGCTGAAAACAGACATTGTGAGAGAGAGCACTGATAATATTCGTAAGTGAAGAAATATTGAAATTATTGCAATATTGCATATCTTCTAATGACTTTCTCATAAGTTTGTCATTTTATCACTATTACACTTTTGCACCAGCAGATTCAACAGTTCTGTTACAACATTCACAATACTATTAAAACTATATATAACACTATACAACATTTACAACTACATTGAGTGCAAATAACACATATTGGTACAGAAGAACAATTTACACTGTTATAATTAATTTTAAGTGGAAGGGTTTTCCATCACCTTTACCCACCATAACTTTTGTGATTAATTTTGAAAGCATTTCCTGTTGTATATTATCCAAGGCCAGCCCCACTTTAGTTCCACCATTATCCTCTGCAGTGTATTTTTTTCCTGTACTATGAATCTGACCAATTTTCTAACCCCCAAAAAATAACCAGACACATGGGGTGTGGGTGTGCAAGGGTTAACAATTCCAGCCCTTTGGTCACTTAGTTAACCCTTATATACACCACAAAAACCCGCACCAGACTGATAACATGCTGCCACCACTAAGTTATATTTTAAGCAGACTACAGCTTATGGACACGTTGGTAATGCAGAGCACCACACTGAACTGAGCAACGTGGTTTATTCCAAATGTACAAAAATAATATGAACAAAGGTGATAATTTAGATACAGAGTATATGATACAGTTTGTAAAAACTAACAAGGAAAACCGCAGAAAAAAAAATATACAAAACCAATTTAGGTCATCTGTGGGAACCTCAATGTCCTTGTTGAGTTTAAGGGTTTTCCAGGAGAGGTTTTAAGAGAGGTTCTCAAAGAGGTTCTCTGATTTTCCAAAAAACAGTCAATTTTATCCCCTGGTGAGATGTTCCACCCCTCCAGTATCACAGAGAGACTTCCCAGGCCTAGCCATACACACATATACTCTTAACATACATCTGTTAAGATTGACAGATTTCATTGTGTCCTCAAGATGACCCAAACCCAGCATAGATAAATAAAGAGGGAGTACTGTAAGCTGGAGTGGTTCAAAATTATATTATCTATTAAAATACTTTTATGTTATGGATATAAAAATGCAACCCCTGTTTTTAAAGATGCATACCATGAACAATTTAGTGAAATTGGCACCAGCTGGCTCATCTCCCCAGCGGCAGATGGAGCACCAGCGGGTGGGTGAGTGTCCAGGAGATGGCACAGCCGACCAGTCTCCACAGCGGCACCTCACAACTCTGGGAGCGGAGGAACCTGTTCTCCCTTCCCAGCGGCAGATCCCAGTTGAGGGAGCTGAGGGTGTCGCCCCTCCTCCCCAGCGGCTGACAGATGACCTGGGAGACGGCACAGCCGGCCCATCTCCCCAGCGGCAGATCCCAATTGGGGGAGCCGAGGGTATCGTCCCTCCTCCCCAACGTCTGACGGATGACCCGGGAGATGGCGCAAGGCAGGAGGAGCACCAGGGAGTGGGTGCAGGTGGCAGCCAAGCAGCCAAGTGAGTGCACAGGAGATGGCGCAGCCGGCCAGTCTCCCCAGCAGCAGTTCACAGATTCGGAAGCGGAGGAACCTGTCCTCCCTTCCCAGCGGCCGATCCCAGTTGAGGGAGCCGAGGTTGTCAGCCCTCCTCCCCAGCGGTGGACGGATGACCTGGGAGATGGCGCGGCCAACCCATCACCCCAGCGGCAGAAGGAGCTCAAGGGAGGGGGTGCAGGCGGCATCACTACCCAGCAGCTGAGGAGATTCCAGAGTGCTGTTGGCACTTCTCTCCAGTGGCAGTTGTATTTTCTGGAGAGTCAGAGGTCGGGCGGTGGAGTACTGCTCATGGAGTGGTAGATTATTTGGGGCACCAGTTTCGGGAGGACATTGATGGGCTAAGTGAACTAACTGACTACGGAGTCAACACGTTTGGAGTCTCCTCCTGGGTCAGTCCTATTTGGAAGGGGGAGAAATGTGACAGAACCCTCCATCACTGGGGCCCCTCGAGAGGCCTGAGAGCCAGCCTCCTCCCTACCGACTATGGGCCCAGGCCTTGTACAGACTTCTGTGTGGACACAGGGGGTCAGTTTCTACTGATTTTCCCCATGTTTTACAACTCAGAGTCTCAAAACTGTAATGTCAGCTGGACATCCTGTGGTAGGAAGAAGGCTGTCTTTGCATTGTTGATTGTATAGGTGTGAAGTGTTTCCCCTGTTATTGTGTAAGTTAGCCCTTGTTTAAAGACCCCTTGTAGGTATGACTAGGTGTCACTGCTGCTTACCTGATTATCAATTACACAACAGGTAACTGTTAATCCTGTGAGCTCCTGTTATCTCTGTGTCCTGGCCATTGTCTGTTTCAAGCCAATTATATGTCTATTCTCAGTCCCCGGTGTGTAGCTGGGGTAGCGTGTAGATGTCTACGCGATTCGCGTAGACAACTTCCGCTGCAGCAGGAAGGAGGCGTGGCTAGCAGCAGGGGTTGTCTGCGTCCATTGCGCAGACCTTCCCCGGCTGTCAGAGATCAGAGTTCCCCGTGCCGGTAAGTTTGGGGGGGTCGGGGGAGTGTTAAATGGGGCGCATAAGGCATTTCTGGAGGCAGAGTGCTCTGTGAAATGCCTTTTAACCCCCTTAATGCCACTCTGCCTCCAGAAATGCCTTTTTAACCATCTATACGCCACTCTGCCTCCTGAATGCCTTAAACCTCCCTGTCACGGAGCTGGCTAGTCCGACCGACTACCTCCGCTATCTTGTGCTCCCTTAGCCTGGGACAACACACTTTCCCCGGTTCCCCAGTCACTAGCCGAGACTCAGTGTAGGGTAAAACCAAACGAAGACTCATTTATTTTGGACACACAGAGCTGGATATATCCAGCAAACACACATTAACATAAAACAAGATATTGGGACACAAACCGCCCCCTTAATCTGCCTCTCAGAGACAACAGGGGCAGTAACGGGATTAACAATACAATAGGGGGGGAGACTGATTTATATAACATTAAACTGAAAGAATGGTGGTCACTCCCTGGTGGCAGATCCTGGCTGTCTGCCGGAGATAATCCCCTCAGCCAGTGATGAGATGATACTGCTGGGGGTAGCCACAGAAGCCTTTACAAACCCAGGGCCCATAGTCAATAGGGAGGAGGCTGGCAGTCAGGCTTCTCCAGTGGTCCCAGTGATGGAGGCTTCCGTCACAATTCTCCCCCCTTCGAATTGGACTGACATAGGATGAGACCCCAAACGGGTTGACTCCGTCGTCAGTCAGTTTATTTGGCCCATTAATTCCCTCCCAAAATTGGTGCTCCTGCTGCTGCTGGGGAGATGGGCCGGCTGCGCCATCTCCCGGGTACCGCTGGGGAGTGATGCCGCCTGCATCCCCTCCCTGGTGCTCCTGTTGCCGTTGAGGAGAGAGTTCCGGTTGATCCGGTCCTGGAATTAGGTTCTGCTGCTGGGGGGGCGGGTCGGCCGCTGTATCTCCCTGAACTCCTGCAGCTTTGGTAGGTGCTGGGCAGAGGCCAGCGATGCTCTGCCTGGTTGCCAGCACTTCAGCTGGGGTTAGGGAATCTTGTGGGTCGGCCTGCCGCTGGGGAGGGAGGGCCGGTTCCTCTGCTCCCGGACATGTGAGCTGCCGCTGGGAAGATGGACCTGCTGTCACATCTCTCGGTTCCTCCCACTGCCGCTGGGGAGGAAAAACAAGTTCCTCCGCTCCCGGACATGTGAGCTGCCGCTGGGGAGAAGGGCTGGCTGCCACATCTCCCTGGATCCCTGTAGTCATTGCAGATGTGGGGCAGAAGCCAGCAGCGCTCTGCCCTGTTGCCAGCTCTTCAGATGGGACTAAGAGATCTGGGCAGACTGCCCAGCATTCTGAGGCCCCCGGTGTGGAGACTGCAGTGTTATCCACCCCTCTTGGGTTAACATCCTCAGATGTAAAATCAGTTAGATCCACAATCTCTGGATCTGGTTGTGGAGCACAGTCGCACAGCTCCAGTATCGGATCTGGATTAGCTGCCCAGTATCCCTCTGACTCAGGGGTGGAGACCGCAGTCCCATCCACCCCGCCTGGGTCAACACCCTCAGCTGACCACTCAATCACATCCACAAAATCCATACAATCCCTGAACACTGGGGCATTCTGTTGAACGCGGTCAAACAGTTTTTTATACGCCTTCTCCAGTTCCCACTCCTGCGTAATTAAAAAGTCTAAATCACTTTTAAGTCCTAGTGCATCTGGGAGGTCCCACTCCCTGAAATCCCGGATGTCCTCAATCCGCCACTCCGCTGTACTGCCGAAGTCCGGATCCTCCTGAAGACTATCCCATAATAATCCAGGGCCACCAAAGTCATAGCCCTCTGGAGAACAATCTTTCGCAGTTCCCCAATATGCTTGCTCTGTATACCACTGCAGAGCCCTATAGTGATCTTCCAGCTCTACCTCCTGTTGGACCAGCTTGTCCAATTCGGATACCCATTGCTCCTGGGGTTGCTGTCCCAGGAAAGACATCCGTAGTTCCCGCTGGTCTCTAATCTTTTGTTCGGAGCTTGGAAGACACCGACCCCGGCGTATAACAGCCCTCTGCCATACTGACCGTCGAACCACTTGCCTCAGGTTCTGGTATTGTTCTGTAGGCAAAGCAGTGGTGTAGCAGGAGAGGATGACCCGCAGCAGTCCCTGGAATTCGGATACCACATCCATGTCCTTGTCAAGGCGACCGAAGTCTGCCGTCCTGTCGGTCAATCCCGGTAGAAAGTAAGTGTCCCTCAGACTAAGAAGAAATCCCACCGCTTGCCACCAATGTCACGGAGCTGGCTAGTCCGACCGACTACCTCCGCTGTCTTGTGCTCCCTTAGCCTGGGACAACACACTTTCCCCGGTTCCCCAGTCACTAGCCGAGACTCAGTGTAGGGTAAAACCAAACGAAGACTCATTTATTTTGGACACACAGAGCTGGATATATCCAGCAAACACACATTAACATAAAACAAGATATTGGGACACAAACCGCCCCCTTAATCTGCCTCTCAGAGACAACAGGGGCAGTAACGGGATTAACAATACAATAGGGGGGGGAGACTGATTTATATAACATTAAACTGAAAGAATGGTGGTCACTCCCTGGTGGCAGATCCTGGCTGTCTGCCGGAGATAATCCCCTCAGCCAGTGATGAGATGATACTGCTGGGGGTAGCCACAGAAGCCTTTACAAACCCAGGGCCCATAGTCAATAGGGAGGAGGCTGGCAGTCAGGCTTCTCCAGTGGTCCCAGTGATGGAGGCTTCCGTCACACTCCCTATATGCCACTCTTCCCCATAATATGCCTTTTAACCCCCTAAATGCCACAGTGGCATATAGGGATATAAGGCATTTCTGGAGGCAGAGTGGCACATAGGGGGTCAAAAGGCATATCATGGGGCACAGTGGCATATAGGGTTAAAAGGCATATCATGGGGCACAGTGGCATTTAGAGGGTTAAAAGGCATATCATGGGGCCCAGTGGCATATAGGGGGTATAAGGCATTTCTGGGGCAGATGTGCATAACTGGGGGGCAGGTTGGAAAATAGAAGGAAATAAAACCAAAATATTTTTCTCAATCATAGCTTTTATAAAAAAAAAATAGTTTAGATGAATTAACATTTACTGGTAAAACTTTTTTCCTATAGGGTCGTCTTATATTCCGGCTTTTTCTTTTTTTTCCTAAATTAATATTCAGATTTGGGGGGTCGTCTTATAATCAGGGTCGTCTTATAATCGAGCAAATACGGTAACACTAGTCCTAGGAACATTCGTAGTTGTTTAAGACTACGGGGTAACAGAATATTTTGGATAGCCATTTTACACTCGTCTGTGAGATATTTCGCACCTGCTGAACTACAATGTCCCAGGAAAATAACTTTTTCCTTACAGAACTTTAGCTACAGATTATCCAGGGACGACAGTAAAAAAACTTCCCAGCACACCCAAAAAAAACCCATCAAATTTCGAGCAAGCAAATAAATCGCTTTGCTCTTTAGTTAAGAACACTATATTAATTCAGAATCCTAGATAGAACCACCATCAGCTGTAGATTATTCAACATATCTACTACTCTTTAATATATAAAATTTAGATACAAAAAATCCAACATTTTAATTTAAATTCTTAATAATAGTGTACATGTGCTCCTTACATTGTTCGAAATTTTACGGAACACAGTCATTCTCAAATATATTAAATTTACTAACAATTCCCCTTTGGACATATATCTCTATATTTATTTCAACTTTGAACATATACATTAGGCATTCTTGTGAAGGTGGAGATTCCAGAAATATAGTACCAAAATACCATAGTTAAACCAGAATTAAAATTAGTACCAATTTCAGATGCAGCAACCATGAAGAACGCCTAACAGGATTCCAAAAATCAAATACAATAACTACAAACAAAAACTATTCTTAAGTATTGTGCACATTTAAAACAAAAATTAAGAGCTCTTTATTTCTTTCGCCTTTCTGTTATTATAAGGCTGACATTCTTGATTTTTGCAATTTAGAGTCTCCTATCGAAGGCAGGCATTTACTGATTTACAGATAATTTATATAGTGATCAAGCGCTAAAGTATACAAGTATATATAGCTCCAAAAAAATGTAAATACTACTCAAAAGAATAAGTGGATGCTGCGAGCACTAGAGGTATACCCCCTATACCCAAAAAATAAATAAATATATAAAGTGTCGCGCAAAAAGAAAAAAAACAAACAAAAAAAAAAACACAAAAAAACCACAATTTAAAGATATAAAATTCACCAAAGTTGTGACACACACAGTGTATAATCCACCAGAAATATAATTGAAAACAATACTTATATCCTCAATTAAGTGGAATTGGCATCCAACCGTTTTCAAATGGAGGCTTGTTGACATATGAAAATCAAAAACAAATAATAATCATAGTGCTTTCTATATTATATCAGTGAAAGACTTCCCCCCCAGGATAATATTGCACTCACGTAAGGTTGAGCAAAACAGCTTGCTCAAACTAGACAAGCGTTGTGGGATTTCTCTCCCAAGTTGTATCTCCTCCGTTGTTTACGTTTGAACCGTTTTCTGATCCATACAAATAGCGAAATGCAGATGGGGAGACAGGATATGTATTGCAAAAAGATTTATTTGCAGCAATAAAGTGCAATGTGCTCTTGAATTAAAGTCTCAAAGTATCGGAGTCCTCTTTGTGGCTCCAACCGGCGAGAAACAGCTCCCGGGTATAACGTCAAACACCTAAACGCGTTTCGCCCTATCAGCAGGCTTCTTCAGTAGTGTGATGTTGCTCCAACTCCACCTCCCTTAAATAACTGATTCCATTTAAATTGTGTCCATTCCTGCAGCTCGTTAAGAAATATCACAGGTGTAGCCAAGTCCATATCACAGACTCTTAAGTGAAACAACAATTAGAAAGTAGTTTGTTCCAAAAAAGACACGGGAATCCGATATCAAGTACATCATATATAATATAAATATAAATATTAAAGACATAGTCATATTAATTCATATATAATGATTTTAGAAGACTGGTTTTAAAAGAGTTTAAATAAAATGTGTTCAAAGAGCATAGAGTTAAATCTAAAGTGCATATTAAATACTATCATACAGATAACAATTGTATAGCAGATAGAGTATTTCAGATTAATTTAGAGTATTATAAATATTTTAAATAATTTCAAATAATCTTAAAATGCACAAATAGATACCCATCATTGTTGCCACCAATAAAAATATATAGAAAAGTAGATAAAAACATTTTATTAACACTTTAAAAAAATATATAAAAGTATATTAAATTAAAAATAATTAGTTTTATTAAATATAATGCTAATATTAATATTTATGATGTTTAAAAATCCTAAATCAACTTAAAAAATTAAACAAATCAAAATCCTGATTCAAACCTTTTGGGGCTAGGGTTTTAAGGTTATAGACCCATTGCATTTCTATCCGGCCTATTTTCTTCTCATAATCACCCCCTCTCCAGTCCCTTCTAACTATATGAATCCCCATAAAGGTTAAGAATTTTGGATCACTACCATGGAACTCTCTAAAGTGTGACGGTACGGAGTGATTATCTTTTCCTGTTTTAATCGCCCTAACATGCTCGTCCAATCTCTTATGTAATGGACGAATAGTTCTTCCTATATATTGTAGATTGCAGGGGCACTGTAATAGATAGATGACTCCTTTTGTATGGCATGTTATCATGTGTTTAATATCATATTCTTTTCCAGTAATGTTAGATTTAAAACTACTGACTGCACCATTGCTTGAAAGAGCAGGCCAATAAAATAAAAAGTGATTTTTTACAAAAAGGTTACCCAAACGATTTATTAGAAAAAACTCTGGAAGAGATATTCAAAATAGAACAAAAGGACCTATTGCAACCAAGAACAGGACAGGCGAACAATAGGGAGGATATACCTCTAGTCTTGAATTATGACAAATGTCATCAGGACCTTAAAAGAATAATTAGACAACATTGGCCCCTTTTATTAAAAGATGAGGATTTACGACAACTACTCCCAGAAAAACCTAAAGTAACCTTTAGAGGTGCACCCAATCTAGGTTGCGAATTAACATCTAGTTACACACGGGCAGAGAATAAAAACAACAAAGACAATCAACATTTTTTAAATGATAAAAAAGGCTTTTTTAGATGTGGCCACTGTACAACCTGCAAAAGTACCGGTACTAGAAGCAATGGTGCAGTCAGTAGTTTTAAATCTAACATTACTGGAAAAGAATATGATATTAAACACATGATAACATGCCATACAAAAGGAGTCATCTATCTATTACAGTGCCCCTGCAATCTACAATATATAGGAAGAACTATTCGTCCATTACATAAGAGATTGGACGAGCATGTTAGGGCGATTAAAACAGGAAAAGATAATCACTCCGTACCGTCACACTTTAGAGAGTTCCATGGTAGTGATCCAAAATTCTTAACCTTTATGGGGATTCATATAGTTAGAAGGGACTGGAGGGGGGGTGATTATGAGAAGAAAATAGGCCGGATAGAAATGCAATGGGTCTATAACCTTAAAACCCTAGCCCCAAAAGGTTTGAATCAGGATTTTGATTTGTTTAATTTTTTAAGTTGATTTAGGATTTTTAAACATCATAAATATTAATATTAGCATTATATTTAATAAAACTAATTATTTTTAATTTAATATACTTTTATATATTTTTTTAAAGTGTTAATAAAATGTTTTTATCTACTTTTCTATATATTTTTATTGGTGGCAACAATGATGGGTATCTATTTGTGCATTTTAAGATTATTTGAAATTATTTAAAATATTTATAATACTCTAAATTAATCTGAAATACTCTGTCTGCTATACAATTGTTATCTGTATGATAGTATTTAATATGCACTTTAGATTTAACTCTATGCTCTTTGAACACATTTTATTTAAACTCTTTTAAAACCAGTCTTCTAAAATCATTATATATGAATTAATATGACTATGTCTTTAATATTTATATTTATATTATATATGATGTACTTGATATCGGATTCCCGTGTCTTTTTTGGAACAAACTACTTTCTAATTGTTGTTTCACTTAAGAGTCTGTGATATGGACTTGGCTACACCTGTGATACATCTTAACGAGCTGCAGGAATGGACACAATTTAAATGGAATCAGTTATTTAAGGGAGGTGGAGTTGGAGCAACATCACACTACTGAAGAAGCCTGCTGATAGGGCGAAACGCGTTTAGGTGTTTGACGTTATACCCGGGAGCTGTTTCTCGCCGGTTGGAGCCACAAAGAGGACTCCGATACTTTGAGACTTTAATTCAAGAGCACATTGCACTTTATTGCTGCAAATAAATCTTTTTGCAATACATATCCTGTCTCCCCATCTGCATTTCGCTATTTGTATGGATCAGAAAACGGTTCAAACGTAAACAACGGAGGAGATACAACTTGGGAGAGAAATCCCACAACGCTTGTCTAGTTTGAGCAAGCTGTTTTGCTCAACCTTACGTGAGTGCAATATTATCCTGGGGGGGGAAGTCTTTCACTGATATAATATAGAAAGCACTATGATTATTATTTGTTTTTGATTTTCATATGTCAACAAGCCTCCATTTGAAAACGGTTGGATGCCAATTCCACTTAATTGAGGATATAAGTATTGTTTTCAATTATATTTCTGGTGGATTATACACTGTGTGTGTCACAACTTTGGTGAATTTTATATCTTTAAATTGTGTTTTGTTTTTTGTTTTTTTTGCGCGACACTTTATATATTTATTTACTGATTTACTGATTTTTCTCTATTACTTTTCACATAGACTCCTGCATCATATGCAGCTCTGCGCAGCCCAATCAGCTGTAAGAAACCCATGTATATCATCACCATTATATAACATACATAATTTTGTTTCTTTCCTCTTTTCTCCATACTAACTCTTTCTGCCTTTTTTTTCGTCACTTTCGACGTATAAATTAAAATATTCCCATCATTTTAAATTTCTTTAACTTGCTATTTCCCCCTCTCACATGCAATAATCCTTCACAGAAAAAAAGAAAATATTTTAAACATCATTCTTGATAGTACTTCATATATTTTTTTCGGTTGACCATCATTGGTCAGATACCTGCCAAAAACATTCATACAAGACTTGGCCGTGTCTCGTAACTTCCCTGCATTCACTTCTCAGAGCTTCATCAGACTCTCTGCCAAGCATTTGTGTACCTCCCCCGGGTTAGCCCCCCATATTAAGAATTTTTACAAAAGATAATTGCATTTGTTAGATCTTTGTTAGATCAGGTTTGATCAACTTTTTTTTTTGTTAGATCTACTCTAAAATAGGCAATATTAACAATCTAACAATCTAAAATGTTACTGATTATGATAGCTCCGCGTTAGATCAGGTTTGATCAGACAAAATTTTTGTTAGATCTAATCTAATTACTGAGACTGGCCCCCCTCAACTGAAATTTGGATTTTTTTTAATGGATTTTGGTAGATATTCGTTAGATCCGGTTAGATCAACTGTTTTTTTTCGTTAGATCCATCACGCAGGAGGCGGTATTCACAATTCTATTTTGTGTGCGGGGGATGGGTATACATACGAGTTGGCCCCCCCCTCAACTGAAATTTGGTAAATGTTTTAATGGATTTTGGTAGATATTCGTTAGATCCGGTTAGATCAACTGTTTTTTTCGTTAGATCTATCACGCAGGAGGCGGTATTCACAATTCTATTTTGTGTGCGGGGGATGGGTATACATACGAGTTGGCCCCCCCCTCAACTGAAATTTGGTAAATGTTTTAATGGATTCTGGTAGATATTCGTTAGATCCGGTTAGATCAACTGTTTTTTTCGTTAGATCTACCACGCAGGAGGCGGTATTCACAATCCTATTTTGTGTGCGGGGGATGGGTATACATATGGGTTGCCCCCTCCTCAACTGAAATTTGGTAAATGTTTTAATGGATTTTGGTAGATATTCGTTAGATCCGGTTAGATCAACTGTTTTTTTCGTTAGATCTATCACGCAGGAGGTGGTATTCACAATCCTATTTTGTGTGCGGGGGATGAGAATACATACGGGTTGGCCCCCCTCAACTGAAATTTGGTAGATACTCGTTAGATCCAGTAAGATCAATAGTTTTTTTCGTTAGATCTATCACGCAGGAGGCAGTTTTCACAATCCTATTTTGGGTGCAAGGGATGGGAATACATTATGGCTATTCTACCAAAATCCATTAAAAAAATGCAAAATTTCAGTTGGGGGGGCCAGCCCGTATGTATACCCATCCCCCGCACACAAAACAGGATTGTGAATACCGCCTCCTGCGTGGTAGATCTAATTAAAAAAAACTGTTGATCTTACCAGATTTAACGAATATCTACCAAAATCCATTAAAAAAATCCAAATTTCAGTTGAGGGGGGCCAACTCGGATGTATACCCATCCCCCGCACACAAAATGGAATTGTGAATACCGCCTCCTGCATGATAGATCTAACAAAAAAAAACTGTTGATCTAACCGGATATAACGAATATCTACCAAAATCCATAAAAAAATTCCACATTTCCAGCCCCCCCCCTCATTAAATATGCAATATCTCAGTAATTAGACTAGATCTACCAAAAATTTTGTCTGATCTAACGCGGAGCTATCACAATCCGTAACATCTTGTTGACATTTTTTTTGAGGGGGGGCTGGCTACGGGTTGAAAAATAATGTTAATATTGCCTATTTTAGAGTAGATCTAACGAAAAAAAACAGTTGATCAAACCTGATCTAACAAATGCAATTATCTTTTGTAAAAATTCTTAATATGGGGGGCTAACCTGGGGGAGGTCATTTGTGTTGCCATTTGAATTATTAGGATAGGATATATAATTTATATATAAAGATGGAGGAAAAACACACAGGTACTCCTTGCTTCTGTGTCTTTATTGAAACATATTAACTGCTTCACTTCCTGTTCACGAGGAAGGAGGAGATAACAAGAAAAACTTTATTTATACTTCTCTTAACCATACAATGTATCACATAGGCACTGTGAGATCACTTTCAGTTTATATCTCAACAATTCGTCTTTGATTCCAGACCATGGCCTCTTTGCCAACTCTTATTGTTTCAATTTAACTTTTCCCAAATCAAAAGATCTAGACTAGCAGTTTTTGCAGTCATACCAGCTTGTTTTAAAAAAATTCAACACCTTTTCTGACTCCCTTCCCCTCTTTCACACGGTGTCCTCATAGCGCTTTTTTACAATTGGACTGCCCTCACGGCAGCTACTCAGCATGTTTTCCATTGCACCGGTTTATGTCTCTGACACAGGACGACGATGTCTTAACACACACCCCTACAGAGGACTTTTCTTTGTGTCGGCCGGAGACAGTGTAACCTGCAACAATTGCACCACAAAAGTCAGAACACTTCTCCCTGGGCCGGAGACAGTATAACCTCAGTATACTTCTCCTTCACGTAAACCTGGTAGGGGAGAGCCCTTTTTGTACACTTTTGGTAATTTTAAACAACATCCATTTAAGAAAGACACCTGCTAATACCATGGTCTGGACGATATACACAATTTCCAAAGTCAAACATCCGTCATCACCCAAACCACTCATTGCAAGAGTGCCCACAAGGTATAGGTATCCATCTAGTTCGCAGGACCAAACCTTTTTAACCAAACACTCACCCGGACTGAAGGTGACCTCACAGTGAGGGTGAAACAAAGTAGGGTAAGAATAAAGCTTCTTACTGTGCTGTAGCTGATTTTGTTTCCCTGTCACTGCTTGGCCATCCCTCCTCTAGGTCTGGATGCTGTGGATGTTGCCAGGTCCCGGGTTTCAGCACCAATTTACTGTTGGATAATTTCCGAGTACTTCTATACCTTGGGGTTCCAATTTATGTAGATATCCTTATCGAGTGGCCCAAGAGATCTTATTATACATACACTCCTGTCTGTGTGCCTGATTTCTCGCTTAAACACGCTTGAAAAGTGAATTTGAAGTGTCTTTCCTCAGATATGTTATTAGCAGCACCGGCTTTGAAATGGACCCAGCTATGCTCCAAAACCCCTCCAGAGATTCCTGGGCTTTGCCAATTATTATAGGTGATTTATCAGAGACTTTTCCAAGGCGGTGGCTCCCATGACCACTCTCACTAAAAAAGCAGCTGACACCCACCATTGGCCTTCTGAGGCCATCAAGGCTTGATAAGTTGAAGAAACGTTTTGCTTCTGCTCCATTTCTGATATACCCTGACATGTAGATGCCTCTGCACTTTCCCAAAGAACAACCCACTTCATCCATGTGGTTTCTTTTCTAGGAAATTTACTGCCGCAGAGAGGAATTATGACATAGGCAACAGCAGGCCCAGACTGGGACAAAAAATAGGCCCGGGCATTTAAGCCCGAGCAGCCCATTTTTATTTATTTATTTATTTATTGTTAAAGCCCACCCTTCATGTACCATCTTTGCATTTACTCATTCACACAAATCATTAACACATTCATTAATGCAGTCTCACAAATCATTCAAGCAATTCATCCACACATTAATTCATTAATTGTCATACGCATTCACACAATTCATACACATTTATTCATTCATTCTCATACGCATTCACACTACCCCTTCTCCCCATCTTATCTGCCCCTTCTCACTATGTTCCCCCTTTTCACTATGTTCCCTCTTTTCACTATCCATCCCCTCTCCCCATTTCTCACTATCTAACCCCCCTCTGCCCCTTCTCACTGCACCCCCCTCCCTCACCCTACTTACCTTGTTGCCGGAGCAAGCAGCAACTGCGGCCAGGCCCGCGGCAGGACAGGACTGACTGGGCCTATGCGGCCTCTACGGCCGCATTAATGCAGGGCATAAGGGGCACCTGCCCCTTAAGCCCGCCGCAACTGCGACCGGGTCCGCCACTCTAAGGGGCCGGGAAGCCCCCACCAGGGCCGGCCTTAGGGGTCTGCGGCCGCACGGGGCTTACATTAAAACATCGGGGGGTTTTTTTAACTTTATTTAACATCCTCCATGATAAAGTTAACAAAAACTTTATTTAACATGGAGGATGTTAAATAAAGTAAAAAAAAAAAAAACCCTGATGTTTTAATTTAAACCCTGTGCGGCCGCACACCCGTAAGGCCGGCCCTGGTGGGGGCTTCCTGGCCCCTTAGAGTGGCCGACCCGGTCGCAGTTGCGGCGAGCTTAAGGGGCAGGTGCCCCTTATGCCCTGCGTTAAAGCGGCCGCATAGGCCCAGTCAGTTCGGTCCTGACTGGGCCTATTTTAAGGTAGGGGCCTGGAGCTGCAGCTCCATCAGCCCCTAAGTCAATCCGGCCCAGCTGCGGCCCGGCCCACCCGGGCCTGGGCAACAGAGAACTCCTTGCTGTCATTTTAGAACCCTTGGTGTCATTACCTGGAAGGATCCCATATGTCTGTCACTATACTTACTGATCATAAAAATCTACAATAGATCAGTAATGCCAAAAGACTAATCCCTCGCCAGGCTTGTTGGGTCCTGTTTTATCCTGGTTCAACTACATCATCTCTTACCGTCCTGGATCCAAGAACATTAAGGCTGATGCCCTCTCTCGCATTCAAAGCACCGCTGGATGCAAGAGAGGGCATCACCTGGAACCCATTGTACCCAGTAATCACATCATCTCTACTGTTACTACTGTTATCTCTTCCCCCCTTCTTCAACGCATACATCAAAGTCAAACCTCGGCCCCCACCACCACACCGGCTGGGAAACTGTTTGTGCCCTGCAAGTACAGAAAAGCCGTATTAAATTTGCATCACTCCTCCAAGATTGCAGGTCATTCAGGAGTGAGACGGACTTAATTTTCAATGGGACAACACTTTTGGTGGCCTTCTTGACCGGAAGGACATTAAAGACCTTATAAAGAGTTGTTATATTTGTGCCACCAGATACCTCGTAGATGACCTCCTTGGCAATTAGTACCACGGCCCATTTCCCGGTGGGCCGGCAGATCCGTGGGCCGGGCGGCCGGCAAACTAACATTGAAAACAGCCACTGAGCGGCTGAGAGCGGGATTGGAAGCCTCCTCTGGCGCCAGGGGCGGGCTGGGCAGAGGTACAATTGCCTAATCTAAACGGCCGCTGCATGCTGATTTAATTCTTTTTTTTTTTAATTTAATATGGCAAGCCGGACCGGTGGCATCAGCACCCAGCGGCCGTGTGCGATGGCCGCCTAGTGATGGGAGCAGCGTGAGGGGTGAAAGCGCCGCCCCCTCACACGGAGCTTTCACCCCTCACGCTGCTCCCATCACTATGCGGCCATCAGATTGCTGGAAATCTGAACAGCTGATGCCGCCGGCCGGAGCTACTTTAATACTTTTTTTTAAATTTCTTTTTTTTACTTAATATGGCAAGCCGATCCGGCATATTAAATAATAATAAAAAAAAGAATTAAATCAGCTCCGGCCGGCGGCATCAGCACACATGGCAGTCTGCAGCTACCAGAGGACGGAGGTCACGATGAAAAAGCCCCGAAGTAGAAGGTCAGTAAACTCATTTATTTTTTGAACAAACTGTATAATATTTTTTATATATGCCTAATGCCCCCCTATATGCCACTCTGCCTCCAGAAATGCCTTATAGCCCCTATATGCCACTCTGTCCCATCATATGCCTTTTAACCCCCTAAATGCCAGAGTGGCATATAGGGGTATAAGGCATTTATGGAGGCAGAGTGGCATATAGGGGCTACAAGGCATTTCTGGAGGCAGAGTGGCATATAGGGGGTTAAAATGCATATCATGGGGCAGAGTGGCATAGAGGAGGGTATAAGGCATATCAGGGAGGCAGAGTGGCATATAGGGGGGCATAAGGCTTTTCTGGAGGCAGAGTGCCCCATGATATGCCTTGTAACCCCCTTTATGTCACTCTGTCTCCAGAAATGTCTTTTAACCCCCTATATGCCACTCTGCCTCTATAAATGCCTTTTAAACCTCTATATGCCACTCTGCCTCCAGAAATCCCTTATACCCCCATATGCCACTCTGTCCCATGATATGCTTTTTAACCCCCTATATGACAGAGTGGCATATAGGGGGTATAAGGTATTTCTGGAGGCAGAGTGGCATATAGGGGGTTAAAAGGCATATCAGGGGGCAGAGTGGCAAGCCTGGGGCAGATGTGCATAACTGGGGGGCAGGTTGGCAAATAAAAGGAAATAAAAACAAAAACCAAAAATGTCTCAATCATAGCTTTTATTAAATATGAAAAAATAGTTTACATTAATTAATAAAGAAATAAAAGTTTCTTACAAGAATATCGTGAAGAATAATGTGATCACTGTTTTGTTCCACTGAATAAAACGGAACTTTTTCATCTAAAAATGTTTGCAGTAGCAAATGTTTTGATTCCATTGTGTCTAATGTATTTAATTTATTAGGGCCTTTTAACACTTTTGCTTTCTGTCATTTTAATACAAATAATGTGATATTATAATGGATATTCATAATGGAAATAGTTTGTATTCACGGCTTTCCACACAAAATAGTCTCCGATCCATTTAACTGTGTATATGGCTTTCATCCCGTTTCATTTCTGTCCGAAACCTCTGTGTCTGGAATTCCTGCACTCGATTCACATATTCACCTTTCTTCTGCATAAACCTGGTGGCACCTATTTTCGCCCTATGGGCGAGTCTCGAGGAGGGGCTACCGTTAGGACTTACCTGGCTTTGCGTCCCACGGCTCTCTGCAAGCTGCTCTGGCGGCTGCTATCCCTTAACACGGAACCTTCACTAATAATTTACCCTTGGTTGGTGTAAGACATCTATTGAATTGCTGCTTTAGTTTGATCTTGTTAACCTGTTGCTGACCCAGCCTGTCTGACCTTGGTGGCTCTTGCCAGTCCTGCCTGATTCACCCACATCAGACCTACTCTGCTCCGCGGGATCCATCGTACAGTATCATTACAGCTTCTCTTTTATTTTTCCTTACAAAATATATAACAGATAAAGAAAAAAAAAGACATATATACATAGTCACAGCAGAAACAGCCATCTAGAAATATAATATATTGTATAAAATTATGGCAAAACAATTAAGCAAATATGGCAATTTCATGTTGGGAGAGTTTACAAAGTTGCTTTGATCGGTGTATATCTATAAAGAGAGAGAGGGGGAAGAGAAGAAGATCCTCTTAATAGCCACAGGGTATATAATACACCTTGCCCCGATTTTACATCATTTCATCATTCACATCATAAAATCTTGTAATTTGGTATTACATCATAAAATCTTGTAATTTGGTAAGCCAAAGATCATATAACATGGATTTTTTTTACTCGAGTGTGTGGGAACAGAGGTTAGCTCTCTTTTTCCATATTTAGTTGAAATTTAAACTGATTCTTTAAATGGAATTTCTCGCAGGGTATACTTGACTTCCACTTTCGGGCGATGATAACCTTAGTTGCCAGAATAAAATGGATGGACAAGGCGTGGTATTCAGTTGGGACAATAAACCAATTTGTATGCAATAAGGCAAATTCAGGTTTTGGATTTAAATCAACCTTCGTGTTAACAAATATTGTATGCCAATTATTATTATTATTATTGGCCCTGCTGATTACCTTTTTTATCTTGTTATGACAGAAGATATTTCGTCATATCGTATCTGTACGTTACCATCATATAAGCAATCTGTTAGAAGACTTTTGATGCGGAAATATTTGAAAACTTCTCTATTTGGTAGATCTCATTTATGTGCCATATCAGCAAAAGGGAGAATATGACCATATTTAAAAGGAGAGATACGCATGGAATAGCCTTCCAGATGTTAATACAGTAAAGGCATTTAAGCAAGCATGGGATAGGCATAAGGCCAAGCTAGATATAGGATAAGGGCAGGTACTAAAGGAAAGTACTCAGAGGTTGGGCAGACTGGATGGGCCTACTGGTTCTTATCAGCTGTCACTTTCTATATTTCTATGTTTCTATCTTAGAAATGGATCTATTGTCTAGTCCCGGCCAGGCTTTTAGTGATATATCAATCATATTTTGTTCTAGACACCATCTTGCCACAAATACTATACTAGATATGATAGTGTTTGTGTGTCTGTGTATGTCAGTGTTTGTGTGCCTGGGTATGTTAGTGTATGTGTATTAGTGTTGACATCTGGTTGCCTGGGCATGTTAGTGTGTATCTGGATATGTGATTGTGTCCGTGTGGATATGTTAGCATGGGTGATTGGGTATCTTAGTGTTTGTGGGTATGTGTAATGGACTGGGTCCACCAGACGGGTCTGGAACCCTATGGCTGAGGGCAACAAAGTCCGAAGGCGTCAAAATCCAAGAAAGAGGACAAGCAAAACCGTGGCCAGGCAAAGAATGTGATGGACATGACGGGGGGTTATGAGCGTGCCCGCCAGATTGAGCACTGCTGATCGTGGCACAATGTCCTGGGTTCCATGACAGTGTCCCTCACCGAGGCGAGATCTCCAAGTAAAAGAGGCTGAGGGCTTCTCAGGATGCCGTCTCTGGAAAACAGTTTAGCTGGAGCGTCAGGAACCGGGTCCATACAGACAACTGTAATGACCCAGTGCGCCCGATGATAGAGTTCAGGAGTTATTGTGCAGTAGCGGATGCCATGATTGACTCATGGAATATAGTGGATGCATGGAAGGGTAACCCAGCAGAGGTGGTTAGTTTCTTTGTTTAAGCATTCAATGAGTTAATCTGATGTTAATTTAAATGTGCTTCTTTGTGCATGCTCTCTGTATCTGTTCTGGTAAGAGGTGTCATCTTTCCAAAGGATCCCTGTTGTGATTCATGGCCTAACAGATAAGGATCCTTAGTTATAGGAATTCCATTCCTATCTTAAGTGGAGCGGTTTTCCTTCACCTTGACCCCACCATCAAAGATGGGAACCAATTCTTGGAAAAGGTGTCATATAATTGGCCATGTGGTCAGAGGGGTGTTTTCTTGAAACGGAATCTGATTTAGGGGCAATGCAGCGACCTCAAAGCAGAACTCCATGATATGCTCTGATCGGAACAACATCATCAGCCCTACTTATTTTTTAAGAACTGTTTGCCTGTTTTATTTTTATTTTGTATGTCTTGTTTTTTGTAATTGTGGCACTGTGTAATCTCTGTCTTTTCGTTATTAAAATATTAGTAATCCAAATCTGTCTTTGGGCTCTAGTATTGATATCCACAAACCCTGGGGTGATACAGGCAGGATTTGGGGGTTAATTTGGTATAACTGATGCCTTGTTAAGGGGTGAAGTTAGTAAATCCAGAGACCTGGTGCTATTAACCCCTTCATGTCCACTCCCTCCACACAGTCACGGCATGGCAAGTAGTCCTGACCGTGACAGCGGACATCAAGGGTTGCGCAGCCACATACCAGGGCCCTGACATAGCAGTAGATGTTGTCCAAAACAAAGTGATATCCTGCAGGCACCCTGGAGCAGGCATGAGACATAACGGAACATAGAAATGGGCAGGATGCTGCAGGCTGGGAGTAGGGAAGCTAAGCAGAGTAACAGCAGAATAGCAAGCAAGGGGGACATAGCAAAGAGCACCGAGCAAGACACTTAGCCAGACAATACATACATAGTACACTAGTACACAACAAAGGACAGGGAACAAGGCAAGGAACACAAGGGATGGAGTGAGGAGCTGAGATCCTCAGACGCTTCTCACACAAAAGTGGTAAATGGTGTTCCTTAGGGTTCTGTTCTGGGACCAATTTTATTCAACATATTTATAAATGTTTCCGTGTTTGCAGATGACACTAAACTCTGTAAAGTAATACAATGTGAGCATTATATTATTTTGCTGCAGACGGGGGGGGGGCTGGGCACACAAATGGCAGATGAAAGTTAATGTAGATAAATGCAAAGTTATGCACTTTGGGGTAAGGAATGCACAAGCAACTTACACCCTAAATGGTAGTGAATGAGGGATAACAACAAATGAGAGGGATTTGGGAACTGTTATAGACAACAAACTAGGAAACAATGTACAATGTCAGTAAGCAGTTGCTAAAGCCAGTAAGGTATTGTCATGTATAAAAAGGGGCATCAATTTGCAGGATAAAAATATAATTTTGTCCCTTTATAAATCAATGGTTAGACCATACCTTGGATATACTATGCAATTTCGGGCACCTTTGAAGAAAGGTTAATTAATTTAAATTTGTTTAGTTTAGAAAAACGGCGCCTCAGAGGGGATATGATAGCATTATATAAATATATTCTGGGCCAATATAAGACATTGTGTGGAAATCTATTCATAAACCGGACTATGCATAGGACACGTGGTCACGCATTTAGACTGGAAGAAAGGAGATTTAGTCTAAGGCAAAGGAAAGTGTTTTTTACAGTTAGGACAATAAGGTTGTGGAATGCTCTGCCTGCAGAGGTAGTTTTATCAGAGTCTGTACAGACATTTAAACAACAATTGGATGAATTCTTGCAAAAAACATAATATTCAGGGATATAATTTTTAAATTATGGGGAAACTTCTTGACCCAAGGAGAGATCTGCCATTCTGGGGTCAAGAAGGAATTTTTTCCACAACTGGGATTTTTTCCACAACTGGGATTTTTGCCTTCTTTTGGATCAACCGCAAGAAATAATCAGCTATGGGAAAGGCTGAACCTGATGGACGCATGTATTTTTTCAGCCTATCTAACTATGTAACTATGTACTGTAGCTAGGACCCAGTTTTCTTGGATGGACAGGACAGCAGTAGGTTGGAGAGGCATACCTTATCTCCGATGGAGTAATTAGGAGGAGAATGTCCACGCCGGTCTGCGTAAGTCTTTTGATATGTCTGTGCCAGTCGAAGATGACGAGTGAGAGTCCGAAGCTGGCATCGAAGGCCTCTGTTGGGTGTTGGGAGGCCTCAGGAACTGGGGTAAGAAGTGGTAAATCAGGTAAGGTACAAGGCTGGTATCCTTAGTTTGCAAGGAAAGGAGACATACTAGTAGAGTACTTCACTTGATTATTGTAGGCAAATTCAGCTGCAGATGAGTGAGAAGCATCTTAGATACTGCTCTAAGGTCTGGTTGTTTAGGGCTCCTCAGAGGACAGACAACATGTAATCTTCAATCCTTGGCAAAACTGTGTCCAAAAGTGGGAAGTAATCATGGGAAAAGCAGGTATGTTGAGAAAAAGAAAACGTCTCTCACGATTTCCTCCCGAGTATTAGTATTAGGCAACAGAATAACCTGACAATGAATTGCAGGTGTTTTGGGGTTTTATGGCCCCAGTTACTTGGACACTCTCCCATTGCTGGGGTGATAAAGGGGGGCTATACCCTTCCCAGGGTAGTCTTCTGGGATCATGGGCACATCCTCCCTGACTTCTTGTGATGGGCATGACGGGAGAGTGTGCACACCACATCCCTAATGGTTCTGATAGCAGTGCTCAATCCGGTGGGCATGTGTCTGGCCGCACAGGGGGAGTGGCTGCACCTCCCACTGCCTTGCTGCGGGTGACAGGAACTTGAGGATGCATTGCATTGGCACAATGTCAGGAGGTATGCCTGAAGGAGTTAATTGATACAATTAAGCCCTATGTGTGCAATTGAAGCAGGGCTATTTACAGCAGGAGGCAGAAGGACTTAGTCATGCATTGGAAACGTGGTTGCATAGTGATGTCATTGGGGAGGAGCCTATTTGCAGTGCCAATAGGACTGCATGACGATTCCTTTATGTGGACTGTGACAGGGCCAGGCTAGCTGGCTCATATGTTCATGTGAAGTGTAGCCGGGTCATGGAGCACTTTTGTGTTCAGTTGGTGATACCGTGACCCGGTAATATCTTAAAAGGCATTTTATTTTGTAACCGCCCCAGAAACAGGGGGATAACACAGGTGGGGGAACCCATTGTATTCCTTAATCCCCTCACTTGATACATTGCCTGTATACTGATGTGATTGGGGGTTGGGTTCAGGGCACATTGAATTGAGGTTATATATAAGTTCTGTGTCTTTGTAATAGAAATAGTTCTTGTTTTACTATGAATGGTGGTCTGACTGATCCGTGGATAGCAGGAGCTATCCGTATGAGGGACTGACTGGTGATTCCTCAGCCCTCACACAGGGGTACCCAGCCTTGGGTACAGTGACCCTGTAACATGGACTACTCTGTTCTTTCTTTTGCCCTATGTGGACATTGTCTATTTGCTTATTACTTTCTATGAAATTATTTAGAAACGGACCCCCCCCCGCTCTGCCTATGTTTATTTTCTAGTTACAACCACAGTAAGTGAGTACCTGTTTCCTGTAAGGATAATCCAGAAGCCCCACCATCTTTTGGAAGCCTTTCCCATTGTATTTGGATATACTGCACTATATAGAGTTTTATGTTTTTTGTCTTATTTATTTTTTGGGGGGGTTATGTGCGCAGTCACTTTTATGTTTTATGGTATTGTGTGTGTGTGTATCAGTCTTAGTGCTTGTGTGTCTGAGTATAAAAGTGTTTGATTGGGTATGTTATTGTATAGGCATTTGTCTAGGTACGTTAGTGCGTGTGTAGTAGTGTGGTTGTATGTGTGTCTAGGTATTTTATTGTGTTGATGTGTTTTGACATGTTATTGTGTGTCTGGGTATGATAGTGTATTTGTCTGGGTGCGTGATTCTATGCATGTGTTTTGGAATGTTAGTGTGTGCAAAGGTTGCATAGAGCAGCTGTTTCAGAGGGAAGATGGCACATGCAAGCTGTTTTGGGGAAGATGTTGGCACATGTTACTTGGTGAAGTTGAGGGCCTTTTCTGTGAGTGATGTAATTGCTGGCAGCACCACAGAATCCCCTTTATGCAGCAGGGACTTTCCTGCCAGGCAGTGTGTGTTAGTCTGCTACAGCCTAAACTGCAGAACTGTCAACAAGGCTGTAAGCGATCACCATTTGATTCCCCTAAGTGTACTATAGATTGTTCCTCTGTACAGCAGAGAAACCCTACTGGGGAACATTTGTATTGCTGTTTAGGGGAACCTATCAGTGACATCATAGCAGCTCCGCTTTGGTAATTGAGATCCCTGGGGTCACATAAAAGGCACCAATTGGGATCTCTACGTGGTGTGCACTCCTCTCAGAGAGAGAGAGAGAGAGAAGTGTTAAAACCTCAACCTGAAGTTACACTGTGTACACCCTCCTAATTATTGAGTTTAGGTGGTTTAGCTATACCCATTGCTAACGTGTATAAAATCAAGCATTTAGGCATGTCATCTTCATAGACAGAAGTATGGGTCATACTAAAGAAGTCAACGTGGCACTTTCAAAGTCCTACCTAATTCAAAGAATGTAGAGCTGGAAACACTTGCATGTCTTCATTGACATAGGTCATCAATGAGCCTGGATTCTCAGAAGAGATATGGAACAGATGAGCTGGATTAGAAAGCTAAGACCGCAGAAGCAGCAAAGGTAGGCTGAGGAGTCTGGTCGAAGAGTATACAAACAGGTATACCTTAGCATGAAATTGCACCAATCAAAATTGTGCAGCAATACAAGAAACACTGCTAGGGGTGAGGAGAGAGCATTCAAGGAAAGAAGAAAAAATGACTACCACTGCCAGAGGAAAGGTTGTCATTGCCCACAAGAGAGCACGGCAAATGCGATATACTGTATTTGCTCCATTATAAGACAAGCAAATGCTCTGAAAAAATAACCATCGTCTTATATTCGAGGTCGGACCTCTAATCAGACCTCAAATAGAGGTCTAGTTGCAAGACTTGGATCCTCCTCTCCGGCTGCCGGTGGAGGTCTGTGTGAAGCGTGCAGACAACCTCCGCTGCTGCCGGCACTTCCTCTGCGGCTTCTATGACGGAGCGCCGACATCACATGACCTTCATTCATAGAAGCCCCGGCGGAAGTGCCGGCAGCAGCAGCGGAGATTGTCTGCATGCATCGCGCAGACCTCCGTCGGCAGAGTGTTAGGGATATTAATGAGACAAAATAGACAAAACCAATATTCTATTACATACTATGACGCTATTAATTATTGTAGGACCACATCCACAATATAAAGAGAGACCCTGTATTTTATCTCGGATCCTAAATTCTTTCAGATCGCGCCGAAAATTATAATTCAAATGAGATATATCAACACGATAGTCAATCAAAATATTATTTATTGTAAAAACACAATCTATAAAATATCTATACACAAAAATTATCTAAACATGTAAAAATTAATCAAATCCAAAATACAGTATATTATGGATGAGTTATCAAATATGAATTATTACTTTGAGTCTAACATACACAAAATGCAACAGGTGAAAAAGCACATGGCATAAACATTTTAGCTTGATCAATTATCACCTTATATAAATGGCATTTGTTAATATCAAATCAATTAATTTCCAGTCCACTCAGCAACCAAAAATAATAATAATCAGGGCGTTATTAAAAAGATCACTATCTCTCTCTATATTGGTCTTACTAATATGACAATTAAAAATAATTTAATAATATCTAAAGAGTATCAGTGAAATTTCGTCTAATAGATGCAAATAATGTCAAACTTCAATTACAGGTAAAAATACCTTTTACATCATTGTCATTATTACGGCAGTTTCACAAGCCGTCATATACAATAATGTTATATACTATTTCCCAGAAGAAGGGGAATTCTATATTGAAGTAGACAACATTCACCTCTATTCAGAAAAATAAAACCATTATATTTACCACCACTTGTTGCTGTGGTTCAACTGGTCCTTGTAGATATCAATCCAGGTTCAGTGGAAAGAATTACCGTATTTGCTCGATTATAAGACGAGGTTTTTTCCAGAGCAAATGCTCTGAAAAATACCCCTCGTCTTATAATCAGGGTCGTCTTATAATCAGACCTCAAATAGGTCTGACTATGAGACTAAGATCCATATCCCCTGCAGCGATGCAGGGGACCTGGATCCTCCTCTGTTAACCCCCCCCCCCAATTTACCGGTGCTTCTGAGTCCCGGACTAAGCACTGGGGACCCAGATGCAGGGGACCTGGATCCTCCTGTATTATGCCCCCCCAACTTACCGGTGCTTCTGACTCCCCGGTGCTTAGTCCGGGCTGCGTGTAGAGCTCTACGCGATACAATCGCGTAGAGCTCTACACGATACAATCGCGTAGAGCTCTACACGCTGCCCGGACTAAGCACTGGGGACTCAGAAGCACCAGTAAGTTGGAGGGGGGGGGCATAACACAGGAGGATGCAGGGGACCTGGATCCTCCTGTGTTATGCTCCCCCTCCAACTTACCGGTGCTTCTGAGTCCCCGGTGCTTAGTCCGGGGAGCGTGTAGAGCTCTATGCGATTCGCGTGGAGCTCTACATGCTGCCCGGACTAAGCACCGGGGGCTCAGAGGCAGGGGACCTGGATCCTCCTGTGTTATGCGCCCCCCCCCAACTCAGAAGCACCGGTAAGTTTGGAGGAGGGAGGGGGAGTGTTAAATGGGGGCTGTAAGGCATTTCTGGAGGCAGAGTGCTCTGTGAAATGCCTTTTAACCCCTTTAATGCCACTCTGCCTCCTGAAATGCCTTTTACCTCCCTATATGCCACTCTGCCCCATAATATGCCTTTTAACCCCCTAAATGCCAGAGTGGCATATAGGGGTATAAGGCATTTCTGGAGGCAGAGTGCTCTGTGAAATGCCTTTTAACCCCTTTAATGCCACTCTGCCTCCTGAAATGCCTTATACCTCCCTATATGCCACTCTGCCCCAGAGTGGCATATAGGGGTATAAGGCATTTCTGGAGGCAGAGTGGCACATAGGGGGTCAAAAGGCATATCATGGGGCACAGTGGCATTTAGAGGGTTAAAAGGCATATCATGGGGCACAGTGGCATATATGGGGTATAAGGCATTTCTGGGGCAGAGTGGCAAGCCAGGGGGCAGATGTGCATAACTGGGGGGGCAGGTTGAAAAAAAAAAAAAGGAAATAAAAACAAAATACTTTTCTCAATCATAGCTTTTATTAACAAACAATTGTTCACATAGTTTACATGAACTAACATTTACTGGTAAAACTTTTTTCCTACAGGGTCGTCTTATATTCAGGCTTTTTCTTTTTTTCATAAGTTAATATTCAGATTTTGGGGGTCGTCTTATAATCAGGGTCGTCTTATAATCGAGCAAATACGGTATAACTTTCTTAAAGTTTTATATATGTTAGAAACTCAAAGTAATTCTAAGAGTAAAATATGGTGCCAAGATCTTGTGATGTTCCAAAATTCCAATTGTCTGGGGTAAATTCTTTGGGAGTCTAATTTGTATCGGTGAGTCCTTAAATTGTTTAAAATATAAGCTTTTAAAAACAGGGCTTATTATCATATTCTCCACCTATAGATTGGAATCCTCCAATCATAATGGTGGGTTTTACCCATTATGATTATGACTTCTTATCATATTTGTACCATTGTATTTCCTTCATTTACCTCTAAGAGACGCTCTGGTCTAAGAAATAACTTCAAGACAATTACACATAAATTTGGAATTTAGCCTTGATCACCCATATCTCTAGACGTTACCTCCTAGGTAGTAAGTCAGTTTCGGTGGTCTTACAATGTATCCCCCATTCCACTTTACATTTCTTGAGATAAGCAACTTCTACTCCTCAATTACATATAAGTTTGGAATTTGCCTTTGAGCACACATATCTCTAGACGTTACCTCCTAGGTAGTAAACCAGTTTCGGTGGTCTTACAATGTATCCCCCATTCCAACTTACATTCCTAGAGATAAGCAGCTTCTACTACTTTCTCATGGAAGATAAGACTCATCAGGAAATAGTTATTGAAGCAGCTATATTCATACAGGATCCTTTGTTCTCAATTATAGAGAGAACAAGGACAGAAAATCATTATATGATTAAGGAAAACACAATGGTTCTGACTCCATTTTGTGGTCATATAAAATACACAAATATGGAATACCTGTTTTCCAGCCTAAAATATCTGACAGCCCCACTAGACACCAAGGAATCTGAAGCCTAGGGATGCACTGGTAAATTGGGGGCGGGTAAGAGTGGCATATAGGGGGGTATAAGGGCTTTCTGGAGACAGAGTGGCAAATATAGGGTTAAAAGGAATATCAGGGAGGCAGAGTGGCATATAGGGGGTTAAAAGGCATATCTGGGACAGAGTGGCACATAGGGGGTATAAGGCATTTCTGGGGGGGCAGAGTGGCATTTAAGGGGGTATACAGCATATCTGAGGGGCAGATGTACATAACTGGGGGCAGGTTGCCAAATAAAATAAACAAAAAATGAATTTTTCTCATAGTTTTTATGTAATCTGAAAAAATAGTTTACATGTGAATTAATATTTACTAGTAAAACTTTTTTCTTATAGGGTCCTCTTATAATCAGGGTTGTCTTATAATCGAGCAAATACGGTAATCAGCTGATGTGGACACAGACCAGAATAGAAAAGGAAAGAGGACGGAGTATATGTTAAATACAATTTAATCTGTTTTATAAAAAAAATCATAGATTAACCCCTTAATGTCCAATGACGGGTCAGGCACGTCGCACAAAAACGGTCAGGTAACGACCAATGACGTGCCTGGCACGTCATTTCATTAGACGGTGTTGCTGTAATGCTTAGTCTACTGGAAAGGGTATGGTCCAGAGGATCGCTTGTGGGTGCCAGCCTCGGATCTCTATGCACCCCACCTCATTCATGCATGCAATTCACATTTGCAACCCTTAGTAAAATTGAGAAAAACCTATGTCAGGAATTTAAATTGAGTGCAATGAACCTGATGCATTTCGCCCTTTGGGGTCTTCAGCGGTAAAGATACCGTGAAAGGGTATCAGAAAGGAAGAGAATGAAGTAAGAAAAGAAGAGACATAATGAGCTACATAAAACTTTACTGGTAAATACAATTGTTAAATCCATGCTTCATATAGATACAATTATTCAGCAAAAGAGTATATTTAATAGGCATATTCTAGATGTGTAGGTTCACATGCAATAGAAGAAAAAACTGTACAAAATACAGACTTTTCTTTGGTATTATCTGTAAATATATTAGTATCACTATTTATTTATAAGGTGATATAACAATGTATACAACAAGAGTTATACTGCAATTGTTCACATAAAACAGTGTACATTATTTTCCTATTACACACAGTTTTGTTAGAAATTGTTATAAATCATACTTATATTATTTAAACAAAATGCATTTACATAATTCATATAAATCTGGGATAAATACTGGTATGAATGACCCCAATTTCTTTATAAAAAAAAATACAAGGCCACTTATACAATTAAGTCCTGCAAAGCATAGATGATGGGACTTCGGAAGAAGAAGAATGATGGAAGGTAAGATCTTAATAGTTAATCACTTACAAATATGAACTGTGTCTTCTCCTGAAGATTGCATGTCAAGCCAGCAAATAAGTGTGTGAAGCTCAGTGGGTGCAAATTCAACTATTACCGTATTTGCTCAATTATAAGACTAGGTTTTTTTCCAGAGCAAATGCTCTGAAAAATACTCCTCGTCTTATAATCGGGGTCGTCTTATAATCAGACCTCAAATAGGTCTGACTATGAGACTAAGATCCAGATCCCCCGCAGCGCTGCAGGGGACCTAGATCCTCCTGACTCCCCCTCACCACTTACCGGTGCGTCTGAGTCCCTGGTGTGTAGACAACTTCCGCTGCAGCTGGAAGGAGGTGCGGTTAGCAGCGGGGGTTGTCTGCATCCATCGCGCAGACCTTCCCCGGCTGTCAGATCAGAGTTCCGCTCACCGTTTTTTTGGGGGGGGGTTAAATGGGGGTCATAAGGCATTTCTGTAGGCAGAGTGCTCTATGAAATGCCTTTTAACCCCCTTAATGCCACCCTGCCTCCAGAAATGCCTTTTAACCCTCTATACGGCATCTACCTCCTGAAATGCCTTATACCTCCCTGTATGCCACTCTGCCCCATAATATGCCTTTTAACCTCCTAAATACCAGACTGGCATATAGGGGTATAAGGCATTTCTGGAGGTAGAGTGGCACATAGGGGGTCAAAAGGGATTTCATGGGGCACAGTAGCATATAGAGGGTTAAAAGGCATATCATGGGGCACAGTGGCATATAGAGGGTTAAAAGGCATATCATGGGGCACAGTGGCATATAGGGGGATAAGGCATTTCTGGGGCAGAGTGGCAAGCCTGGGGGCAGATGTGCATAACTGGAGGGGGCAGGTTGGAAAATAAAAGGAAATAAACAAAATATTTTTCTCAATCATAGCTTTTATTAAAAAAAAAGTTTACATAGTTTACATGAATTAACATTTACTGGTCATCTTATATTCAGGCTTTTTCTTTTTTTCCTAAATTGATATTCAGATTTGGGGGGGGTCGTCTTATAATCAGGGTCGTCTTATAATCGAGCAAATATGGTACTTCTCATTATCAGACGCAGGCTAATGGCACGTCTCATTTAAGGCAAACAACTGAGCGTGCTTAAGGATGACAAACCAGATTATACTGAAGATATTGTTTTTATTGTTGGTACAATGTGGCTAGTGTAAAGTTTACTGTTTAGTTAAATCAGAAAGTTTCCCATTGTGGTCGGGGAAATTCAGAAATATACTATGCATTTAAAAAAATAGGGCTTTCTTTAGATGTCATTATTTTGATTGCAAAAATTGCGATTTCAAAACCATTTTTTCCAAATCTGGTCATTCTGCCCTCCTGTACTGATACTGACATCTTTGAAGCCAGCCAATGCAATTTACCCCCATCAAACCATATACTTTTTTTAAAAACTAGATGCCCCAAGGTATTTCAAATGCTGATCCTTTGTCAAACTTTGTTAGTAATTCCCCCCCCCCACACACACAAATTGTACTTCAGATATGAATTTATAGATCCTGGTATGTGTCACTGCCAAACAACTGCTGCACAACGCTTTCTGAGTACAGTGTTACCGCCCATGCATGGGTTTGTCAGGTTGTTTGGGAGGTAAAACTCGACAATTGGGAAGTGCAGATCTTTTAACTTGGAACTTTGTCATCTGGTGTCATAAATGAAGTACTTACCCCAGCCAGCGTTCCCACACTGAAACGCTGCCTAGTATTGTTTCTGCTCATTCCCGGCTTGCTGACACGGCAGCAAGCAGGGCCTCTCCAGCTACACGCCCCCACAGCTGCAGCCGGAGGTTAACAGGAAGGAGGGGGTGCTTGCTCCAGGGAGACGCGTCTCTCTCTGGTTGCCGGCAGAATCCAGCTGTATGTAGGAAATGCTCCAGCATTGCCATAGCAACACGTTTCAAACGCTGACGTCATTTTGGCACCAATATGAATGTATTTAGACGCCTCAGTCCCAGTAACCTTTGCTGAAGTATCAGTTGAAGTTAGATTCCTATACTGAAGCGTTCTCTGTTTTTTGACCCTTTGTGTACCAGACCCTAATCACGTTTACCCTGACTATTGACCACTTGCAGACTGCCTTTAACCCTTGCTTCATATTTTGACTCTGTCTCTGCTCGTGCCCCTTTGTACCTCGCCTGGATTTTCCCGTGTGGATTGGTTTCTGCTATTAGGAACCCTCTCGCTTAACAGCTCGCATATTGATCGTGACAGTATACTTCAGACATTACCATGGTTCCTGCAGGACTCCAAGACACGCTTTCAGATATGAACCAAAAGATGGAGAAGCTGGCCCAAATGATGATAGACATGCAACTCAATATGGCAATCTTCATAATGAAGAAGCTGACTTAAAGAACCAAGCTGCTGCTCCTATTAACCCTTCTCCACCACCTGCTCCCTCCGTTGCAGCACTAGATTCAAGACTGTCGTTTGAACCACAAGGGGGGTAGATAGTGTAGGGAGGGGGTAGCGAGCAAGAAGAGGGGGTAGGGAGGGGGTAGCTAGCGAGAAGGGGGGGTAGGGAGGGGGTAGCTAGCGAGAAGGTGGTAGGGAGAGGGTAGCTAGCGAGAAAGGGGGGCAGAGAGAGGGTAGCTAGTGTGAGAAGGGGGTAGGGAGGGGGTAGGTAATGTGAGAAGGGGTAGGTAATGTGAGAAGGGGTAGGTAATGTGAGAAGGGAGTAGATAGTGTGAGAAGGGGGGTAGATAGTGTGAGAAGGGGGGTAGATAGTGTGAGAAGGGGGAGGGGGTAGCTAGCGAGAAGAGGGGGCAGGGAGAGGGTAGATAGTGTAAGAAGGAGGGGGAGAGGGGTAGATAGTGTGAGAAGGGGGTAGGGAGGGGGTAGATAGTGTGAGAAGGGGGGAAGTGGGGATAAAAGTAACAAAAGGGGGGGGTAGTAAGCATATTGAAATAAAGAGTGATAATTAATTAATATTTGGATGAATTGTGTGAATGAGTTAGAGAATGAATTAATCCACGTGTGGATGAATTGTGTGAATGAGTAAATAATGAATTCATATGTGGGTGAATTGCTTTAATTATTTGTGAGCTGGGCTGTTTAGGGACAAAGTTGGCCCACGCTGGGCTGTTTGGGGACAATGTTGGCTCAGGCTGGGCTGTTTGGGGACAAAGTTGGCTCACACTGGGCTGTTTGGGGACAAAGTTGGCTCACACTGGGCTGTTTGGGGACAAAGTTGGCTCACTCTGGACTGTATTTGTTTGTGTAATCTGAGTGCTGGTCAGGTTCTATGTGGGCAATGTGGACGCCAGGGCTGGCCTTTGGGGTGTGCAACCTGTGATCTATGCGTGTAATTTAGGGGGTTTCTATCTTTAATGCTGACTTTTATGTGAATTCCAGTTGATTTATACCTGCAAAGCTGGGTTTGTGTGTTTTTCTGTAGATCCATATCTGCTATGCTATGTTTCCACATATTGTTTATATATACCTGCAAATATAGAGTTTGTATGTCTGTCTTATTCAGTTAATCTATACATGCATGTGGGAATCTGATGGGGGAAAATGCTTCCCCCCCCCGATTTTTAGGGGTTCCTACGCCCATGGCCCTACGGACTATGTAATGCTCCAGCTACCTTTCAAAACTTTGTCAACAATATTTTCCGTGATTTATTAGATACATTCAAGAGCACCGCAGCCATGTACACCAGGTTCTTACACATCTCCGTACCCACCGTTTGTTTGCCAAAATAGAAAAATGCAAATTTGAAACTAATCATATAGACTATTTGGGATTTTGCATTTCATCCAAAGGCATCGAAATGGACAAAACTAAAGTTAAGGCCATTGAACAATGGCCACAACCTCAATCACGTAAAGATGTGCAACGATTACTTGGATTTGCTAATTTTTATGGGTGTTTCATTCGTAACTGTAACGGGTTCACCAAGAGAGCTGTAGTAACTCCCAGAGATCACCCACGTGTATCCTCCTGTTGTCCCCGGAATCACTTCCAGCACCAGCCAGCATGCGCACCTTGGAACCCTGCTATGTGTACCCAATAAGTAGACACACAACTACCTTGAACTGAGTACAGCATGAATGAACAGTTTATTGTAGTAAAACATAGACTGATATATATCCACAGAACTTCATTAACATAAATTAACAGATACATGTATTCAACCCAACCTTTAATCCCCAGTCAGCAATCCTATTGATGGGATTAATTAAACAATGGAGTTCCTGCCTGTTTGGCAGCCAGGCTGGAGCCATCTCTGACTACCTTGGGGCCTTGTATGACAGGTCATTCTGTCACAGTAATTATTCCAGAGGCCGAAGAGGCTTTCGTCACTCTTAAACAAAAATTTACCTCTGCTCCTATACTGGTACATGCTAATTCTGATCTGCCTTTCATTGTGGAGGTAGACGCCTCTACAGTAATGGTGGGGGCTATCCTTTCTCAAAGACAAGGACCTAAAAATCTACTTCACCCTATAGCGTTTTTCTCTCGCAAACTATCACCGGCTTCTATCACTGGCTTCACCGGCTGCTATCTCGAATTGCTATCAATAAACTGTGCACTAGAAGAATGGAGACATCATTTCGAGGGATCACGACATCCGTTTGTTATCTTTACCGACCTCCGCAATCTGCAATATCTTCAACGAGCCAAGAGACTACGTCCTCGTCAGGCGCGATGGTCTCTTTTTCACAAGATTTAATTTTCACATAACTTACAGACCAGGAAGTAAAAATGGCAAGGCTTTATCTCGCCAATATGTCAATGAACAGGATGACCCCAACGCCACACAACCAATAATTCCACCGAGATATTTTTTGGTCACCAAGAAAGATTTTATTAGCTCTCTGTGGGACTACTTCCAATTCAGAGCTCATCGTCCTACAGCCCAACCTTTGAAAAGGAGAAGAGGACTCTTTTATCATCAAAATAGGCTGGTAATACCCCCACCTTTTGTGAAAGACGCTCTCCGCATCTGCCATGACGCTCCGTTGGCAGGGCACCCAGGAATCTCAGGAACACTCAGTTTGCTTCGGTGTCGTTTCCGGAGGCCTAACATGGCAATGAATGTAAAAGAATATGTGAACTCATGCCAAGTTTGCACAAGAAACAAAACTTCACACCAATGCCCTCCGGGATTTTTACAAATTAATCCCAATCCTCAATCGCCATGGTCTTCTGTATCAATGGACTTTATAGTGGAATTACCCTTATCTAACGGACATAGTACATAGTACATAGGACATGATGATGGTTGTTGTAGACAGACTGACCAAAATGGTGTATTTCATAACACTTTTTCATAACACCTTCCTTCAGCAACTGAGACTGCTGACATATTCATACAAGAAATTAACATAGTAACATAGTTCATAAGGTTGAAAAAAGACCAAAGTCCATCAAGTTCAACCTATATACATTTTGTGTCCCTACTGTGTTGATCCAGAGGAAGGCAAAAAAACCCTTATGAAGCAGATGCCAATTGCCCCATACCAGGGGGAAAATTCCTTCCCGACTCCAAATATGGCAATCAGAATAAATCCCTGGATCAACGTTCTGTCCCTATTAATCTAATATCCATAACTTGTAATATTATTGCTTTCAAGAAACACGTCCAGGCTCCTTTTGAACTCTTTTATTGAGTTTACCATTACCACTTCCTCTGGCAGAGAGTTCCATAATCTCACCGCTCTTACTGTAAAGAACCCCCGTCTGTGCTGGTGTAGAAACGTTCTTTCCTCCAACCGTAGAGGATGTCCCCTTGTTATAGATACAGTCCTGGGTATAAATAGGTCCTGGGAGTGATCTCTGTACTGTCCCCTTATATATTTATACATAGTTATTAAATCCCCCCTAAGCCGTCTTTTTTCCAAACTAAATAACCCTTATTCTGATAATCTTTCTGGGTACTGTAGTCCTCCCATTCCCCTTATTACTCTGGTTGCCCGTCTTTGAACCCTCTCCAGCTCCACTATATCTTTCTTGTACACTGGTGCCCAGTACTGTACACAGTATTCCATGTGTGGTCTGACTAGTGACTTGTACAGTGGTAGAATTATTTCCTTGTCGTGGGCATCTATGCCCCTTTTGATCCACCCCATGATTTTATTTGCCTTAGCAGCAGCTGCCTGACACTGGTCGCTACAGGTAAATTTACTGTTAACTAAAACTCCTAAGTCCTTTTCCATGTCAGTCGTCCCCAGTGTTTTCCCATTTAATACATATTCCCAGCCTGGATTTTTCTTCCCCATGCGCATAACCTTACATTTATCTGTGTTGAACCTCATCTGCCACATCCCAGCCCAAGCCTCCAACCTATGCAGATCCATTTGTAATCGTGCACTGTCCTTTATTGTGTTAACCACGTTACAGAGCTTAGTATCGTCTGCAAAGATTGATACTTTACTATACAATCCCTCTACAAGGTCATTAATAAATATATTAAAAAGAATAGGACCCAAAACTGACCCCTGTGGTACCCCACTAGCAACAGTAACCCACTCAGAGTATGTACCATTAATAACCACCCTCTGTTTCCTATCACTGAGCCAGTTACTTACCCACATACATACATTCTCCCCCAGCCCAAGCATTCTCATTTTATGTACCAGCCTTTTATGTGGCACCGTATCAAATGCTTTGGAAAAATCAAGATATACGACATCCAGCGATTCACCCCGATCCAGTCTTGAGCTCACCTCCTCATAAAAGCTGATCAGGTTAGTTTGACAGGACCGATCCCTTGTAAACCCATGCTGATATGGAGTCATACACTTATTTTCATTGAGATACTCCAAAATAGCATCTCTTAGGAAACCCTCAAACAGTTTACACACAACAGAAGTTAAATTAACAGGCCTATAATTCCCCGGGTCACTTTTTGTCCCCTTTTTGAATATTGGCACAACATTTGCTATGCGCCAGTCCTGGGGAACAGACCCTGTCACTATAGAGTCCTTGAATATTAGAAATAGGGGTCTGTCTATTACATTACTTAACTCCCTTAATTGTTCGTTTACATGGAGTCCCTCTTCAAATACTAACTGATCGGGGTTCTCAATTCACTTCAAAATTCTGGAGGTCATTTTGTAAAGAGTTGAAAATTGAACCAGCTCTATCTTCTGGTTATCACCCTCAAACTAATGGTCAAACTGAGCGAATAAACCAAAGTTTAGAACGATATATTCGTTGTTTCACATCTTACCTTCAATCGGATTGGTTCTCTTTGCTACATATTGCAGAATTTGCACACAATAATACTAAGAACTCATCTACACAAGAAACCCCATTCTTTTTGTTATACGGTTACCATCTGTCAGGGTTTCGGCCTACCTGCACTGGCTTTCCTCCTCATGGCTCTCTGTTTGTTAGGCCGCGCCCCCTTCCTCTTCCAACTTTATGTCCTAGTTAACCCCTCCTCTTCCTGCAGGCTGTGACTATATTAACCAGCTAGTTCAGTTGCTGGTTGCCCTTTTGTGGTTCTGGACCTGTGAGTGCGTGCTTCCTTCCAGTGTTTGATTCTTGTGTATGACCCGGCCTGTCTGACTCCCATTCTGGTGCTGACTCCTGCCTGCTTTTGAACTACGTGGATTTCTGGACTCCTGACCTTGGCTTGTATGACTACCCGTTCTGGCTCCTGACCTTGGCTTGTTCTACGACCACCTGCTTGTCTTATGTTTTGGATTCTTGTTATTATTTTATTTTAATAAACATTTTGACCAGTGCCTTTTTGCCTCCGTCCTGATTCACTGGTACCCTGACACCATCCTCCTGATTGACCCATATCTATAACCCCAGTAATGGTGCCAGAAGCGGTGAAAAGACTATGGATAATACTCAAAGCGTTACGAATGGCAAAACAAAATCTGACAATCGCTCAACAATGATATAAGGGTCAGGCAGATAAACATAGACGTAATGGTCCTGACTATCAACACGGGGAGAAAGTATGGCTGTCTACCCGAAATATGAAATTAGCCATACCCTCTCTGAAGTAAGGATCCCGATTTATTGGTCCATATGCCATCACTCACCGTATTAATCCAGTCACTTATCGGCTTGCGTTACCGCCATCTGTCAAAATCCATCCGGTATTCCACACCTTTCTGCTTAAACCAGTTATTACCAATAGACTGGCCACATGTTCTCCCTTACCTCCTCCGTCCGTCATTGTTAAAGGACATCCCGAATATATCGTTCAAGACATTTTGGATTCCCGCCTCAGGGGATGGTCGTTTGTATTATTAAGTAGATTGGGAGGGTTACGGACCCGCAGACCGTTCCTGGGAACCGGCCTCTTTAGTTCACTCACCTGTCCTGGTTCGTCGGTTTCACAGGAATCACCCCTCTAAACCTGGTCATAACGGTTCCCGGAGGTTACCGTTCGGGAGGGGGTATTGTCATAAATCAAGTACTTACGCCGGCCAGCGTTCCCATGCTGAAACACTGCCTCGTATTGTTTCTGCTCATTCCCGGCTTGCTGACACAGCAGCAAGCAGGGCCTCTCCAGCTATTCGCCCCTGCAGCTGCAGCCGGAGGTTAACAGGAGGGAGGGGGTGCTCGCTCCGTTGCCAGGGAGACGCGTCTCTAGTTGCCGGCAGAATCCAGATGTCCAGTTCAAACGCTGACATCATTTTGGCGCCAAATTTGAACGTATTTAGACGCCTCAGTCCCAGTAACCTTTGCTGAAGTATCAGTTGAAGTTAGATTCCTAACTTCTGAAGCGTTCTCTGTTTTTTGACCCTTTGTGCACCAGACCCTATTCACGTTTACGTTTACCTTGCTTCGTATTTTGACTCTGCTCGTGTCCCATTGTACCTCGCCTGGATTTTCCCATGTGGATTGGTTTCTGCTATTAGGAACCCTCTCGCTTAACAGCTCGCATATTGATTGTGACACTGGTCTTTCTGCCACCATGTCCTATTTGGGACATCTTTGAAACCGTGTAGTGACAAATGGTTCATGTAGTGGCAAGGAATCCTTACCTCAGATGAAGAGTCCAAATGCAGGAAGAGACAATACATACCTGTACAAATGGAAACACTCTCCCAGTTGGATGATTTTTGAAATGGCAGCTGAGAAAATGAATCTGTGCACGATGTTAACAGATAGTCCAGAGGATAAGTACAGAAGAGAATTCCAGAGACACGGTCAGACCGACGCATAGGATCAAAGACAGGCAGCATAGATTCGTAGTAGGGGTCACAAGAAAAAGGTCAAGGCAGGCAGCGGAGGTTCGTAGTTGGGGGTCACAGGCAAGAGGTCTTAGTACACGGAAAATACTTAAGAGGCAGGTAACGCTCCTGGGTAACACTGACTGGGATGTAGCTCCACATTGAAGAAGCAATGGGCTAATGCCATAGCCATATATAAATAGGAAATGAATCATTAGTTAATAGAAGGAACTCTCCTACCTTTAGGTGTCTTGCATTGGTTGCTAAGCTGTTGCCGTACACATTGGTGATTTAGTGATACTTCCTTATTAGGTCATGCCTCCTCCATGGACCATGTCCAATGACAAAGAGGGAACGGTGTCTTGTGACTGGTCATGTGAGATCTGCAGCCACCATCTTTGTTTAGGGCTGTGTTATGATTGCAGTGTATGTGGTTGCCATCCTTGATACATTGTAAAACATGCGGCTGCTATCTTCGATTCGGACGTGAAAGAGCTCTGTGTACACACCGGGCGACGGAGCTCAGATGGGGAGAGAGAGCACTGGCGAGCTGGCAGTATGATTTTCCCCATCAAATCATATAATTTTGAAAATTAGACACCCCAGGGTATTGCCAGTATTTTAATCCCTTCCATGCACTCATTTTACCAAAAATTTACCAAAATTTATTGTAGTATTGCTGGCTAATTTTAAGGAACCATTACAGCAAACATGGGATTGGCTGACGCAAGAAAAAGTGCTCAAGCAATTAAATACTGTTAAGGTAGACAAGGCCCCTGGACTGGATGGTATACACCCAAGGGTACTTAAGGAGCTAAGCCTAATTCTGGCCCAACCATTATTACTGATCTTTAGGAATTCTTTTAGTTCAGGCATAGTTCCATTAGATTGGCACAAGACAGATGTTGTGCCCATATTTAAAAAGGGATCAAACTCTCAACCGGCCAGTAAGCTTAACATCGGTAGTGGGGAAATTATAAGGGTTGCTAAAGGTATACATTCAAGAACATATCTTGATCCAGAATCCAATTAGTAGAAATCAACATGGATTTGTGAAAGACAGGTCTTGTCAAACCAACCTATTAGCATTCTACGAAGAAGTTAGTAAAAATATAGATCTGGGTGTGACTGTAGATGTGAAAAGGCTACTCTACAAATTAACAGAAATAGGCTTAGGGGCAAATGTCTGTATTTGGATTGGAAATTGGCTAAAAGATAGAATGCAGAGAGTTGTTGTGAATGGATGTTTCTCAAACTGTACGCAGATATTAAGTGGAGTGCCTCAGGGGTCTGTCCTGGGTCCTCTTCTTTTTAATTTATTTATAAATGATCTTCCAGGCTGCATTGAGAGACATGTGTAAAAAGTGAGGAGACCAGTAGGAGGAGTGGAACAGTGAACAGAAGAAGTGGTAAGCTCTGATCACTTTCCTGTTTGGTGTGGAATCACAGCTGCAGCCCTTATACAACACTCTCCGGGTGTTGAAGAATTTCAGCAAAAGGTACGATAGGGGGCGCTCGTGTATTCCGTTCCGTGTAAATGAAATGAAAAAATACAAAAGAAAAAGAAAAATAAATAGTGCAGGTGTACACGAATATGATGTGCCCCGCGTATTGCAGATTTTACCCTCACAGTGTTTATGTTGATCAATGCGTCAAACAGGTGTACTCTCGGGGTCCGCGTGTGGGGTATATCACCGAAAATGAGACAAAGGAAGAACCAATAGTGTATATAGTATAAAACACTAGAGGCGCAACAAGTGGAGTAATACTTACACTAACAACAGTGTCAAGGTGCCCGTAGTGGTTGGTGACGTTTGGTCACATGTGTATCCTCCTCTGTTCGGTGGATCCGATAGTAAATATAAGTGGGAGTGTGGTGTATCCAACAACCACTGTCCACATAGAGATGTATGGTAAAAAATATATTTATTCCGAGGTAACAGAAAGCTGGATCTATACCAGATGCAACTTAAAAAATGAACAACTTAAAATAAATAAAATCAATAAAAAAACAATAAAAAGGTATTAATACAGATAAAAATAATAAGATAAGTCCAAAAAAGTCACTCAACGCGTTTCGCCATAGCAGGCTTCATCAGGAGTATTTTCTACTCGTGTGAGCTGGTCCTTTTAAACTGTTCGGCGCCATCTGTATCGGTCCTGTTTTTTACGGCACGCCACCGACACCCCCCCCCGCCCGGTGATCCTGCTCCACACGCCGACGCCGACGCTATCCCTCCATCTTCGGTCCGGCAATTCACCTCCGGTCTGGGGTTGTTGCTCTTCATCCAGCGACCTGCAAAGAGAAAATAGATTATTATCACCATAAAAACACTGTCTCTTTACTTACCTCTTATCCTATGGCACAATACAACTTCTGAGGGAGAACAGCGACCTCTACATGCAAATGAAGAAAGTAACCCGGAAACAAACACCGTCCTGACGTCAGACGCCAAACACAGACAGCAGATGGCGCCGAACAGTTTAAAAGGACCAGCTCACACAAGTAGAAAATACTCCTGATGAAGCCTGCTATGGCGAAACGCGTTGAGTGACTTTTTTGGACTTATCTTATTATTTTTATCTGTATTAATACCTTTTTATTGTTTTTTTATTGATTTTATTTTAAGTTGTTCATTTTTTAAGTTGCATCTGGTATAGATCCAGCTTTCTGTTACCTCGGAATAAATATATTTTTTACCATACATCTCTATGTGGACAGTGGTTGTTGGATACACCACACTCCCACTTATATTTACTATCGGATCCACCGAACAGAGGAGGATACACATGTGACCAAACGTCACCAACCACTACGGGCACCTTGACACTGTTGTTAGTGTAAGTATTACTCCACTTGTTGCGCCTCTAGTGTTTTATACTATATACACTATTGGTTCTTCCTTTGTCTCATTTTCGGTGATATACCCCACACGCGGACCCCGAGAGTACACCTGTTTGACGCATTGATCAACATAAACACTGTGAGTGTAAAATCTGCAATACGCGGGGCACATCATATTCGTGTACACCTGCACTATTTATTTTTATTTTTCTTTTGTATTTTTTCATTTCATTTACACGGAACGGAATACACGAGCGCCCCCTATCGTACCTTTTGCATTGAGAGACATGTCAACATTTTTGCTGGTGACACAAAATTAGGCAGGGTAATTCAGACTAATCTGGATGTTTCTTTTTATCAAATACATTAGATGCCTTCAAAGGGGGTCTGGATATTTCTTTTTCAGAAAGGCATGACATACAGGGCTATAAATAGAATTAATATTTTAGAGCTTCTTGATCCAAGGAGAAATCCGATTGCCTTTTGGAGTCAAGAAGGAATTTTTTCCCCTGATGGCAGAATTTGAAGTAGCTTAAATAGGGTTTTTTGCCTTCTTTTGGATCAAGAGTAGGAAGGTTAGGTAGAATGGTTGAACTTGATGGTCATAGGTCTTTTTTCAACCTTATGTGCTATGTAACAATGTACCATGTACAATTCAGTATTTGGAACATTCTGCCAAACTAAACACCCCAAGGTATTTCAAATAAAGATATTGACCCTTTCCATGCACTAATTGTTATCACCAACCTTTGTCAAAGTTTGCGGTAGTATATTTTTTGCATTTCCGGTATGAATGAAAGGCACCGGTCTTTGGGAGGCAGGCACTGGTAGATGAACGGGACATGCAGCCCCTTGGTGCAGGACTCAATTTTCCCAATATTACAAAAAATAACATAAGAAGGTTTCCCAGAGTAAGGATGCTGAGAGAGGCACAGCAGTAATAGGGCACTGGGTTTTGGCAGGCAGGCACTTATAGACCATTGGTGCAGGACCGAATTGCCCCAATACTTCTGAAATGTAAACATTTGCATTGGAGATTTCCAGACTAAGGAAGGAGACAGAGCAGCAGCAATAGAACCTCACTCACATTGAATATTAAGTGCAGGGTAAACTAACCCTTTTGGCTTTCTGCTCCTCCTTTCACCCCATGTGCCTACGCCCAAATATTTGGGCAGCCACCAATGTGTTGTTTCGCGAATATTCAACCGTTCCTGTCTTCTTCGTGTTCATTTTTCTTCGTTTTTTCCCGTTTTTTATAAGGGGTTAATACGGGGTTAACGCATACCGCAGCAGCTCTCGCGCCAGGAGTTTAAATGTCCGTACGAGCAACTCTATTGGTCACCAGCAGGGGGCTCGTCTGCCATCAACCATTGATTGATGGCAGACGAGCCCCCTGCTGGTGACCAATAGAGTGGCTCGTACAGACTTTTAAACTCCTGGTGCCATAACTTGGCCGGGAGAGACCGCTGGTCTCCTTGCTCTATCAGTTAAATGTCCGTACGAACGACCAATAAAGTCGCTTGTACGGACATTTAAGTGATAGAACAGGGAGACCAGTGGTCTCTGCCAGACAAGTTGCTGCATTATGATTTTAAAAGTCTCTATTGGTCGCTCGTACAGACTTTTAGAATCCTGGTGCCTTAACTTGGCCTGCTCTATCAGTTAAATGTCCGTACAAGCAACTTTATTGGTTGTTTATACGGACTTAACTGTTGCAGCAGGGAGACCAGTGGTCAGGTTGCACCTTAAGGAGTTATGGGGCCGTGCGAGTGAGCCTACTGGTCGCTTGCATGGCCCTATAACCTACGGATTTCCGCTCCCGTGAACCCCTGCGATGCTGTGTTAGATAATGGGAGCGGAAATCCATAGGTTCGCTGTCAGGAGGTAAAAAGGCCGTGCGAGTGAGCCTATTGGTCACCTGCAGGGTCTTCCTCTGGCATCAACCAATTGGTTGATGTCTGAGGAGGTCCCTGTAGGCGACCAATAGGTTCACTCGCACTGCCCTGTAACCCCTGATGGCGAACCAATGGATTTCTGCTCCCGTTATCTAACGCACATACACATGTTTTAATTCTTTCCTGTACTGGTTTTCTATGTCCTGGACCAATATGAACCCCTAAGTATTGTACTTCTGGTTGCATCAGTTTCACCTTACGTGTGTTCAGTTTTAACCCAGATTCCTGCAGCAGAGAAAATAATTCAGTCAAAAGAATCAACAGAGGAATTCAGAAGGATCTATCAACACTGGTTTTCTACCTTTAGCATCTTTCCAAATTGCCTAATATTATCCACATCCTTGCAATACCAAATATCAATTTTCGTTTTTAAATATCCTGGTATTTCTAAAGGAATATCTGATACTAATGTTCCAGTTGAACCACCTGCTTTGTCAAATCCTATCACATTTAGGTGCCTCGTGTTACAACGGTAACTTCACACTGGTTATACTCAGCTGTGCTCCTGTGTCAATCAAGAATTCCGTATCATGACCCTTTAGAAGACCCCGTACATGTGGTCTGCCACAATTATCCAAATAAACCAGAGCCAAAAAAAGTGGACACTGGGACAGAGTCTCAGACTGTCATTGTGGAACAAGTAATTTATCCTTAGCACTGCATGCGCTATCATCACAACTTTGTCTGTTTTACAAAGCAGCATGATTTGCATTGGCTACAATTTCCCTGACATTTCTACAATTTCATGAGTGGTGCATAAGAAAAATTCTCACTGTGATGTAGTATGTACTGGATTAGTTCTATCTGTTTGGTCAGAAGTGTGAACAAATCCGTTTGATTTTCCTTGTCCTTTACTTTGCATATCATAAAGAAGTTTACGACATTGTTTTTTAATGTGACCCATCTTATTACAATAAAAACGAACCGGGGGAGCAGGTCCGATAGGAGCCCAGGTGCAGGGGATACGAGGGGCTCTGTCTGTACCCCACGATGCATGATGGCCTGTGGTTGTTACAGACAGGCACAGGAAATAAACCACAGACAGAAGATCAGGATTAAGAGTTGTATTGTATATGATGGTACAACAATATAAACAAGGAAAGTCACTTGGCATGAACCCCTCGGGTTGGGGCACACACGGCAGGAAGCCCTCGGGTTGGGGCACACACGGCAGGAAGCCCTCGGGTTGGGGCACACACGGCTAGAAGCCCCCTTGCAGGGCACACGGCAGGAAGCCCACTTGCAGGGCACACGGCAGGAAGCCCACTTGCAGGGCACACGGCAGGTTGCCCACTTGCAGGGCACTCGACTTGGGAGTCCACTTAGTGGGGCGCTGGCCGCAACTCAGGAACAAAATCAGGAACCAAAGCAGGAACAGATCAGGAACCCAAGCAGGAACAAATCAGGAACCAAACAGGTAGTCCTAAAACGTCAATGTCAAGGCCCAGGTTTATATAGGCTGTGATAATCAGGTAGCAAGGTGCACCTGGACATGATAATCAGTCTGATTGGTTCTGAGTGGCAAGGGCGGCCACTAGTGGCTGGAAACATGAAATGAATAGCACAAGTTTAAACAAGTCCAGCCAGCGAAGGGTGCAATGTTACAAAAGGTTCTTTGTTTCAAATCCTTTGTCCCCTGGGAGCCAACATATGGTTCTTGTTAAACTCCTGAGGAGGGGAAGGGGGATGAAAGGAATTAACCCTTTCCTTTCTGTATGTGTGAAAACTCCTGTTAATAGCAGCCACATTCATTTTTACTCTTTCATGTTTGCGTTCCCTTCTGATTTTATCAATAAACGCAGCAGCATCCTCAAGTGTTTGCATTTCCAAAGCAATTGCTGTACTAGTAGGATCCAAATATTTAAACTTTTTTAAAAACACTTGGATTACAGAAGCAGGACATTCATTATCAGAAATTTTCAAAACTATTCTAAATGCCTGCTCAAATCTTAACAAGAAAGAAAATGGATCCTCCGAAATTGTAGGTTTCAGATTTTCTAGTATATAATCATATTCCAGTTGTAAATGTAATCAACTGCTGAAGTCTATCTTTATCTGTTCTATGAATGATTTCATCATCTTCCACTATAGAAGAACTTATTGGAGCTGTCAATCTCCTATTCATATATGTAGGCAACCAGCTCTTGAACAACCTATTTTTCTGTTCATCAGACAAGCTATGCTTGTCTGTATTTGATTTGAATAGATCTGCATTACCAAGTGCATCCAAATTAGAGTTATATGATGGTATTTCTTTAATTTCATTAATTAATTTTGCTTTATTTCTAAGTTTCTTTCTTTGCAGTTCCTGTTCTGAACTCTGGTTCATCCTCTACATTTTCTGGTATTAACCCCTTCATTCCCCTATAGACGTACCGGGACGTCCTAAAAACGCCCACTAAGAAACCCCTATGGACGTCCCGGTACATCCAGCCTTTTGTGCAGCGTCAGGGACACATCCGGCTTTCTGCTGCCCGATCTCCCGTAACAGCTTCCAGCATGAAAGCCGGTAAGCTGTTACAGTTGAAAGTGCCCGCAGTTGCAAACGCGCGATCGGGCATTCCCTTCCGGGTTGAAGGTCCCCTGCGGGGATATCCTGCCCTCCGATGAGGCACAGAGACGCTGCGATCTCTATGCAGGTCTGTGAGGACCTGCATAGAGATCACAGTGTGATCGGTGCAGGGGGATCGCGGGGAGGGGAGTGAGAAACCATGTCTCTCACTCCCCCTCCCGTCCTGAAAGAGAAAAGCAGAAAAATAAAAAAAGTTAATTCATTTAAAAAATAATATTAAATAAATCATTAAAATAATAATATAAATAATACAAAAAAAAATTATAATGTGAGCTGTGATGTCATTGTGACATCACTGGCATGTTCAGGAGGTCCCTAGGAGGACCTCTAACCATTTCTGTGTAAAAATAATATATAAAAAATAAAAAAAAAATTTAAAAATATTAAAATGTAAAAAAAATAAAAAAAAAAATATAAAAAAATTATTAAAAAACCTTACTTCCCATTGCCCTAGCATAACATCTAGCCAGTATAACCCTCCTGCCCCCGTTCACAACCCCCAAACCCGTTAAGCCATAGGCATAAAAATTATACAAAATTGTACACTTTATAGTATGCTCTCTGGTGCTGGGAAAGTCTGGAAAATCTATATAAATTAGGTATTTCTGAAATCAGGACACCTGAATTAATAAACTTGGAGGTGATTTTCCATCACTTTACGTAATTTTGTGAGGATTCAGAGGGAAAATGTAAAAAAATATTAGTTTAATTTTCTAATCTTCGCTAGTTTTTACTAAATTTCTCATTCTAAATTTTCAGCTAATCATCCAACTATGGTATCAAACAAAAGCTCTATCTCTCCTTGAAAAAACAATATATAGTTTATATGGGTACACTATTCACAGGAAAAGAGAATCATCGCTAAACCGACATACCCCAAAAATGGCAAAATTGCTCTGGGCTTTGAGGTACAAAAAACCCCTGGGATTGAAGGGGTTAAGCTATGTCTTTGCTTATCTTTCCTTGTGTTAACACAAACTTGTTTCAAGTCCTTGTGCAACTTTGTAATTAACAAATTCTTAATTTCTAAACAATCTGACAAATCAGAAATCTCTTCTGTTAATAACTCACATTTAAGAAATTATTTTTCTATTGCACACACATTGTACATCTCATTTTTAACAATGCCATTACTCTTTGAGTTACTTCGACTAACATTATTAGTCAGATCATCACCACCAGCAAGTAATGTATTAAAAATCTTTATCATTTTCATTACATTTCTTAACTTATTATCCTTATTCACAGAAAATATCTTTTTGTCTATCTTATTATTTGCATCTTCACACTGACTCTATAAATCATGCCACAAAGTTGAATCACTAGCCGTATAAGGAACAAACTTATATTCAAGTTTACTTGGAGAAGATAAAGTATCAATAAAATCCATACTTACCGTAGATCAGCTGCTTGCTCAATCTGTTATCAACACGATTCACGGTTCTGGAATGCTCTTTCCTTCTCACCACGTGGTCTGGTAATGGTCTGGTAGTGTCGAACCAAACAACCCGAAAAACCCATGCATGTGGGGTATCACTATACTCAGATGTTGCTGAACACATATTGGGGTGTTGTGTGACGTATACCAGGAGCTGTAAATTCATACCTAAAGTACAATGTGTGTGGGGAAAATACATACCAAAAAATACTACTGCAAACATTGACAAAATATATGGTTTTATTGGGCACAATGAGCTGGCCAGGCTCAAAGATGTACCAAATTGGGCATGGGCAGTGGATCACCAAATGTCAAAATTCAACATTGAAAAATGCACATGCCCCAAATGTGGCCCTTTTGCCAAGCCCCCACCCCCAGTTATGCACATCTGCCACAGTTATGCAGCTAAATCATGACTGATCTAGCCACAGTAGTAAAAGCAATGCTCAAGATTTTTCTAATAGCTCCACAGAAAAAGAGTTTCTTTTGGAAAACAAATGGTACAACAAAGGCTGTCATCTAATCTTTAAATTTGTAACTGATTCTAACTTACAACAAGCAGGAAAAAAATGTTCTGCTGGGGCCAAACAAAGTATCTTAAAACTCCAACAAGCTCGGTGCTTGGACCAGACGTATGAGGATGATACAGCTGACAGTCCATCCCTGGAAGGAGGATGGTAGAACCGAAGCGATGCCTGCCAAAGTAGTCAGGCAAGTGCAGGCAGGAGACCTGGAGAGATAGGAAGGCAGGAGGCCTGGAGAGATAGGCAGGTAGACCCAGGCAGGAGGCCTGGCAAAATAGGCCACTGTGTCCAAAACATTACCAGAGTGAAAACAACTTACTGTCTTGCTGGCATGCTAATTAATCAGGCTGCCCAAGGGCTTTAAGGCTCTAAAGATCCCAAAAAGATCCTCAGAACCTGGATGGTACCCCTTATGATAAACTTTATTGATAAACTTTTTAATATATATTTTTTATATTTTTAATTTTAATTTTATTTTACTAATCACATAGTGATTAACGAGCTGGGCTCTTGAGCTGCATGGTTAGCTGCATTTCCTGTAGTCAAACTGCAGAGTTGTTAGGAGGGCCTTCAGAGACCCTATGGGAACTGTTATTTTAAATTCAAATGGTGTTTTTAAATGCTTGTATGATCAACCTGTACCAGAACTGATGGGGAAAAGAAAAAAAAAGTATAGCTAAGGCTTGGAATAGCTCATGATCCGAAGCATACCACATCTTCTGTAAAACACAGTGGAGACAGTGTGATGGCACTGGATCACTAGTGTTTGTTGATGATGTGGCAGAAGACAGAAGCAGCCAGATTAATTCTGAAGTGTATAGGGATATATTGTCTGCTCAGATTCAGCCTAATACAGCGAAGTTGATTGGACAGCCCTTCCCTTTACAGTTAAACAATCACCCAAAACATACTGCAAAAGCAATCCAGGAAGGCAAAGAAGTAGAATATTCTGCAATGGCAATCAGCTGATCTCAACCCGATAGAGCATGCGTTTCACTTGCTAATGACAAAAACTTAAGGCAGAAAGACCTACAACCAACCAACAACTGAAGGCAGTAAAGGCATCATAAAGGAGGAAACCCAGTTTTGGGTAATGTTCATGTCTTTGTAATGTCCATGCCTTCCATAAATAGCTTGTGTATGCAATTAAAACAAATATATTTCCTGTATCATGCAATTATCTCACACTCAAACTGTATATAAGACTAAACTATCATTGTCACTCACAAAAGACATCCTAACAAATTCAGTTCACTTTAAATAACTTGCCTTCATGGTTATTGCAGCCTATTTATGTAATAATTAAGATAACATTACCAAAAAGGTTTTAAAGGACAAATGGGATCTCTCTGGAAAGTCTGGTCCGTTGTAGCTCTATTTCTAGGCTTAGAAAAAAATAAGAGAGACCAGAATAATGCAGATAGATTCACAGAGAAAGAGAAGCAAAAACACTTTTCTTTCTCAGCTAATCTGTCTTCATTATTCTAGCCTGCTGGTGGACTCCAACTGGAGAAATAAGGGAGAGAGATGTGCCTGGAGGCTGCACCCTTGTGCTGAAGTTCACCAGCAGGCCATGTCCATGGGGAAGCAAACAAAGAAAAAAGACACAGGGAGCAATGGACAAAGAAAGAAGACAAACAAGAAGATATAAAAGAAGAAGCAGAGCTGCCCGTCAAGGAGACAGGGACATGGAAATGATTGGCTGAGACAATAGGGAGTCATTCAAAGAGAATGAAACAGTGTGAGTGTATGAGAGAGTAAATTAGGGTGAATGATGGTGAATTTAGTTTCCGAATATAAAATGACCTTCGATGTTTGTCCAAACTGAAAGAATAAGAAACAAGATTAGTTGTTAATAAACTATTGCGTCAAAAACTAAACAACAAATTTGTTATTTTGTGTCATTTTGCACAAGTCTAATGTACAACCCCAGGGTGGTGTTTTGTTGTGCTTTTATGGAAAAATCTGAAATCTTTTATGTATGGGTCCCTGGGGTGGAGCATTTGGAGAGCAGGGTGGGCCAATGCTCCAAATGCAGTATTGTAGCAGACTAGACGCCCGAGCTGGGTTTGCAGGATCCAGTCTAGAATTTTAAGAAGGCCTACATCAGGCACAGATGCTGGTTACTAAAACCTCTGCGGAGCCTGACAGATAAGGGTAAGGAGAGATCCTGAAAGAGATGTCCATGCAAAGTGTGATAAACCTGCCTAGTCCTGTGTCTGACAGGGAAGTGAAGTGAGTGGTTAGGCTGGTCAATTTGGGCCAGCAATGTATAGCCAGAGAGCCATTAGGAGCTAGGCTTTATTTTTATGATTTTGTTTTGGGGATACTTTGTGTTTTGTGCACCAGCAAATAAATCAGTTTTCTGCAAATTGGTGTTCCTGAGCCTTGTTGCCCAAGAGGATTGTGCTTAAGATTCCTAAAAGTGATATTTATGGCCCTCATACTAATTAAATATGTTAAATATACATTACAGCTAAATATTTCAGATCTTATTATTAGCATAAAATATAAAAATTGAGTGCAATGCATCGGTTTTATTATAAAGCGTCCCAGCAGTCTCCTTTTTATTTGGTTACATTTCGCTTTTTTTCACAAATAGAACTTGAAGTTGCAAGACTAAGTACAGATGTGAATTTGGAAGACTTGAAATTTCCACAGAGTCCAGCCCATGGAAGTTCTGTACAGCTTTCATCAAATACACTTAGACAAAATGGAAAAAACGGTGAGCTGAGTAATATTTTTGAATATAATAATTATGTAAAATGAATAATGCTTTTTTCACCATCATGCCAATATTTTTATCTATTGCAAGTATGTTTTTCTATAAAGGTTTTGTATAATTATTTGCTAAAAAGAAGGTTGTTGTAATACTTAAAAAAATAAATAAATACGTTTGCATTGTGTAAAACAAGCTTTAAACAGTTGAGTTGCAAGGGTTTGTTCAGCAGTACAACTTGCCAGCCTACAGAAGGGCACTGTCTTCCCATACACTGGTGTATTCCCTCAAATCTCTGCTTTGAACTAATGCAGAAATATAGATCAGTGTGTTCCAGTGGATTTTATTAAAATTTTCAAAATCATTTGATAAAGTTCCACATAAAAGATTACTGTACAGATTAAGCAAATGAAGCTTAGGCAATATTGCTTGTACCTGGATGGAAAACTGTCCTAAAGGTAGAATTGACAGAGTTATTATTAATGGAAACATATCAAACTGCACAAAAGTGGCAAGTGGAGTATCTCAGGTTTCTTCTTTGCCCCTTGCTATTTGGTGTCTTTATTATTACTCTTGCATTAAATAGCAATGTTTGCAGATGACACAAAATTAAGTAAGGTAATACAGCCTGAAAGATGTTATTTTCCTTTTTGAGAATTTGGTCAAATTGTAAGACTGTGCAGCCACATGACAGATTTATTTATTTATTTTTTATATATTTTTTAAAAAATAGTCAACACCACAAAGGCATATCAACATATAAAACATAAAGTCTCACAATAAATACATACAATACTGAGCACAAAATATTTTGTTGCATAAAATAAACCTAAAGGGAAAACAAAATAAAATAAAATACCTAAAGACATTTTTGGGGGTCGCCATACCAGAAATATTACAAAATGGCCAAGGGCTATGTATTACTCGAGTGTCATAAAGGAAAAGAGAGTTATTCTTTATAATAGCTAAATTTGTTCTGGTGACAGATTAGATTTAATCATTACAAATTTTGAATTAAGCATTCTGGAGGAACATACAAATGTATAAATATGTGCTTTGTACCATTTGGCAGATTTCTTTTTTGACTCAATAGCCTTTCTTGTGCTCTCTTCAGTTTTCCCTGATGCCTATGTGCCTACATTTGTGATTCCAAGTTCAAATTTTAGACACCATTCCCATTGGTCTCCAATTTCACACCCACCCAATCGAATGTCCCTTGTCAGTCCCTGTGTTCTCCTTCCCAGGTTTAAATCTATTGCTTCTATCAAATGAGCCCATGCCCCTCATATCCAATGCACCATTGATGCAGATAAGAGCATATCATTTATGTCTGTATTTCTAGGTGTTTTTCCAGGTTACCATTGTTCTGTTACCCTTAAAAACCCAATATTTTTCCTCAATAAAGTACACTATATTGACAAAAGTATTAGGACACACTTCTTAATTATTCGGGTGTTTCAGTCAGACGCATTGCCACAGGTATATAAAATCAAGCACCTAACCATGCAGTCTGCACTTACAGACATTTGTGAAAAAATGGGTTTTGAAGAGCTCAGTGAATTCAAGCATGGTACTGTGATAGGATGCCACACCTTTGCTATAAGTCAGTTTGTGAAATTTCATCTCTGCTAGATATTCCACGCTTAACTGTATGCGGTATTATTGGAAAGTGGAAGCATTTAGAAATAGCAACTTAGCAAAGAAGTGGAAGACCACAGAGTCACAGAGTGGGGTCACAAATAGCTGAGGCAAATGGTGTGTAAAAGTCAAATGCTCTTCTGATTCGATAGCAGAAGTGTTCCAAATTTCCACTGCCATCAATATCAGCACTCAAATTGTGCGCCGGGAGCTTCATAGAATGGATTTCCATGGCCGGACAGCTATGTGCAAGCCTCACATTACTAAGTACAATGTCAAGTGTTAGATCATGTAGTGTAAAGCATACCCCCACTGGTCTCTGGAGCAGTGGAAACGTGGTCTGTGGAGTTAGCTGTCCTGCCCTCACTGACATACAAGTCAAGCACACTGTAGCATCACTCCTCAATCGGGGGACTTCCACAAACGATTGCCTTCAGGAGGAATCCGGGAAATCCCTGCAAGGTCGACCGATAAACGCAGGCTCGAAGCCTCAGTAAGTCCCGGATTCTCCTGCAAATCCCCGTTCGTTTATACACTAGTTTGTTGACAAGAATGTTTCCGATCTGGCGCAGTGAATGAATAAAAACACCTGTATCCTATGAGTATCACGAGCATAGATACTTAGTATAACATTCTAGAAGGTTTGAGTGCATGATCAACTTATGCTGATCATGCGCATTTAAGTTGTTTTCTTCATAGGAAATCATGAGATTATGAGTCAGAATTCTGGTTCTGCACAACAAGTTCTGAACTATATTAACCCCTATATTTTTGACTATAACAGCGGGGAATCATATTAGTTACTATCCTTTTGGCTGACTGAATATACTAACTTATTCAATCGCACCCCATACTCGTCATATTCGTATCACAGATGGGTGAGTCTAGGTTAGGCGGATGCCAGGAGAGCGTTACCTGTCTGACTGCATTGTCCAACTGTAAAGAGATGGGGAGGCCACTAAGTAAGGAGCTGCAATGATCCAGATAGAGAACACAAGAGAATTGAATAATATCTCAATAGTGTCTTGAGTGAGATAAGACTCTCTATTTAAGAGATATTTGTTTCAGGTAAAACAGAAATAAAGAATTTAAAAGCACATAAGAAGCATTTGTCACAGCTAGAAAGCCTTTTTTCCTGCTATGAAATATAATTTAATTTAAAACTGGGTAAGGGAACAACCAGGAGTGTGTAGGACATAATGACATGCGCGTAACTGTAAAATACACTTAATGAACAGTGTAAACACATGGCCGGACTGTGGTTTCCCGGTGGGCCAGCCGGTCAAGTGGCCGGTGGTGCTGGTATATATAATTTACAAATACCACCCCAATATGTGTTCAGCAACATCTCCTGAGTACAGTGATACCACCCATGCATGGGTTTGCCTGGCTCTTTAGGGGCTAAAGGGTCACATTTGGGGCATGCACAATTTTTCAATGTTGACATGTGGTGATCCTGTGGCCATGCTCTATTTGGTACATTTTTGAGCCAGACCAATTCAATGTGCCCAATAAAACCACATATATTTTGAGAACTAGACACCTCAGGGTATTTCAAATGCTGGAAATGCACACATTTTACCACCAGCCTTTGTTACACTTTGCCATAGTATTTTCTTGTGTGCTTTTCCCCACACGCATTTTACTTTAGGTATGAATTTACCGCTGTTGGTATATGTCCCTGTCAAACAACACCTCAATATGTGTTCGGTAACATCTCCTGAGTACAGTGACACCCCCATGCATGGGTTATTTGGGAGGTAAAAGGCCACCTTTTAAGGGGGGCATTTTTTTGTAATTTGGACTGTGCCCATGTCCTATTTTTGGGACATCTTTGAAACTAGACACCCCATGGGCATGTAACATGCCAGTATTTTAACTCTTTCCATGTGAAAATTTTTTGTGAAGATATAGTGCTTATTTTAAGACTTGCTCATAAAAATAATATTGTATATATATATATATATATTACATTTTGTTGGAACTGGAAGGTTCCCTTGATGGTGACATCAGTGGTGAATTATTATTATTTTTTTAATTATTTATTTGAACACACATTGTAATTAAAAAGCTGGGCTCCATTGCCTTGCATGCTTCAATGCAGTACCTGTTATGAGTTCTCAGGCATCCTTTTTTTTTTATTTTTTTTTTAAAGGACACCGTCATCTTGGCAAAATCTCTTGCAGTGGCACTTATGACCGCTCTCCGCTCAACCTAAAAAACAAAACAAAAGTTTTAGCTGATACAACACCTTTATTATTATAGCACCTCACTATAAAACATGATGTAATGTTCTAATATAATTTGTAAGAAATTGTTTAAAATTATTATTTAACATTAAAGACTACATCATTTTATCAAATAACCAAATAGCAAATTATAACACATTAATTTTGTTCATGAGGTGAATTTTAGAAAATGGACGATAATAAACAATTAATACTAACTTACAAATTATGGATTTGCAATATGTGTACTTTATTATACTAAAGTTTTGTTTTCAATTGATTACGAAAAACATATTTGATCAATACAATACAATCCTTTTAGTCATGATGTAAAACCCTGTTCTCATGAACTAAATTAAGGTTTTGAATCAACTCGAGAAGCACGAAAGGAAGTATCCCTAACTTTTACTTCTGCAAATGATGGACACTATGTAATTGCAGTTTATACAACCTGTCACATTACAGGTTCTTTTTTTTATTTTTTTTTTTTTTTCAATTCTCCGTTTATTGAAGGAAAAACAAGACCGTACACGATAGCACAACAATAAAATAACAGTAGCATGGTAAGCATAGAGTATCACCAAAAGAACATCAAGCACCCGCAAAAATACAAACTGAAGATGACATAGTAACAGGATGCAAGACAGCGGGTGGTTACAATTGCAAACACAGACAAGTGTTAACGTGGTACAGACAATATGCAAATACAGTACCCATAAACAGCAGTAGGGTGCAATATATGCAGGGACTGAACGGCAAAAGAGCCGAAGCAGGAGGTCCCAGTAAAGTGGGCACAGAGGAGACCAAATAGAACCAAACTAAAACAGAAACAAAACCTGGGTGGCAGGCATACAAATAAAAAGAGAGCAGAACACATCAGATGTAGAGCAAACGCAGAGACCGTACATGAGGGGAGAGAAAGAGCACAGATTAGACCAGGGGGGGGGTCCGGACGATCAGCCAGAGTGGATATAAAGGAACGCCAATAAAACCACTTTAGCTCTACCGAATGGCCCTGGCCTCTAGAAGCGCTAGTAAGGACCTCCATCTGGTAAATAAATTCCACTTGGCGGAACCAAGCAGATATAGAGGGAGGGACGACGGACTTCCAGGAGCGGGGGAGAGTGGTAAGTGCGGCATTAATTAAATGGAATTTGATAGAGCCTTTATAGGCGTGGTACGGAACTGCGTTATAATGTAGGAGCATAGCGGCCGGGGTAGCCGTAAATGCAGGGTCCGACACTTCCCGAATGACTGCGGCCACCCTGTCCCAGAAAGGCTTAAGGACAGGACAATCCCACCATATGTGAAGAAGGGAGCCTGGGTGGGAATCACAACGCCAGCACGTCGGGGAGACCTGGGGCAGAAATCTGTGTAAATCCAAGGGCACCTTATACCATCGGGTGACTATCTTGAAAAGGGTTTCCTGCACTCTGCTAGATATGGTACCCTTATGGACAATCATGAGCATCCGTTCCCAATCCTCCGGAGAAAAGGATAAGCCCAGATCGTTCTCCCAAAGGCTGAAATAATAAGGTTGGGGGGCAGCCGCCGGAGTGAGCAGGAGAGCGTACAAAGCGGAAAGCAAGTGCGGAGGCTCCGAAGCCTCAAGGCAAAATTGCTCAAAAACAGTGGGAGGGCAGGAGCCAGCACCCATGGCCCCGGTGGAGGAGAGAAAATGCTGAAGCTGGTGGTAAAAGAAAAGAGACAGGAAGGAGTTAGTCGCAATCCCCGTCAACTCTGACAAAGGCTTAAGGATAGAGCCCCTTGTCACATGGCAGACTCTCAAAGTGGAGACACCCGCAGGAGTGAAGAGCGCCAGACGGACCGGATCACGGCCCGGAGCAAAGTCAGGGTGCCCAGAGATAGGGAACAGGGGGGAGGGGTTGGACACGAGACCCCCAGCCCGGACCGCACACCCCAGGGCCTTCAGGGTGGGGCCAATCAAGGGGTGCTGGGGATGGGATACACAGCGCCGAGGAGAGGCAATCCACGGAAGAGCGGCAATCGGACAAGACACCGCCGCAGCCTCCACAGACACCCAAAGACAGCGAGCCCCAACCGACCACTCCACCACACGGCGAAGGTGCGCAGCTCTCCAGTAGAGCTCCAGGTTGAGAAGGCCCATCCCCCCCGATGTCTTAGGCCTCGTCAAGTAAGAAAAAGAAAGCCTAGGCGGCCTCCCCCGCCAGATGTAGCGGAGAAAGGCACCATGACACTTACGAAAATAGGAGCGGGGGAGGAAAATGGGCAGCGTCTGGAAAAGGTATAGGAAACGGGATAGAACATTCATCTTGAGAACGCTGACCCTCCCGAACCAGGATACATGAGGGAATGCCCATTTATGTAGATCAGAAAGGAGAGAGGCCAACAAGGGATCAAAATTGAGAGACCGGATCCGGGACAAATCTGAGTGGAGAAGGATCCCCAGGTACTTAATATAGTCCTCTTTCCAACGGAAAGGCATAGTGGTACGTATATGGTGGGACAAGTCCGGCGCCAAGCGAAACCCCATCACTTCTGATTTAGAGAGATTAATCTTGTAGTTGGAGACATAGCTAAACCGATCCAGGACCTCCAACAACGCGGAAAGGGAACGGCCCGGGTGAGAAAGCGTCACCAAAATGTCATCCGCGAACAAAGAGATCACATGAGATCGACCAGAGACGTCGACCCCCATGATATCCGGGTGAGCACGCACAGCCGCCGTAAGGGGCTCAACCACCAGGAGAAACAAAAGGGGGGAAAGAGGGCAACCCTGCCGCGTACCATTGGAGAGGGTGAACGGGTCAGACTGGATGCCATTGACCGTAACCCGAGCAGACGGGGAGGAGTACAAGGCACGAACACAGGTCAAGAATCTAGAACCCAGGCCGATGCCCTCCAAGACTTGAAACAAAAAGGGCCAAGAGACCCTATCGAACGCCTTTTCAGCATCCATCGAGGCCAAAACTAGAGGGATACCAGAATGACGAGCATGCGCTAGCAAATCAATGACCTTTATCGTGTTATTGCGCGCCTCCCTCCCTGGCACAAACCCCACCTGGTCCAGGTGTATCAAGCCGGGCAGAAGAGGACATAAGCGGTTGGCCAGGACCTTGGCAAACAGCTTGACATCAACATTAATCAACGAGATCGGCCGATAGCTGCTGCAGAGGTCCAAATTTTTATCAGGCTTAGGAAGCACGACGAAGCTGGCGTCGAGCGCCCGAGAGTCAAAGGGCTCGCCCCTGGCAATAGCGTTAAAATGTGTTACCAAATGAGGGCCCAAAAATGGGAGGAACTTTTTGTAATAAACAGCCGTAAAGCCGTCCGGGCCAGGACTCTTACCAGGAGGGGAATTCTTGATTGCAAATTCAATTTCCGCCAAAGTAATCGGATCCTCCAGCGCCGCACTATCCGCTGCAGTAAGAACACGTTTGAGATTTGCGGACAGGAAATCAGAGGTGGCAGCATGGAGGTCCAGTCCGGGGCGGCATTCAGCGGGAAGATTATAAAGGGAGGAGTAATAGTGCTGGAAGCACTCAGCAATCTTATGAGAATGAAAGTGCAATTTGTTGCTACGGTCACGAATTCTAGTCAGGTAGGTTTGAGCCCTCTTTGCCCTCAAGGCCCTAGCCAACAACTTGCCCGGCTTATCCCCAAACTCATAAAAAAGACGCCGCGTCAACAAAAAATTGCGTTTAATACGGGTGTCTAACATGGTCGCCAAGCGCGATCGAAGAGTGGTAACTTGCAACTGAAGTGTCGGGAGGAGGGTAGCTTTGTGGCGCAATTCTAGGGCTTCAATTTGCCGAACAAGGGATAAGACAGCATCCGAGTGTTGCCGCTTCGCCGCGGCTCCCAGCCCTATCAGATGACCCCTCACGACCGCCTTGTGGGCCTCCCAAACCACCGCGGCAGAAACGTCCGGAGTGACATTGTCAGAGAAGTACTGAGAAATATGGGATGACAAAGTCGACAAATTACCCGGGTCATCCAACAACGATTCATTAAGCCGCCAACTCCACCGGGGTCTGGGCAGAGGAACCAGGGAGAGCCCCATGAAGACCGGGGCATGATCGCTTATAGTGGAAGGGCCAATCGTAGCAGAGCGAAGGAAGGACAGATGGAAATGGGAAATGAAGAAGGTATCTATCCTGGAGTAGGTGGCATGGGGGGCAGAAAAATAGGTATAATCCCGCTCATCCGGGTGCAAGGCCCGCCAAGTATCTATGAGTTGATTGAGCTTAAGATGCCTAAGGACTTTGCGAATAATAGAGTACGGGAGATGTGACCTACCTGAGGAAGTGTCCACCAAAGGGTCGAATACCATATTAAAGTCCCCGCCCAGGACTGTAATCCCCTCCTGGAAGTCCGCCAATTTATTAAGTATCGAAATAATGGAGCGGCCCTGAGATTTATTAGGGGCGTAGAGATTCGCCAAAGTAACCTTCTGGGAGCCTACATAGCCCTTGACTAGTATGCAGCGCCCCTCGTCATCTCGCCATTCGTCTAAAAATTGAAAGCGGACCATTTTGTGTATCAGGAGAGCCACACCCTTAGTCTTTGTGGAAGGGGAACTAGAAAAGAAAGCTTGAGAAAAGTTCCTATCCAGGAGCCGACGTTCCGATCCCTGTTTGAAATGGGTCTCCTGAATAAAGGCAATATGGGATCGAGAAGAACGGAGAAAGGAGCAAAGTTTGGAGCGTTGCTCCGGTTTATTTAAGCCCCTTATATTGAGGGTTACGAAACGCAAATGGTTAGATGACATGGTTAAGGCTGACGTAATACAGAGTAAGTAAAAAGGGCCACCACAGGTCGAACAAATCATGAACAAAAAACAATAAAACACAATAACAAAAGAAACATGTGCATGAAGTGTAATGTGTGAGGTGCACGTAACATAGTAACATAGTAACATAGTTCATAAGGTTGAAAAAAGACCAAAGTCCATCAAGTTCAACCTATATACATATTGTGTCCCTACTGTGTTGATCCAGAGGAAGGCAAAAAACCCTTATGAAGCAGATGCCAATTGCCCCATACCAGGGGGAAAATTCCTTCCCGACTCCAAATATGGCAATCAGAATAAATCCCTGGATCAACGTTCTGTCCCTATTAATCTAATATCCATAACTTGTAATATTATTGCTTTCAAGAAACACGTCCAGGCTCCTTTTGAACTCTTTTATTGAGTTTACCATTACCACTTCCTCTGGCAGAGAGTTCCATAATCTCACCGCTCTTACTGTAAAGAACCCCCGTCTGTGCTGGTGCAGAAACCTTCTTTCCTCCAACCGTAGAGGATGTCCCCTTGTTATAGATACAGTCCTGGGTATAAATAGGTCCTGGGAGTGATCTCTGTACTGCCCCCTTATATATTTATACATAGTTATTAAGTCCCCCCTAAGCCGTCTTTTTTCCAAACTAAATAACCCCAATTCTGATAATCTTTCTGGGTACTGTAGTCCTCCCATTCCCCTTATTACTCTGGTTGCCCGTCTTTGAACCCTCTCCAGCTCCACTATATCTTTCTTGTACACTGGTGCCCAGTACTGTACACAGTATTCCATGTGTGGTCTGACTAGTGACTTGTACAGGGGTAGAATTATTTCCTTGTCGTGGGCATCTATGCCCCTTTTGATGCACCCCATGATTTTATTTGCCTTAGCAGCAGCTGCCTGACACTGGTCGCTACAGGTAAATTTACTGTTAACTAAAACTCCTAAGTCCTTTTCCATGTCAGTCGTCCCCAGTGTTTTCCCATTTAATACATATTCCCAGCCTGGATTTTTCTTCCCCATGTGCATAACCTTACATTTATCTGTGTTGAACCTCATCTGCCACATCCCAGCCCACGCCTCCAACCTATGCAGATCCATTTGTAATCGTGCGCTGTCCTCTATTGTGTTAACCACGTTACAGAGCTTAGTATCGTCTGCAAAGATTGATACTTTACTATGCAATCCCTCTACAAGGTCATTAATAAATATATTAAAAATAATAGGACCCAAAACTGACCCCTGTGGTACCCCACTAGCAACAGTCACCCACTCAGAGTATGTACCATTAATAACCACCCTCTGTTTCCTATCACTGAGCCAGTTACTTACCCACATACACACATTCTCCCCCAGCCCAAGCATTCTCATTTTATGTACGAGCCTTTTATGTGGCACCGTATCAAATGCTTTGGAAAAATCAAGATATACGACATCCAGCGATTCACCCCGATCCAGTCTTGAGCTCACCTCCTCATAAAAGCTGATCAGGTTAGTTTGACAGGACCGATCCCTTGTAAACCCATGCTGATATGGAGTCATACATTTATTTTAATTGAGATACTCCAAAATAGCATCTCTTAGGAAACCCTCAAACAGTTTACACACAACAGAAGTTAAACTAACAGGCCTATAATTCCCCGGGTCACTTTTTGCCCCCTTTTTGAATATTGGCACAACATTTGCTATGCGCCAGTCCTGGGGAACAGACCCTGTCACTATAGAGTCCTTGAATATTAGAAATAGGGGTCTGTCTATTACATTACTTAACTCCCTTAGAACGCGGGGGTGAATGCCATCTGGACCTGGTGATTTGTCTATTTTGATTTTTTTTAGGCGGCACTGCACTTCTTCCTGCGTTAGACAGGCGACATGTACTGGGGCATTTATCTCATCCTGCTGTATATTACCTGGCATTTCATTTTCCTCTGTGAATACAGCAGAGAAGAATATATTTAATAGATTAGCTTTTTCCTGATCCCCGTCTATAACTTCTCCCTCATTACTTTTTAAGGGGCCAACGCTTTCATTTTTAACCTTTTTACTATTTATATAGTTAAAGAACATTTTGGGGTTTGTCTTACTCTCTTTGGCAATGAGTCTTTCTGTCTCCAATTTTGCTGCTTTTATCTGATTTTTACATATTTTATTTTTTTCCTGATAGCTTTTTAGTGCTTCCTCACTGCCTTCCTGTTTTAGTAGCTTAAATGCCTTTTTTTTGCCATTTATTGCCCCCTTTACATTTTTATTTATCCACATTGGTTTTCTCTTGTTCCTGACTCTTTTATTCCCATACGGTATGTACCTTTCACAGTGAGAATTTAAGATATTCTTAAAAATCTCCCATTGAGCGTCTGTACTCTTGTTTTTGAGGACATTTTCCCAATTTACAGTGTTAAGGGCTTCTCTTAGTTGATCAAACTTTGCCCTCCTAAAGTTCATAGTTCTTGTGGCTCCTCTAAGAGTTCCCTTATTGAAGGACAAGTTATAATGCATCATATTGTGATCACTATTTCCTAGATGCCCCCTGACCTGCACATTAGTTACTCTGTCAGGTCTGTTGGTTAATATTAAGTCCAGTAGGGCGCCCCCTCTGGTCGAGTCCTGTACCATTTGGGACAGATAATTATCCTTACTTATAGTCAGAAACCGGTTTCCTTTATGAGATTCACAGGTCTCGCTTTCCCAGTTTATGTCGGGATAGTTAAAGTCCCCCATAAGAACCACCTCATTGTGATTAGCTGCCTTGTTTATTTGCTTTAATAATTGATCTTCTGCTGCTTCCATTATATTTGGTGGCTTATAGCAAACCCCGATCAGTATTTTATTATTTTTCTTTCCATATATTTCTACCCATAATGACTCCACATTATCATTTCCCTCACATATATTCTCCCGCAGTGTGGCCTTTAGGCTGGACTTTACATAAAGGCAAACTCCTCCCCCTTTTCGTTTTTTCCGATCCTTCCTGAATAGACTATACCCCTGTATGTTAACCGCCCAGTCATAGCTATCATCCAACCATGTCTCTGTTATACCCACTATGTCATAATTTTCTTCAGACATTATTAACTCCAGTTCGTCAGTTTTATTGGTCAGACTTCTGGCATTAGTAAGCATACAATTTAGAGGTGTATGGTTTTTTTCCCTATGAAGCCTATCCCTATTAACTATTCTAACCCCTCCCTCTGCTCCACCCCAGGTACATTTATAAGCCCCAGCTCTCTATCTACACTATCTTCCCCTTCTATATTGTAGTTTCCCTCCCCCCCTTTCCCTAGTTTAAACACTCCTCCACCCTTCTGACCATCTTCTCCCCAAGCACAGCTGCACCCTCCCCATTGAGGTGCAGCCCGTCCCTACCGTAGAGCCTGTATCCGACAGAGAAGTCGGCCCAGTTCTCCATGAACCCAAACCCCTCCTTCCTACACCAGCTTCTGAGCCACTTGTTTAGCTCCCTAATCTCCCGCTGCCTCTCTGGTGTGGCACGTGGTACAGGTAATATTTCAGAAAATACTACCTTGGAGGTCCTTGCCTTAAGCTTGCTACCTAAGTCCCTGAAATCATTTTTAAGGACACTCCGCCTCCCTCTCACTTTGTCATTGGTGCCAATGTGCACCATGACTGCTGGGTCTTCTCCAGCCCCTCCCAGTAATCTGTCAACCCGATCCGCGATGTGCCGAACTCGAGCGCCAGGCAGACAACACACTGTTCGGCGATCGCGGTCTTTGTGACAGATCGCCCTGTCTGTCCCCCTAATAATTGAGTCCCCCACTACCAGCACCTGTCTGGCCTGCCCTGCGCTCCTCCTTCCCTCCTTACTGGAGCAGACACCCCTCTGGTGGTCAGAGGCAGTGACTTGCTGCAGTACTGCTAACTCTGAACTAACATCCCCCTCATCTGCCAACCGGGCAAACTTGTTGGGGTGTGCTAGATCAGGACTAGCCTCCCTGGCGCTTTTCCCCCTACCCCGCCTTCTAACTTCTAACGTAGGTCATAACAACGCCTACTACAGCGACACAAAGTGTCGACAACATATGAGCTGAGGGACTACAGAGAGTCCCCAATTCACTGTCCACGAACGGACAGGGGAGCTCGGGGGGGGAAGCGCGGCAGAGCAGATAAGGAGGTAAGGCAAAGGAGGGGGACAGCAGAGTAAGAGAGCGGGGGAAAGAAAGAGACCTCCGCTGCCGCTCACCGTCCGAGAGGGCGGAAAACAGAGGACAAAGAAGACGGGAGAAAGTGGCAGGCCAACCCTCGCGCCCCCAATGGGCACCGACAAAGCGCCCACCGGGGGAGAGGGGACACAGACACAACGGGACGAGACGCAAACCACACATGGAAAAGAACAGCGGAAAGGAGAGAAGAGCGGAGGAAAGGTGGAGACCGGGGCAAAGCGAAGGAGAAGATGCCCAAAACAAGGGGCACCGCGAGCCCTCCGGCATGACCGGCTGAGTAGGACATACCCAACAGGATACCAAGGCTATGCGCGAGCGTATGTGTACGACAGGCGGTGAGTAGAATCGCTCAACTATAAGGTGGCCACCACCAGTCACAACCCTAGTGAGCCGACGTAACATAAAATCGACGCGAAACGCAAAACGAGAGCCGGAAAATCAAAACGAAGCGAAAAAGGACGGAAAAATAATAGGATAAAGGCCGAAAAACCAAATAAAAGACCCGATCGAATGATTTAGTCCCAGTCCACGACGACTGCCGGGACGAAAAAAGGCGCAACGTGAGACTAGCACAGACACTCACGTTCCCAAAGGGCTATAAGGCGAACGTCCGAGAAAGGAGGGATTCAGCCTGTGGCGATTAAGGGCGTCGGATCACGGCGGGTCCTCTTCTTGCGGTTGGAGTGCAAAGCTTCTTCCCAGTCAGGAACCTCCACAGCAGGTAAGTTCAGGGCCTCCAAGAAATGTTGTAGCTCCCCCGGGTGTCGTAAGGTGAAAGAAGCGCCATTCCACCGGGCAATCAACATGAATGGAAAGCCCCATTGGTAAGAAACTCCAGCATCGCGGAGCGCAGCTGTAATGGGCCGCAACGCCCGGCGTTTTTGGAGAGTCAGCGGTGAAAGGTCCTGGTAAATAGAAAGCTTGTCCCCGTCGTATTCCACAGTACCGGAGGAGCGGCAGGTCTTCAATACCGCCTCTTTGACGGAATATTCGTGGAAACAGCAGACCACGTCTCTCGGGGGGAAGATGGAGATCCCTTCGGCCGTAGAGCGCGGTGGGCCCTGTCAAACTGGATCGGTGCATCTTCCGGGAGGCCAAGCAGCAAATTGAACACCGACTGCAATACCTGACGAATTTGCTCCGGAGGGACCGACTCAGGTAGGCCGCGTACGCGGAGATTGTTTCGCCTGCCCCGGTTGTCCAGATCTTCCAGCTGTCGCCGAAGTTGGTGGATGGTTTCGGTGTGTGAATGTAGGGTGGAAGAATGAGAGTCGATGCGTTCGCAAGCGGTAGTGTGACAGTCTTCAAGCGAGAGAACGCGATCGCCCAGCTGCTTCAGGTCATGTTTAATGACCACGAGGTCGGCCCGCACGCCCCGAAGGGCCTGGTCAAGTGAGGAGTCGATCACGGCCGCCAAGTCCGCCTTTGTCGGGAGCGCCTTAAAAGCTTCTTGCCAGGAGGGACCCGGTGTCACCGGAGGCGGGAAGCCCGCCTCCTGATCCCGGAGGCCGTCGTCGGAGCACTCGCTAATCTGGCTGGCGGGAGATGGCGCCATCTTGGGCTCCGCGTCCCGAGAGTCCTGGTCGGGTTGCCCGTGAAAATAGGACCTGACGGATGGAGTGGACGGTCGGTCCCGCGCCCCAGACGTTCGCGGGGTAGACCCCACTCGTTTAGTTTTCCCCATCGTCAAAAAAAGCGGAAAAACAAGCTTAAAAGTCGGACGGCGAGCGGAGCTCGAGGCTTAAGCTGCCATCTTCGTCGGGCGCTAACTCCGCCCCCCACATTACAGGTTCTTAATCAATATATTTTTCCTTATAAATAAACTTATTCCAGACATCTTCATAGAAGCTATAGTGCAGGGATGCAGTACAAATTAGAGTTAATTAGTGTACTAGCTCCCTGTGTGCTGAAACAACATATATCTATGTATTATAACTCTAAGGACACTTACAACAAACATATTCTTGTGACGAACCGGGTAAACAGGTCGGGTAGGAGCCCAGACGCAGGGGATACAAGGGGTTCTGCTGGTACCCCACGATGCATAATGACTAGAGGGATGTTACAGACAGGCGCAAAGAAATAGACTACAGGCAGAATACTATGATATAGTCTGTATTAAGGCAGTTGGCAGGAAAAACAAGTACAGGTATAAAGTCTCTTGGCAGAAATCCCTCTGGCGGGACACACGGCAGGATGCCCATTGGCAGGGCTTGACGGCAGGGAGCCCACTGGCAGGGCTTGTCGGCAGGGAGCTCACTGGCAGGGCTGGACGGCAGGGAGCATACTGGCACGGCTGGACGGCAGGGAGCCCACTGGCACAGCTGGACGGCAGGGAGCCCACTGGCAGGGCACTCGGCTTGGGAGCCCACTGGCAGGGCATTCTGCTGGAAGCCAGAAACAATTCAGGATCAGGTACAGGGCCAGAGCAAAACGGTCCTATAACTTCAATGCAAACTGAAGGGCAGAGCAGGTTTATATAGGCAGGGCTCAATCCAGGTAACAAGGTTCAGCTGCTTGCAGTAATGAGGTCTGGGTGCTCCAGAGAGAGAAGGGCGGCCACTAGTGGTTGTAGAACAATATGAGCATAACAAAGTATTGAATACACCAGACGGAGTAGGGTGGAACCTGACAATTCTTGTGTATTTCCTGTATTAGGCAAATTTTCTTTATCAACTTAAACCTCCCTAATTTGCCTTATAATTGGAGTGTAAGGTAAATCTCTTTGAGGTGTTATATATTTGAGCATATATATTTGGATCTGAACTGTAAAGAAATCCATTTCCCTTGCTCTTTTATTTTTTTATTAGAGAGAAACTTGCGACAATGTCCTTTAAAATGTCCCAGTTTCTTACAATAGAAGCAATGTAATAACTCTTTATTCCAAAACTTGTATCCCCTGGAAACCTGCATTTGCTTCTGTTTAAATTCCTGAGGGGGAGAAGGGGGATTAAAGGAATTAACCCTTTCCTTTCTGTGTGTGTAAAAACCCCTGTTAATAGCAGCCACATTAATTTTAACCCTTCCATGTTTGCGTTCCCTCCTGTTTGCATATCAGAAGCTATCACTATAATAGTAGGATCCAGGTATTTAAACTTTTAAACAAACATTTGGATCATAGAAGCAGGACATTCATCATCAGAAATTTACAAAATTATTCTATCTGCCTGCTCAAATCTCAATAAGAAGGAAAATGCATCCTCCGAAATTGTAGGTTTCAGATTTTCTTGTATTACAATTGTTGGATTAGCATTTCCAGTTGTAAATTGAATCAACTGCTGAAGTCTATCTCTATCTGTTCCATGTATGATTTCATCATCCTCCACCATAGGAGAACCTATTAGAGCTATTAATCTTCCGTCATATATGTAGGCACATTATTATTTTGATCATCAGACAAACTACGTTTATCTGTATTTGATTTGAATACATCTGCATTACCAAATGCATCCAAATTAGAGTTATATGGTGGTATTTCTTTAATTAATTTCATCAATTCGCTTTGTATCTGCAATTTTAATTTTGCTGCTTTATTTTTAAGTTTCTTTCTTTGTAATTACTGTTCTGAACTGACCTCTGGTTCACCCTCTACATTTTCGGGTATTAAACTATGTCTTTGTTTTTCTTTCATAGTGATTACACAAGCTTGTTTTAAGTCTTTCTGCAACTATGAAATTAACAAATTCTTAATTTCTAAACAATCTGACTAATCCGAAATCTCTTCTCACATTTAGGACATTCCTTTTCTATTGCACACACATTGTGCATCTCACTTTTAACTATGTCATTACTTTGCAAATTACTTTGACTAACATTCAGATGTTCAGTCAGATTCTTGCCCCCAGCAATTAATGTATTGAAAATCTTTATCATTTTCATTACATTTCTCAGCTTTTGTTTATCCTTATTCACAGAAAATAACTTTTTGTCTATTTGCATCTTCACATTGACGCCATAAATCATGCCACACACTTGAGTCACTAGCAGTATACGGAACAAACTTATATTCAAATTTACTTGCAGAGGAAAAAGTATTAATAAAATTCATACTTACTGTAGATCAGTTGCTTGACCTCAATCTGCTATCAGCACGGCACACTGTTGCTATTGGAATGCTCCTACCTTCTCACCACATGGTCTGGTTGTGTTGAATCACTCTCTCTTGTGGTCACTGCTAGGTTCTTTAGTCAGAGAATTGAATCCCTTCAAACACTGCAGTCTTCTCTTCCAATAACTACAACCATAACCCTAACCTCCCTTTTGTTTGAAGGGGGAAGTTCAAAAAGAAACTTGCAGTAGAGGCTCTCTGTGGGAAACACTGATTGAAGACTGCCTAGCTCGCCAATTTGTTAGATATACTTTGTCTTAAATATCTAAACTTTTCCGTGACCAAAGAGCAATCAAGACCACAGCTTCTTCTTAAGTAGGTTTATTTTGGAAGAACAAAGTAGTATACATTCAGATGGTGGTCATAGGTACTGTAGGCTCTGTATTCTTGATAAGAGGGAGGAGAAAGAGACCTTGGCCTTGTAACCATGAGTTTTTACATTCAGTTAAGGTATAGGTTCTTACTATATATGGACAATAAGTGAATTTAATGAATCCTATTGGAGCAGTCACAGGATACACTGGCATTCCACAGAAGACCCTAATAGCTACATCACGTATATTCCTAGCACTCAAGTTTGCATTCAGGCCTAAAGTGTGTGGAATAAAAGCATAACAATGATTTATTACATTGAAGGGCCACACTGGGCCCCTGCTCCCGATCTCGGTGTTGCTTAATGCCGTGACATTGAGGCATTAATGCAACACCATTTGAGTGAAGAAATTGTCGTTAACTGGCTGTTTTTTAGTGACATGCCTGGCACGTCAATTGTCGTCAAGGGGTTAAACGTAACACTGTCATACGATGTCACCTTAGTCAGTGCATTAAATATCTTCACTGCTAGATATACCCCTGTAACAGGTTCACCAAGAGAGCTGTAGTAACTCCCAGAGATCACCCACATGTATCCTCCTCTTGTCCCCAGAATCACTTCCAGCACCAGCCAGCATGCGCACCTTGGAAGCCTGCTATGTGTACCCAATAAGTAGACACAACTACCTTGAACTGAGTACAGCAGGAATGAACAGTTTATTGTTGTAAAACATAGACTGATATAGCCACAGAACTTCATTAACATAAATCAACATTGATAAACAGGTACATGTAGACAACCCAACCTTTAACCCCTCCTGGTAGCCATCCTGTTAATGGTTTTAGTTTACACAATGGAGTTCCTGCATGTTTGTCAGCCAGGCTGGAGCCATCTCTGAGTACCTTGGGCCCCTGTATGACAGGTCATTCAGTCACATATCTCCCCTTTTAAAAAGAAGGCTGAACTGGGGCCAGACCCCAACCGGGTCTGCATCCAGTTCAGTCGGGGAGCACAGCTCCGTCGCTCCTAGAGTTGTGGATGCAGGGGGGCTGGCAAGAGGCACCTGTCCCACTCACCAGTACTGGGGTGCACTTAGAGACTGGGGAGTTCGGGTCCCAGATGAGGACAACAGTCCCACTCGCCAGGGCAGGGAGACAGGGTCCATAATCTGTAGGTAGCAGGCTTGCTTTCAGTCCTCTCTAGGGGCCCCAGTGATGGACAGTTCCGTCACACACTCCATCACAACCCCCATCCACCGTAAGTGCTATTATTGTGAACTGGGAGCATCTAGGAGTAACAATATGTGAGCACCGCACACACTCACATAGTGTGGTTGCTGAATGCTGAAGCGATAAAAATTGTCTGTCCTCTGCAGCATCACTCACTACAGAGTTCCAAATTGCCTCTAAAAGCAACATTAGCACAAGTTTTAAAAAAGGGGTTTTCATGGCCGGCCAACTGCACACAAGCCAAAAATCACAATGTGCAATGCCAAGCGTCAGCTGGAGTGGTGTAATGCACACCACCATTGGACTCTGAAGCAGTGTGAAATATGCTCTCTAAAGTGATGAATTACATTTCACTTTCTGGAAGTGTTTTGGACAAATATGGGTTTGGCAGATGCCAGAAAGCTTTCTTCTGGAATACATATTACCTACTGTAAAATGTTTTTTTTTTTCAGGGTTTGAGTTAGGCCCCTTAGTTTCAGTGAAGGGTAGTGTCAATGCTACAGCATATGAAGAAATTTCAGACAATGCTATGCGTTCAACTATGTGGCACCATTTTAGGAAAGACCCATTCCTGTTCCATCATGATTATGCCCATGTGCACAAAGCAAGGTCTGTAGAGACATGGTTTGGCAAGTTTGGTGTGGAGGAACTCGAGTGCGCCAGGGCTTTTCATCAAATATTAGTGCGTGACCTCACAAATGATCTTTTCGCTTAATAGGCACTAATTTCTTCAGACACACTCCAAAATCCTGTGGAAAGCCTTTCCAGAAGAGTAGATTCTGTTATAGCTGCAAGGGAAGGGGGTATTGGCAACTCTATTTAAATGCCCATTGTGAAGAACCATGTCTGATCTTCACTGTTATTGTTGTTATATTTATTTATAACCGGTTTGAATGTGGCTGCAGCTCCGGCCTTCAAAGAGACGATCCTATAATCTGGCTGGGGCTCTTAATCAGCCAGCACAGCCCTTTATGCCCAGACGGCACCCGCACTACAGGGGGGATAACACAGGTGGGGGAACCCATTGTATCCCTTAATCCCCTCACGTGATTCATCCCCTGTATACCGATGGGATTTGTGAGGGGATGTGGCTGATGGGATTTGTGATGGGATGTGGCTGATAGGATTGGGGGTTGGGTTCGGTGCACAGTGAATGGAGATTGTACATAAATTCTGTTTGTTTGTAATAAAGAGAGTTCTGTTTTAACCTCAAAGCATGAAGTTCTGTCTCACGATTGAGGGAAGTGCTGGTCTGTGACTGCTTTCTTTGGACAGCCACAGCGTGTACGCTTACTGGGAGAGGAAAGGAGCTGACTGGCGGATGTGTCCAGTCTGGGGCACAGGACGATCCGTCACACCCATATCGATGTGATGGGCAGGTGTCCACAAACGTTTGGTCTAATGATGCACATTGAAGCGATCGAAAAATGAATAGTAAAATGTAAATTTACATGATAAACTATTTGCCCTTGAATATTTTTATTATTATATACTTAGGAAGTTCACACTCACTTGCATCTTTTTAATTTTTCAGGAGAGATAAGAGTTGTTTTTGTCCTGTACAACAACCTTGGTCGCTATTTGTCCACGGATAATGCCACCATGAAATTAGGAATGGAAGCTTTAACCACCAATCACTCTGTCATTGTCAATTCCCCTGTCATCACTGCAGCAGTTTATAAAGAATCAAGCAGCAAGGTCTACTTAGCTGACCCAGTGGTGTTTACTGTTAAACACATTAAGGTAAGAGAAAAATGAAATGCAAAAGTATTTTGATGTAATAAATACTAAATATGTCAGAATGAATCAGTCTTTTTTTTTGTCTTTTTCGTTATTCAAACCTTTAAAATTAAGAAATCCATATGCAATCCCATTATGTCATGTGTGTATGTTGAGTTTTTAAGAACACAGGACAGACGTGACCATGGGAAAACACACAGGACACAAATCAGTTCATTTGTTGTTATCTATGGCCAGTGGGATGTCTAATATTACTGGTGAGTGTCTCTTCAACTTGGCTAATATAATTTGAACCTACCATAGGAGTTTCTTAATGCTGTGTGAAAACATTGTGGGGTAAGGCAATTTGGTCCGGTCTCTTATGGGCCTTGTTATGTCACTATAGTTCACCCCCTAATGACCAAAGATGTGCCAAAAATAAATTCTCAAGAGGTTACCAGACCCTCCTAAGAACTCTCCCTGCAGGTTGAATACAGGTACTACATTCAACCATGCAAGTCAGTGGAGCCTAGTTTATTAATCACAATGTGGGCGTTTTATCTATAGATAAGTAAAAATTAAATAGTTCTATTTATTCCTACAGGAAACAAATGACCAAATACACACACACCAAGACATGCTCTGCCACACGGACACCCAAACACTCACACAGGACAGGCTCTGCCACACTGACAACCACACACACACCGGGACAGGCTCTGCTACACCGACACCCAGACACACACCAGGACAGGCTCTGCCACACTGACGCCTAAACACACACCAGGACAGGCTCTGCCACACCGGCACCCAGACACAAATACCAGGACAGGCTCTGCTGCCCTGACACCCACATCCGAAAGAGCTAAGCTACAACACCCCCAGCCAGCACTGCGTGTAATTATGCCCCCCAGACTGCCCCTCTCTTGATTTATGTAATGGCCCCAGTTGCCTTCTTTGTGTATTGATGCCGACAGCACAGATAAAATGCTGCCCTGCAGTATGTGGGGATGTTTATCTGACTAATTGGTTCCCTTTCATGAGTCTATACATCCACCATACTGTCCCTGGTTGTACACCTTTGCCAGGTTAATGGACCTCTCTGGCAGTTGTGTTGGGAGTTAGCCCTTTGAGGTAGCGCTAACTCTATTCACAAGCTATGGTGCTTGTTATGGTTTTACTCCTGGGAAATGTATGATCGGCCAGGCGGTTAAACCCCAAGAAGTGAAATCCTGTGGGAGCTATGCAATGCCTGTTCTTGGCTGCTAATTACAACTGGTGTTTTTCTATGCCGACCAGTCCATTGCTCACCAATTTTTCTTGCAAACATGATTCTATTGTTTAGCTGGTACATTGTCTGCCTTTTACTCCTGTTGGTCATATGACCTCACTATGTAGATGAGTAATAACTATAGGTACACCATATTTACAATGTTATTGTACCCAGCATTGATGGGGTTCAGGTGGGCATTTGTATGCTTGACCAATATTTCTCTATATCATTAATTTTCTGGGTTAAACCTTGTATCTATCTCTAAAATTGCACACCTCACTTTAAGTCTAAAGATGAAGGAAAAGTAATAGATGAATATAATTTTACCTTGGTCTTCCACACACAAGGATTCATTTATATAAAGTCCATTTTTTCCATATACATGGTATTGTATTTTATTAGTAGTGTGCTAATTGCCGAGACTATTCATAGCTCATGTTGAGATCAAAACTTCATGTCCTCAGTGTGTCTACTGGTTTTTACATTTAAACATTTTTTATTGAGTTTTCAGATGGAAACAAGTAAACTGATTTGCAGCATAATAATAAGCAAGTTGCATCTCACATTGATACCTTTTCCCTTTTAATCTCCCCAGATAGACCATTCAGATGTAAAACACTGTGGTACAAGAGGATAGATGGTAACCCACCCCCCAAACAAACTGTAGTAACATGATTATCTAAAAGAGATTATGTCAGTCACATAGCAGTAGACTGTCTGTTGTTCTTTAGCCCTAACAACGCTACCCCTGACTATAACTCTCACATCTGCTCTTGAACATGTAGCACCAGTTACTACTTGCTTCTCACAACGTTCACGCTTCCAACCCTGGCACATCACTGCAACCTGACACCTACGACGATGTTCCCACACTGCTCAGCATAGTTGGCGAAAGTCTCATTCCATGTCTGACTTTCTGCACTATAAATTAATGCTACATTCCTACTACTCTGCTCTCAACCTTGCTAAAGAAACTAACTTCACCTCCCTCATCTCCTCACTCTCTCAAAACCCTAAACTAATACTTTCAGTTCCCTACTTCAGCCGATCCATGCTACCCCTTCCACTAACCTTAATGCATCTGACTTTGCCACATACTTAAATAATAAAATTCAAATTATCAGAGATGAGATATCTGCACAGTCACCACCCTGCCCTCACCCTCCCTCTGACTATGTGCCCCCTACCCACTGACCTCTTCTCCCTTTACTACATAAACTAATTTCTTTGCTGTCACTGAAGATGACGTACATGCTCTTCTTCTTCTTTTCTCTTGTCCAACCACATGCCCCCTTGACCCGGTCCCTTCCCGTCTCACCCAGTCTCTTTCATCTACCCTTGTCCCTACTTTAGCTCATATCTTCAACCTCTCCCTCACTACTGGATCTGTCCCATCCGCCTTTAAGCATGCTACCATTACTCCTATCTTGAAAAAGTCCTCCCTTGACCCGACTGATCTCTCCATTTACCGTCCCATCTCTCTACTTCCTTTCACCTCCAAGCTTCTTGACAGAATTGTTTACACCCAATTAAGTAAGTTTCTGGATTCAAACTCCCTGCTTAATCCTCTTCAATCTGGTTTTCGTCCACAACACTCTACTGAGACCGCCCTTACTAAAGTTACTAATGACTTACTCACTGCTAAATCCAAGGGCCACTACTCCATGCTAATACTACTGGACCTTTCTGCTGCTTGTGACACCGTGGACCACCCTCTTCTCCATCAAATGCTTCATGATCTCGGCCTCTGTGACACTGATCTCTCCTGGTTCACTTCCTACCACTCTGATCATACCTTCAGCGTCTCCGTCTCGAGTAACACTTCCCTCCCTTTACTCTCTCACTTGGGGTACCCCAAGGCTCTGTTCTAGGACCCCTTCTGTTCTCTCTTTAAACTTCCTCGCTTGGCAAACTGATCTCATCCTTTGGCTTTCAATACCGCCTGTTTGCTGATGAAACCCAGATCTATCTATCCTCCCCTGATCTCTCTTCCTCTGTCTTAGATCATGTAACTAACTGCCCTGCATCCGTCTCTACCTGGATGTCTGCACGTTTCTTGAAACTTAACCTCTCCAAAACAGAACTTCTCATCATTCCTCCCTCCAATGCTAAGATTCCCCCACCAATTTCCCTCATTGTTAATGGTGCCATCATCTCCCCTTCTACTCATGCACGCTATCTTGGTGTCACCCTTGACTCTGACCTTTCGTTCACTCCCCACATTTAGTCTCCATCTTAAAAACACTGCCCGCATCCATCCCTTCCTAACACAGCATGCCACTAAAGCTCTTGTCCTGCCCAGGTCTATCCACCTCGCCCCCTGCCTTCAGAAAATCCCTCAAGACCCACTTCTGTAAGGACGCTTATAATATTGTACATTAACATCTCCCATATTCCCTTAGGTCCCTTAGTTCAGCTCTCCTAGTCCCTCTAATGCAATACTAGTGTGGCTGGTCCGTCCCTTACAATTGCACTTTTACCTTTTACCTATTGTGCTCATTTGAGCAGGGCCCTACTCACCTGTTGTCTCTAAGTCAATTTGTTATGTTACATACTACTTGTTATGTCCTGTCTACCTATTGTACAGCGCTACATAATTTCATTAATTTCTGACCTCGGCTTGTACTACGACCACGTCTCTGTCTCCTGAACATGTTAACCCATTGCTGACCTCGGCCTGTACTACGACCACGTCTCTGTCTACTGAACCTGTTAAGCCATTAGTGACCCCGGCTTGTTCTGACACTATGTTTCTGGTTCCTGATTTTGCCTGTTCTACAGCTTCCAGAGTGTTCTTCCTGGCCTGGTATTCCATCCTGCCTGGAGTCAATTTGCTATGTTACATACTACTTGTTATGTCCTGTCTACCCATTGTACAACGCTACATAATTTCATGCCGCTATATAAAACAATAAATAATAATAATAATAATAAAGAAATGCCCCCTGTACATGGATTTGGGCCCCTTAACCAAGACGTATCTTGGAATGTTTGTGTCAGAAACGAGACTCACACGCCATCCACCGTCTGCAAGCACCAGCATCCGTGCACGCCTACTTTTACTCTTAAAGGGATTTGCACTCAATTTTGGCGGGATGACCCCTAAGTACCCGGGGACACTATTTAAGTCTCTGGCACCCCCTATCTGGGTGCTCAGTTGTCTTTAGAGCTTGCCTCTGCAGCTAAGCCTGTTGTTCCTGCTCCTACATTCCCTATGCTGAGTCCTGCACCAGTTTCCATTCCTGTACCCAAACCTGTTAACCCGTTTCTGACCTCGGCTAAACCACAAGATATGAACCATTATTCGAGTTGTGAAAGTCTACAAAATGAATTACACAACTATTCTAGACTTGATGACCAAATAATTGGAATTTTAATAAAGACAAGAGGCTCATATTTGCTATATCTTCCTTTACTTCTCACCATAGCAGCAAAGGATAAAAATAGAAACAATAGTGAACCAATCACAATACAGGTAATAACAACAAAGCTGACAGTAGCACCCTCCATCCTCCTCTTTTAGCAGCCTGTGAACAGAAAAATTGACATTAAAGTTTCCAATGGAGCACTAAATTATCTGGCAAAACAGGAATCCTTTTGATGAGGATTTTACGCTGAAAAAGAACATAATGCGTGACAGCAAGGATATAAAATACAGATAAATGCAAAGTACTGTAACAAAATGAGTGAACAAACCATCCCATGAAATAAAGAACCTAGGGAGGGAAATATTTGCTTCCTGTCTTTATTAAAATTCCAATTATTCGGTCATCAAGGCTAGAATAATTGTGTTATTGTATGGCAAGACAGGAGGCTCATATTTGTATTTTTAACGTCTAGACACTAAAGATGGGATAGCTGAAGATAACGCTTTGAAATAAAACCTACAAAAGGTCGAGGCTCGAGACCAATAAGTTGCTTTAAGAATATGAGTTAAAGAAGCACCCAAAAGAAACGCGGTAGATGCCGCACCTATACCTGCTAAAAGACAATAACCATCTAATCCAGGGGCGTCCAACATGCGGCCCGTGGCCAAATGTGGTACACCGGACCTCGAAGTGTGGCCCACATGAGATCTGCACCCTGGAGAGCTCTGTAATAAAGAAGATCTGGAAAAATCACTTGAATGGAGAATGAAAGAAGACCTATGACTCATGCCAATATGCACAGAGTGCATGCGAAGTAAAGAACAAATCTTTCTTTATAGCCGAAATCTTTGAAGCTGGAAGACGAAGTAGGGCTGATACAGTCTATTTTGAAACCCAAAAATCTTATCTTCTGGGTTGGAGAGAACTCTGACTTTCGGATGTTTACCAAAAAAACCTGGCTGATGAAAAGTTTCCACCATGAAAGACGTCTGCTCTGCAAGAAGAACTGGATCCTGTGAGAATAGCAGGATGTCGTCTAGATAAATAATGGAATGAATTCCTCTGGATCGGAAGAAAGCTATCCCAGGCGTGAGGAGCTTGGTAAAGCACCAAGGGGCTGAGCCGAGTCCAAAAGGAAGACACTTGAATTGCCAAAGATGACAACCCCATTGGAGAAATTTCCAATGATCTGGATGAATAAGGATCGATAGGTAAGCATCCTTGAGATCTAGCCTCGTGAACCACTCGCTCTCCTTCATAAGATCCGGAAGGAGATGAATGCCTTTCATCTTGAAGTGATGATATCTGACAAACCAGTTGAGGGCTCGTAAATTTATAACCGGAGGAAGATCCCCTGTTTTCTTCTTGACCAGAAATATTGAACTTACGAAAACTGGGGAACCCTGAGCTCATTCGATTGTCCCTTTCTCTAGAAAGGAAAATAACTATTTTTCTATTAGCTTTTCGGTGGCTGGTTTGGAAGATCCATGGGTCGAAAATGATTAATTCCCAATAATGAAAAAAATGGATTTCGGCCCAGCAACCTGTGGAAGGAAAGAAGAACAATAGAGAGGACTTACCCGTGTTGGAACAACCTCGGGCAACACTTGACCTCTAAACACTGTGGATCTGGCAGGAAACAATCCTCGGAATGCAGATGATGCATGGTTTGGATAAAACCTCGGGCCTACCTGGTAGAAGCGGCTGGAGATCTGGCCCCTTGATCGTCCAGCCCTGGACAAAAAACATTTGTCTGTCTGAAAGATGTCATGGGCTTTGACCATGAGGTCATAATGGAAATATGGTGGTTCAACTCTTTCACGAAAGAGTCGCCAAACAATAAACCATTAACGGTAGGACCTATTTCTTTTGATCCTAGCTCAGCTTGACGTGCATTTATTCTCAACAAGGCTGCTTTCCTACGCTCAGTTGAAAGAGCTACATTGGCATTGCCTAGCAGGCATATGACCCAGAAAGCCTAATCTCTAATTATTTTAGGGTCAATAGTAGTAGCATCTTGTAGAAATGCTTGGTCGGTCGGAGATAGAATTTGAGTAACTACTACATCCAGCAATTTATCCTGAGCTGAGTTAAGGCCCTGCTCTAGACCCTGCGGGGATCTCATTTATTATGTGAGAGGAGAGTGACCACATTAGGGTCAAACTCTGGAATCATAGCCACTTTGCCTGGGATCACCGGGCGAGGGCATTCTGCCTGTAACTTATTTCGCACCTCCTTTTCGAAGGGGCGTTGTAACAATTTCTGTAAATCTGCTTTAGAATAGATAATATTGTAAGCTGTTGTATACCACTCAGCAATGAATCGCAATAGAACAGTTAGCGTGCAGGAAAGTAACCGCTCAATAACTTGCAGTGAATTCTCTTAAGAATACCGCCGTCAGACTGAACTAGGGACAACCAAGATAGCAGACTCGACCTGACACCAACCAGCGGCACCAGCAAGATGGCCGCCACAACGAACGGAATGAAATGCGCGAAGCAACACAGCAGGCGAAAAAACACTCGAAGAGCCATTGGAAAAGTGAAAGTAAGAGCTGCACAGGCTAAGCCAATGAAAAGAAATCAAATAAACGGACTAAATGAAGAAAAGTCTTTAGATAAGAAATCTATATTCATATAAGGAAATATACAACTAAATAAATATAAATTAAAGGAGATCAAGTCACAATCAAATAAGTAAAAATTTTAATAATTAATTAATTAAAAGAAGGTATCATAATAATAAGAAGTGAAATTGAGCTGACCTGAATTCTTTGGTAAGGAGGATGGAGGGAGTTACTGTCAGCTATATTGTTATTACCAGTATTGTGATTGATTCACTATTGTTTCTATTTTTATCCTTTGCTGCTATGGTGAGACGTAAAGGAAGATATAGCAAATATGAGCCTCCTGTATTGCCATAAAATTAAGTTTTGAACCCTGTGTGTCGCCCATACAGCATAGGGAACGGTTGCCACCCCTTTCTGAAAGACAGAATTTTTACAAAATGGCTGAAACAAACACTTTGCATTGGAGTCCCAACCTTATTACATTGAGGTTAGAATAGGTGTCAGGTACAATTTTAGGATCTTATAGAATTCAGCATCCATCTGGTCCCAGGGAATTTTTATTGTATAATCTGGATATACCGGACCTCGCCTTCTGTGATGCTTGCTTCCAAAATATCCCTTTGGGTTGGGTGTAGTTTGGATAGGTTAGCTTTTTCTAACAATTCAATCCCCAAATTAGATGAATAGTCATGAAATGCCTCATTGATATTTGCCGGTGCTGTCACCAACCTATTTGGTGAGACCTCTAAATGTGTAATGTTATTTGTGGCCTATATACTGGTTTTTAATACAGACCTTTTAGTATACACACTGCACAAAATTATCCAGAGAATCCATTGAGGCAGGTAGTGATCCTTAATGCATGTGCCTTTTTACTCCTCTCATTACTAAATTCAAAACGTAATAACTGTAACAGTTATATAGTAAAATTATTTCAGGTGAACTATCTGAAGTGCTGTGAGCCGTTTAGGACAGCAAGGTGATGTGTGTATCAGGGTCCACACAGACTATGGTTTGCATTCCGTGTGGCTGGTTGTTTTAACATGTTAGACCAAATGTTTTACAGGTGTATACTGGTTTTTATGCAAAAAAACCAAAAAAAAAACCCGAAACATTATCCCCAAGCTTGTAGCTAGCACTAGGAGCTCATTTGCTCATTTAATTCCCGAGGGCCCAGGGTCCTCTCCTGATAGATCAGGATGGGGTGCCGGCTTCGTGTTTTCAGCTAATTGCTCAATACCTTAGACATACTTAGTGTCATGCAGAGTCTGTATTGGGCTAATGCAGAGGTTTGGCACTGAAAGGGTTAACCTAGCCAGATATGTTTTACAGCCAACAACTTGCCCTCTAAAACCACACAGATTGACCAATTTGTACATGCCAGAGCTCTGCCATAAATTCATTCAGGTTCAGCCTCAGGGACCATTAGTGGTAACTCCCCTATAACATGGAATTTAGGGTGAAGGTCTTCTATGCTGGATTTGTGCCATATTGGGGACAATATGTGTTCAGCAACATTTCCTGAGCACAGTGATACCCCACATGCATGTGTTTGTTGGGTTGTTTGGGGACTGAAAGGCCACATTTGGGAGGTGTGCAATTTTCAAATTGGAATTTTGACACGTTAACAATTCTGTCTACATATCCTACTTGGGAATCAAATATTTTTGAAAAATATACACCCCTGGGAACTTCAAATGCTGGTATTTTAACTTTTTCCATGCACACATTTTACCACCAGCCCAGGGGCGTACCTAGAGTATTTGGCACCTGGGGCGGATCCTGTATGTGGCACCCCCCCCACATTTTAAAACTGCATAGCTTCTACCGTTATATACCGGCACAGACACTGAAGGTGGTACAGCATAACACTTACTGTTATTATTATATACTGAGGCAGACATTGACGGTGGTACAGCATAACACTTATCACTATAAAGTGAGGCAGAAATTGACGGTGGTACAGCATAACACCTATCACTATATACTGAGGCAGACATTGACGGTTGTACAGCATAACACCTACCACTATATACTGAGGCAGACAATGACGGTGGTACAACATAACACCTATCGCTATATACTGAGGCACACATTGACGGTGGTACAGCGTAATCCCTATCACTATACATTGAGCCAGACATTGACAATAGTGCAGCATAACTCCTATCACTATATACTAAGCCAAACATTGATGTGGTGTAGGCCTACCACTTCATTAGTAGTAGGGATGCACCGAAACCAATTCTGGACTGAAACCGAAAATGCAGCATTTACCTGGCCGAAACCGAATATGGGCCCCCCCACACCATAAAAAAAATCTAACACTTTTATTTCAAGTAAGTAACACACCAAAATAGGACAAAACAATTAAATAACAATATTAATATATATATATATATATGATTGTTAACAGCAATCACATTTCTATCATGCCCAGGCATACCCAAATTCCAGGATGTACTCGCAGACTTGGCATGATAGGAGTATGATTGCCCTATCTACCCCTTCTCACTCCCTTTTGTCCTACCTACCCCTTCTCACTCCCTTCTCCCTATCTACCCGCTCCTAACTATCTACCCTCTCCCACTTTGAAGTTCACTTACCTTTCAGGAGTCCTGCGGTGGGGGTGCAAGGCCTCTGTCTCCCAGCTCTGCCACTGTATGGAACAGTATAGAGTGATGGGAGTTATGATGTACTAGAGCATAATTATATAATGAAAAATACATTGGAAATGGTACAGCATAACACCCATCACTCTCACACACTTACCAATCTGCACATATACCAATCCACACACATACCAATCCACACATATACCAATCCACACACATACCAATCCACACATACCAATCCACATATATACCAATCCACACATACCAATCCACACATATACCAATCCACACATATACCAACCCACACATATACACTAATCCACACATATATACCAATCCACACATATACCAATCCACACACATACCAATCCACACGCATACCAACCCACACGCATACCAACCCACACGCATACCAATCCAGACATATACCAATCCAGACATACCAATCCACATATATACCAATCCACACATATACCAATCCACACATACACCAATCCACACACATACACCAATCCACACATATACCAATCCACACACATACCAATCCACACACATACCAATCCACACACATACCAATCCACACACATACCAATCCACACATACCAATCCACACATACCAATCCATACACATACCAATCAACTCTCACTCACTGAATGCTTTCCTACCTTTCCTCTTTTCTCCTTACAGCTTCTTTTCCTCCTCTTCGCTCCTCTTCTTCAGTTCTTCTGTCTTCTTCCGGGTCAGAGGGCACGGACGGCAGTGGGCGCGGCTTCAGTGTTGTGCGCCGGGATCTGCCAACAAATCCCGGCGCACAGCAGCTGTTGCCACGCGGATTGCAAGGGAGCGATATCGGAGGTCTTTAACAGACCTCCGGCTCCCTTGAGTGGTTTTAAGCCGGGTTCAAGGGTTGAACCTGGCTTAAAATCACTCAAGGGAGCCGGAGGTCTGCTAAAGACCTCCGATACCGCTCCCTTGCGAGCCTGCTCCTCCAGCGGCGGACATTGCTGTCCGTCTCTGGAGGGGTCCTGGCAAGTTGGCACCCCCCTGATGAGCGGCACCCGGTGCGGACCGCCCCCCCGCCTCCCGCTAGGTACGCTACTGCACCAGCCTGTGTTACACTTTGCCGTGGTATTTTCTTGTGTGTTTTTTCCCACACGCATTTTACTTCAGGTATGAATTTACCGCTCCTGGTATATGTCCCTGTCAAACAACACCTCAATATGTGTTCAGTATCTCCTGAGTACAGTGATACCCCCTTGCATGGGATTGTTGGGTTATTTCGGAGGTAAAAGGCCACCTTTGTGAAGTGTGCATTTTTTTGGTATTTGGACATCTGGTCAGTCTGTGCCCATGTCCCATATTTGGGACATCTTTGATGCCGGCCAATTTAATTTACCCCATCAAATCATACATTTTTAAAAACTAGGCACCCTATGGGCATTTAAAATGCCAATATTTTTCCATGTGACAATTTTTGTGAAGATTGTAGGACTTGCTCATAAAAAAAACTTGTCTGTACAACTAAGTCTTGTCTGTACCATTCAGTCCTGTCTTTTACCATCCAGACATCAGCTATGCATCATTGAGTACAGGCAGACCCCACAGTATCCCCACAGCATGGCTCCTGCCTGACTTCCTGGGTTGTGACACACAATTCTTTTTCGACTTGGGAAAACACTCCTTAACATACCTGGGTAAACAGCTTACCAAGTCCTATCCACTCTGTATCGGGCAAAATATGGTAAAGTTTGATCCTCTATAAAACAAGCTTTGCAAACCTGGACGGAATTTGAGATTTTATGGCTGGATTGTATTGCGGAAGCTAAAATGTCAGCACTATCTAGACTGATGTACTTTTAAACCTTTATCTATCCATATGCCTATATGGTTCCTCAAGCAATACCAGCCTGTCTACAACTCTCTTATTTAGCAGGGGGAAAGGCTAGCTACTAATGTCCTTAAATTACCAAAGGGAATTGGAGGGTTGGGATTTCAAAATCTTCTACTATACCACAGAACCACTGCTACAGCACAGTTACTCTCAACATAGAAAGCACAAGAAACACCTCTACAGGTAGAACTGGAATCTTATGCCCCATACCACCTTCTGGCTTTTATGTGGCTTGCTTCTAAAGTTCAACCCCAAAAACATTCCCTACTCCAAATCATGGCTTGAACCCTCAATTTGGAGTAATGTCATTGTGGAAATCATTCTGTTCTCACACTCCTTTCAATATGTACCTGTTCCAACTCTTTTTTGGGCTTTCACCTTCAACTCATTTTACCAAAAGCTTTACTTGACATGATATCTAAAGGCTATAATCCTAAAACCAGAAAAATAATCCTTGACATCTTAATGACTGCCAAGTTGTCACGGCTAGAAGACCAGCAATGCAGGAGCTTGATATAAACCACCAGGTGATTAGGGCAGGCAGGAACACAAGCCAGGAGAATCGGGATCGGATAAATGTTCCGAAGACATAGTCGTTACACGAAGCTGAGGTCCTAGCAATTTAATTTTCATGCCAGGGATCGAAATGGAGGCTTGGAACACATAGGTTCATGTCCCTTTAAGAGGCTGTACAGATCCTGGAGAAAATGCGATTCCGTACAGCCGATATTGGGCAGACGTGGGCGCGCACGTGTGCCTGAAAGTGCCAGAGACCATGCGGTCAGCGTTGGAGGATCCTGGCAGAGGCTGCTGATGCCAAGGGACTTCGGAATGGTGGCGGTCCGGGACGGGCAGACGGTAAGTAATCCGTAGTTACACTACCCCCCTTTCAAGGGAGCCGTATTGGCGACCAGGGGCCAGTTTGGTGGGGTGACGGCAGTGAAAAATATGAAGCAGACGGGGAGCATGGACATCTGCAGCATCAATCAAGGATCGTTCTTCTGGTCCTTATCCCAACCAGTGGACAAGCTATTGTAGTCTGCATCTGAATATTCTGGAGTTGATGAGAGCCTCAAGCTCATATTCGTCAGGACCCTGGACCAAAATGGGTTTCGGCGGTGGAAGCTTTTGAGAAAATCTGTTGCGGGCGATTGGTTTCAACAGTGATATATAGAAGACATTGTGCATGTGCATATTGGAAGGAAGTTGTATGAAAAAACGTACATAACGGATTCCGCGATGTCCTGCTATAGGGGAATTGCGGGCCCAAGACAGGACTTTGTTGCGATGCTGAGGTGGTATGTACAATCGTCCAGGGGGAAGCGACTCATCTTTGGGTCAGTAGCGTTGGAGAAGAGTGATGCGTTGGAGAATGGCAGTTGAGATGAAAGTGACAATACGATCAGAAGGAATGATGGTCTCTGTTTTTTTAATTTTATTTCACGTATAAACAAATAAATACGTACATAAATACAACAAGTATATTGTACAGTACATTCTCTCCGACACCCATCTTTAAGTTTTTTAGCAGCTTAGGTATCATCTTAACTAATTAACTAAGAGTTGTCTCTTCTTTTTTATTTTTACTCTTTATGTTGAATGTGCATAGGTTGTCTACGGAGTCCATATATCCAAATATTTTTATATTTACCTATACTTGCATGGTATCCTTCTTCCATTTTACATTGGAATTGAATTTGTGTGTATGAGATATACATAAATAAATTTTCTCCCTAATTTTTTCCAATTCCTCGCTATAACCAATTTACAGGCTAGTAATACCGTATTTGCTCGATTATAAGATGACCCTGATTATAAGACGACCCCCAAAATCTGAATATTAATTTATGAAAAAAAGAAAACGCCTGAATATAAGACGACCCTATAGGAAAAAGTTTTACCAGTAAATGTTAATTCATGTAAACTATGTGAACAATTTTTTTATTATTATTCACATACAAAATTACATAAATATCAATCAAAAATATTAAATATACTAAAATCCATAAATATTCAAGGGACAAATGAAAATACATATATCAGCGATTTATATTCAATAATGCCCGAGTATCTTTAGGATTGTATTGAACCACTTTATATAACATTCATACATTCGCAACACAACCAATCAGCAAGCGAAAGAAGACCCCAAAATCAAAGTCTAAATTAAGACAGCGCTAGTCCCATTGGGGTATATCCTTAAAGTCCTTGACATCTTTACCAGGGTAATGTAACTAAATATAAATTTTCAGAATAGAATGAGACAATCCTGCAATTTCAGTACAAAAGCACCTGTTATGGACCGAAAATTCGTCCATTATCGTTAAGAATCAATATACTCTTGCCACGAAGACCAGATATCTTTATACTTAGAGAGATTCTGATTTACTGAGTAAAAATAGCATTCCATGTTTAATTGGTATGTTACTTGTTTTGTGATCTCCATCCAAGATGGAGCCTCTTCCTTTCGCCAATGTCTGGCCAGGGATATTTTTATAGCAAGTAGGATATTAACTGCCAAACATCTACATGAAATACTTGCTACAGGTAAATCTAAATGGAACAGCTAGGTTTGAGAATAGAGAGGGACATTAAGTGTATATATATGTGAAAGAGCCTTGATAGTTTCCAGTTTTATATCTGCCAATTTGCAGCATGACCACCATATATGGTATTGAGACCCTTCTGCGCAAAGGCATCTCCAACAGAGGAAAGAAGATGAGCTGGGAAACTTACACAGACGAGAAGGGACCAAATACCACCGATGGATTAGCTTAAAATACATTTCATGCAGGTTAACAGAGTGAACCGCCTTCCTAACCTGGAGCCATGCATTCGACCAGCACTCGATGGGAAATGAGATCGCACATTCTGTTTGCCATTTCTCTAATGAAGGAGGTAGACAATCATATTTATAGGTATCTAGAAGTCGTGTCATTTTAGAAATCAAATTTGTTGTGTAATGTTTATTAATGAATTTATCTAGTTCTGATGGTAAGGAAGCTACCTTAGACCTCAAAAAGAGTTTTACTCTCAAATATGAGTATAATTCATTGTCAGGGATGAAAAACCTCGTCTGAATTTCAGCAAAGCTCAGAAACATATCATCCTGTTTCAGATCAGCCAAAGTAGAGATACCGCTTGAAACCCATCTCGATAAATTAAAATCTTGTATATAACATTTCAATACTTTTACAGGAGTACAAGGAGTGAATTCTGTTGTCCTACCCATTAGTGCCCTGATCTTAAAGCTCGTCTTTATTGCATCAATTATGATTGGATTTGTAATTTTTTGTTGTTTTAGAATCCGCGAGTTTAACCAGAAAAAATTGAATAACTCATATTGGTTTGATTGAGCGCGTTCACAGTAAAGCCAACCTAGATTTTTATCTTTTTTTATATCCCAATTTAGTACATGCATAAACATTGAAGCTTCATGTACCAATCTCAAGTCTGGAAAACCTAGGCCCATCTTTCTATAACTCCTATTGATCCTCTTTTGGCTCACTCTTGGCTTCCCATTTTTCCAGACAAATGAGAATAATAGTTTTGAGAATCTATCCAAGACCCAACCTGATACACGTAAAGGAATAATTCTAAATAAATATAAAATTTTGGGGATCGTATAGGATTTTATCAGATTAATTCTACCTAGCCAAGAGGCCTCCAACAGTTTCATCCTTTTCTAATCTAATTGAGAGGTAAGATCATTTAGTACATTTTCATAATTACTCGAAATTAATTTTTTTAGATCAAACATTAGTCTAACCCCAAGGTAATCTATCTATCCTTTGGAACAGTCGAATCGGTAACCATTAGTAAGTAGCATATTCTGAGTTGATGAAAGGTAAGCAGTCATTACCTAAGTTTTAGGTAGGTTCAATTTATAATTAGAATATAGATGTTACGGAGCTGGCTAGTCCGACCGACTACCTCCGCTGTCTTGTGCTCCCTTAGCCGGGGACAACACACTTTCCCCGGTTCCCCAGTCACTAGCCGAGACTCGGTGTAGGGTAAAACCAAACGAAGACTGATTTATTTCTCACACACAGGACTGGATATATCCAGCAAAACATAAAATAAGATATTGGGATACAAACCGCCCCCTTAATCTGCCTCCCAGAGACAATAGGGGCAGTAACGGGATTAACAATACAATGAGGGGGGAGACTGATTTACACAACATAATAATGCACCATGGGGTGGAGGGGTCTGATATTACCTTGTTTACCTTAACATTATTTAATTGCTTGAGCACTTATTCTTGAGTCAGCCAATCCCATGTTTGCTGCAATGGTTCCTTAAAATTAGCCAGCAGGGGCTCCGTCATTGGCTCTTCCTTGGTATAAACAGAAGAAAAAAAAGCATTTAAGATGTCGTCTCTCTGTCCTCACTAACCAAATTTCCAGTTTCTGATAATAACGTACCAACATTCTCTACCTTTAACTTTTTCCATTTACATACTTAAAAAATTTCTTGGGATTGGTTTTACTTTCCCTGGTAATAAATTTCTCATTTTCTAGTTTAGCCATTTTAATCTCCTTTTTGCAGGCTTTGTTGGCATCTGTGTATGCCATAAATGATACTTCCGACCCCTCACTTTTATAATGCTTAAATGCCAGTTGTTTATTCCTTATTTCCTGTTTTACTTTCCAGGTAAGCCACATTGGTTTTGATTTGTTTCTTTTGTATTTGTTTCCCATAGGTATATATTGGGATGTGCAACTTTGCAATGTGTGCTTAAAGGTATTCCATTTGTCCTCTGTGTTTAAACCAGAGAACAATCCATCCCAGTCTATATATTCCATGGTTGACCTTAGCCTATCAAAGTTTGCCCTTTTGAAATTAAATGTTTTGGTAGAGCAGTTACCCATTTGCTTTTTGGAATTAATATCAAATGAAACCATGTTATGGTCACTATTCCCCAAATGTTCTCTTACTTTAATGTTTGAGATAAGTTCCTCATTGTTAGTTATTACCAGATCTAGACAGGCATCCATTTTGGTTGAGGTCTCTACTAATTGCGACATAAACTGGTCATTAAGCAGGTTCAGAAACAGAACAAGTTCCACTATTCCAATCTATATCTGGGTAATTAAAATCTCCCATGATTAAAACTTCATTCCTATTTGCAGCCTTTTCAATTTGAAATAGCAGCTGATCTTCCCCCTCATTACTAATGTTGGGTGGCTTGTAGCATACACCCACAAGTAATGTGTGACTCTTTCTACTATCTAGGTTAATCTCTACCCACAGCGTCTCCACATTACTACTGTCATCATGCACATCTTCCTTAATACTGGGCTTTAGTTTAGGGTTTGCATATAAACATATCCCTCCCCCTTTTCTATTTACTCTGTCCCTTCTAAAAAGTGAATATCCTTGTAAGTTTACTGACCAGTCATGCGTATCATGACTGGTCATGCCACTCTGCCCCAGAAATGCCTTATACCCCCTATATGCCACTGTGCCCCATGATATGCCTTTTAACCCTCTAAATGCCACTGTGCCCCATGAAATGCCTTTTGACCCCCTATGTGCCACTCTGCCTCCAGAAATGCCTTATACCCTATATGCCACTCTGGCATTTAGGGGGTTAAAAGGCATATTATGGGGCACAGTGGCATATAGGGAGGTATAAGGCATTTCAGTTGACAGAGTGGCATTAAGGGGTTAAAAGGCATTTCATATCCCTGCGGTCCTGCGGGAGATTTTTAACGCTATCTTTCAGCGCCCGTTAGAATCTATAATCAAATTCGATAGAGCTCCTCGGGCCCTTCGATCTCGATGCCCTAACGACCAACCTCCGAGGCATATAATCTGTAGAATACATGATTACCCGACGAAGGAGGCCATTTTACGTGGTTGCAGATCTGGGGACGCTTTTATCTGGCAAACGCACACAGTGCTTATATTTCCAGATTTATCTCCCTCTACCTTGAACACGTTCGCATTTCTTTTACGATTGTTCACCGTGTGGGACCCGGCATTCTCCGGAGTGCTGACCTCACCGGGATGATCCCCGTAGTTTTCTGGACTACTACGCCGACCCGATCCTGCTGCGGATGCCAGATCTCCTAGCTGAAGAGACTTGCTTCTCGACCATGTCTACCCGCTTGTGCTACACTTCGCCATCCCCGCGGGACTGAGGGGTCTCACATCCACGACATGGACTCATTTTACTCTCCGCATCTCGCTCGCTACAGATCTCCGGGGACTTCCATCCTCCTACATATTACCTGCGTGGCGGTGAGTGGTTAAGTCACTGATTCCTATTGTATACTGTAACACTCACGTGGGATCTGACATGCAGTCTGTCTTTATTGTGTTTGGATATGCAATGGTGGTTTTTTTTGTTTTTTTTTGTCATATGCGCGGACCTGTCCTCCCCGTTGTCCTATTACACACGACACATACACACACCACCCGTACTGTCCACTCCGCATACATCTTATATTGAGGGGTTCTGGGGGATCGTTGTTCACATCTCCCTTTCTCCCACTATCGTATACTACACAGTTGAGCCTACCTTCACAAGAGCCGGCTGGCGCTGACTGTCCTCAGTCAGTGGTCTGGGCTAGGGCCCTACTTTCAGTTCTAATGGCCCAATTCCCGATGCATTAGCATCTCTACAGTAATCCTTTTTTTCTCGTTCTGTTTTTCTTTTTTCGTTATTACATGATGTTCTATGTTATGTTCAATTACACACCTTTTGGTGCTCTGGTGTGCTGCTGATGGCATTAATGCATTCTTTACCTCTTATGTCTTATGGCGTTAGAACTTCTTAAATTCACGTCCCTGAATATTAGAGGACTAAATAAACCCCAACAACGCTCCAAACTGCTCTATGTCCTCCAATCGCTGAAAACACATATTGCCTTTCTCCAAGAAACCCATTTTTCTGCCACAAGAGAATTCAGACTAACTAACAAATATTTCCACACCGCATTTTTCGCTAGCTCTCCTGATTCTAAGACCAGGGGGGTGGCGATTCTGATACATAAGTCAGTTCCTTTCCAACTCCTAGACATTTGGAGGGATAAGGAGGGCAGGGGTTTGTTTATCAAGGGATTTATAGGTCAACAGAAGGTTACCCTTGCCAACGCGTATGCTCCTAATAGGAACCAGGTCCCTTTCCTCCAATACCTCTTATCCCGACTGGCGAACTACGAGGAAGGCCTTACCGTCTTTGGGGGAGATTTAAATATGGTCTTAGACTCCAGCAGGGACTGCTCTACTGGAAGCTCACAGATCCCCTTCACACAGATCAAAAAGGTGAAACACCGTTTACATGTTTCCCAACCAATTGACTCTTGGAGGGCTCTCCACCCCTCGGGCCGTGATTATATGTTTTATTCGGCGCCTCATAATCATTACACTCGAATTGATGCTTTATTCATCTCACATTATCACCTGCCCCTATTACATTCCTCTACCATTGGTATCCAAATAATAGGGGATCATGCCCCTGTTCACATGATCATTAAATTCCCTACGCTTTCTAGGAAAGAATGGCATTGGGGTCTTAACGACAATTTACTGAATACCCCTACTGAGTTGACTGAACTGTCCTCACACATGACTTCATACTTTGACACTAACTGCACCCCGGACGTTTCTTTTCCTATAGTGTGGGAGGCACACAAAGCAGTGATGAGGGGCCATCTTATCCAGCTGGGGGCCAAATTTAAGAGGTTGCAATATGGCAAGATCTTAGCTTTATCGAAATCGATTTCCCACTTGGAATTGCAACATAAAGCAGTCCCATCGCCCCCCGTGCAAGCTCAGCTAGACGTGCTGCGGCTGCAATTGGCAAACCTCCTTGACTCCAAATGTCAAAGGGACTTCTTATATACCCGACGACTTTTCTGAGAGATGGGAAACAAGCCTGGGAAATTGCCGGCTAGGGATTTGAGGGCTAAAAGAGCTTCTTGCTTTATCCCTAAGATCCGCGACTCTCGGGGTAAACTGCACTATACCACACAAGAAATTTCCCGTTGCTTTCGAGACTACTATCGTGACCTATACAACTTACCCGCGGCGGACCACCATGGGCGCCCCCAGGACTCCCTAATTGACTCCTACTTAGAAAAATTCCTCCATCGGAAATTAAGAGCTGAAGACGGCTCATCCCTAGAGGCACCAATCAGCCTCGAAGAGGTTGAATTAGTAATAAAATCCATCCCGCAGGGTAAGACCCCGGACGGTTTACCTCTACTTACTACAAAAATTTTTTGCCGATCCTGGGCCCACAATTGGTTACGTTTTTCAACGACCTTGCCACCGGTCGCCCCATGGACCCCCAATCGAACCTTGCACACATAACAGCCATCCCAAAACCCGGTAAGGATGGCGAGCTTTGTGGCAGCTATCGACCAATATCTCTGCTGAATGTGGATCTTAAGAGCCTAGCGAAAATATTGGCCACCAGGCTACAGCCATTTCTCCCGACCTTGAGCCACCCGGACCAAGTGGGCTTTGTTCCGGGTCGGGAAGGAAGGGACAACACCATGAGGGTCATTAACCTTTTGTCCATGGCAAAGCAATCTGACGCACCCTTCGCTTTAGTGTCAATGGACGCAGAAAAACCTTTGACAGGGTGGCCTGGCCTTACCTGTTCTAGGTGTTGCGTGGAATTGGCCTGGGCCCTACCTTCCTGCACCTAGTCGGCGCCTTATACACTGCTCCGTCGGCCCGGATAAGAGTTAACGGCTCTCTTTCAGAACAATTCACCCTGTCAAATGGCACCCTGCAGGGCTGCCCATTATCTCCCCTGCTTTTCATTCTCGCATTGGAGCCTTTAACTAACGCTCTACGTGACAATGATGGGATTCTGGGGATGGAGGTACACGAGCATATCCATAAACTTAAACTCGGTATATGCTGATGATATGTTATTCATGATCCAAGAGCCACTTACTTCCTTTTCCCGTATAGTTTCAGAACTGAACCACTTTCGTATCTTCTCAAATTACAAAATTAACATTCAGAAGTCCGAAATCTTGGGTTTTAACATTCCCCCCACCTTAGAACTACAAATTAAAGCTTTGTTCCCTTTTCCATGGTGTGAGACTTCCATACGATACCTGGGATTACAACTCCCATCGGACATCTCCCAATTAGCCTCATTAAACTACTGGCCCCTCCTCTCCTCGATCACTAATGACCTACGCAAATGGGCGTACCCACACATATCGTGGTTCGGTAGAATGGGAGTAGTTAAAATGAATATCCTTCCTAAACGTCTATATTTACTACAATCCTTGCCCATATACTTACCAAAATCCTTCTTCAAAGCTTTCCGCAATTACATATGGGGTGGTAAACAAGCTAGACTGGCTTTTACACACTTGACTCAACCGCGATGGTGGGGGGGTATGGGACTCCCCGCCATCGAACTATATTGGATCGCAACTCATTTACGGAGGGTGGTGGAATGGTCCCGTTTCACGCCCAAACCATGGTTGTCCATTTCTTTCCGCTGCCTCTTCCCAACGTCCCCTGGCTCCACACACGACACCGCCGTTCCTTAATGCCTGGCCATCCTCTCATCGCCCCTACTCTGAAAGTGTTGCGGAGATCTATCAGAGGCCAGCCCACAACTTTTTTTGATAACATTTTTTTTTTGTTTGTACTTTAATTTATTTGTTAGGTAGCTACCCACACGATTACTTCCATAATACCAATTATGATTCATTCTTAAGAGCCCCCTATTTAATGCTGTTTTTTCCTTACTTCTCTATTGAATCTTTCTTTTATGTAATAATTCATGAATCTAACGATTACATCTCGAGGTAGGTCTTGATTTATTTGACTCTGTCTTCTTGTTCTGTAAAATATCTCCATCTTGTATAAGTGCCATTAAGTATGATACTAAAAGATCTTGAGATATTGTCTCAGGTATTCCTCTTATCCGTATGTTCTTCCTGCGATGTCTATCTTCAATGTCATTTTGCTTTTTCTCCAGGGATCTAATCTTTATATTGAGTAGAGTATTTTCTGCTTGTAGCGTTTTTTGTTCTTCTTTTATTTTTGTTATTGTATCTCCCTGCATTTTTTATAATTTGGTTATTTTAGCAACATCATCTTTAATTTCATAAGCACTTGGTTCAATATCCTTTTTAATTTTTTTAATACAGATTGTTTATTACCGTATTTGCTCGATTATAAGACGAGGTTTTTTTCAGAGCAAATGCTCTGAAAAATACCCCTCGTCTTCTAATCGGGGTCGTCTTCTAATCAGACCTCAAATAGAGTCTGATTAGGAGACTAAGATCCAGATCCCCCGCACCGCTGCAGGGGACCTGGATCCTCCTGTCTCACACCCCCCCCCCCCCATCATACACACTTACCGGTGCTTCCTGCTGTATTGCCGGGGCAGCGGGTTGACGTCTACGCGATCCGCGTAGACAACGTCCGCTGCAGCCGGAAGGAGGTGTGGCTAGCAGCGGGGGTTGTCTGCGTCCGTCGCGTAGACCTTCCCCGACTGTCAGAGATCTCTGATCTCTGATCTCTGACAGCCGGGGAAAGTATACGCGACGGACGCATACAAACCCCCGCTGCCAACTCCACCTCCTTCCGGCTGCAGCAGAAGGCGACGTCAACCCGCTGCCCCGGCTGGAAGCACCGGTAAGAGAGGGCTGAGAGGGGAGAGAGGAGAGAGGAGAGGAGAGGAGAGGGGAGGAGAGGGGAGGGGAGGAGAGGGGAGGGGAGGGGGGGGGGGGAGAGTGTGTGTGTGTGTGTTAGTTAAATGGGGGCATAGGGCATTTCTGGAGTGGCGTTAAGGGGGCATTTAATAGAGCACTCTGCCTCCTGAAATGCCTTATACCTCCCTATATGCCACTCTGCCCCATAATATGCCTTTTAACCCCCTAAATGCCAGAATGGGATATAGGGGTATAAGGCATTTCTGGAGGCAGAGTGGCATATAGGGGGTCAAAAGGCATACCATGGGGCACAGTGGCATATAGAGGGTTAAAAGGCATATCATGGGCCACAGTGCCATATTGGTGTGGCAAGCCTGGGGGCAGATGTGCGTAACTGGGGGACAGGTTGGAAAATACAAGAAATAAAAACAAAAAAAATATTTTTCTCAATCATAGCTTTTATTTAAAAAAATAGTTTACATGAATTAACATTTACTGGTAAAACTTTTTTCCTTTAGGGTCGTCTTATATTCAGGCTTCTTCTTTTTTCCTAAGTTAATATTCAGATTTTGGGGGGTCGTCTTATAATCAGGGTCGTCTTATAATCGAGCAAATACGGTAATTCAGACATTGATTCTTCATCGTTATTCTGGTCTGGGTAGTTTACTATCTGTAGGGACTCTCTGCGATCCTCCATTGTTAGTCTTCTGTTTATTTGTAAGTTGTCTTGATTATACAACTTTGGAGAATAATAATCATTTATTGGTTTATTTTTTTCCAGTTTTTTCTTGTGATTGACTTCTTTCTTTATCCTTCTCCTTTTCTTTTTTGGGGCCCATTGCTTTACCTTGTTATTCGTTTTTACCTCTAATTTCTTCCTAGTATTTGCTTATAATTGTTCTGAGTACGTTCACCTTTTCCAATCACTGGCTTCTATAATGATTTCTTAATCTCCTTATTTCGTGTTTATTTTTCTTCACCACAATGTAGTCCTGTTTCCTTCTTTCTAATCTCTTTAGTCGTATATTCGTGTGTTGTTTGTTGATTATGTTCTTCGTTAATTACACGGTATACATGGATCGCGTGTTACTGAGCGTCTAAGAGATTAGAGTGGTCTTCAAATTTCCACAGAGGGGGGGTCTGCATCCCTGCATGTTTGTCCGGGCGTTGCGGTAAGATTATATTTCCATTGCTCAGGGCTTCCATTCTCAACCTTTTTTTTCTTGTTTTTATTCTCCCTGGCTTGCCTCGTTAACTCTGTTATTTCATGACAATAAATCTACACCGCATCGCTACACAGCTTCAGTGTCTTCGCGCCCTCAACCCCACCCTCAACCCCTGAGACGTGTGTCCTCACGTTATCATTAACCCATCGATGGTCTCGTTCGTAATGACTGTATGAGGACCTTCAAATTGTCTGGATAACACATCAGCTTTAATGTTTTTTGACCCAGGGCGGTAATTTAAATTGAAGCGTGTAAAAAATAAGGCCCAGCGTGCTTGGCGAGGATTAAGTCTCTTAGCCTTTTCTAGGTACAGTAGATTCTTATGGTCTATGGTAATGGTGATCGGGGTCTCAGTACCTTCAAGATGTCTCGACTCTTCCAGAGCCATCTTGATGGCCAGCAATTCTCTATTCCTGATGTCGTAATTAGTCTCTGCAGTCGAAATTTTTTAGAAAAAAAAAAAAAATAAAGAACATGGATGAATGTACTCGTCTCGGATGCATCCACTTCTAGAATAAATGGCAAGGAAGGGTCAGGTCTGTGAAGAACTGGAGCAGAAAGAAAGACCCTCTTTCCGATATAGCCTCGGAAGGCCAATTGGTGGGGGAAGCTCCATAACGGGTTAAGGCCAAGATTGAAGACACAGTGAAATTGCGAATTAAGCAACGGTAGTAATTAGCAAAGCCTAAGAATCGTTGTATGCCTTTGAGGTCAGCGGGCATTTTCCACTCCTTGTCAAGGACCAGTTTCTGATATTATATATATCCCAACTCACATTTCTCGGCTTTGGCGTACAGGAAGTTTTCACTTGTTGTAAAACTTGATGAACATGTTTTCTATGGTCATTGAGATTGGACAAGTAAATCATGACGTGAGACAGATTTAGTGAAGATCTTAGCGTCATTTAAGAGATCATAAAATTCCGTAATGAGGGTTAATGGGTATTTGTTTTTCAGTTATTTTATTCCACCCCCCTATAGACTATGCAAGGTCTAAGCGATACAGCTTTCTTTTTAACAAAAAAGAATCCCGCACCCGCAGGGGAGGATGGAGGGCGTATAAACCTCTTTTCCAGACAGTCTTTAACGTATAATGATAAGGCTTGATTCTCTGGTCCAGAAAGTGGATATGTCTGACCCGAAGGGGGAGATGTTCCCGGAAGTTCGATGACACAATCATGGGCGCGATGAAGAGGCGAGGTATCCGCCTTTTGTTTCGAGTATACGTCCAGATAGTCCCAATAATGTGCAGGAGCAATTCTTTTAGGATCGTGAGAGGGGAGAGAGTTCACCTTTAAAGGACGTAAACAGCAGGAACCACAAGCCGTAATTTGTCCCTCGCTCCAGTTGATAGTGGTATTATGCTTCCTCAGCCATGGTAATCCTACAATAGCCGGTAGGTGAGGACTGGAGAGAACATCTAAGTGAATTTGTACACCATGAAGGAGACCCACAACCAAACGAAGACTTTGTGTCTCATAGGATATGATGCCGGGACCGAGGGGTGTGCCATCCACTGCTGCCACGGAGCTGCTGTGGGATTTGGAAACCAGCAGAATACCCTAGAGAAGAGCCCAGGACTGGTCAATGAAGTTCCCTGCGGCACCGGAATCAACAAAAGCTTGTGTGGTCACTTGGTAACCTTTTTACTGCAGCGTGATGGATACTAGAAATTGGGTGTCAGACAGAGAAGTAGAGGCGTTAACAGAGTTAATGGCTCTGTTGTCCACTAAGCTTGAGCATTTCCTGACTTTCTAGGAAAATTGAGAGCCATATGGCCCCTCTGCCCACAATACAAGTCCCATAGTACGTCTTCGCTGTTTCTCAACATCAGATAAGCAAAGAAGAGGACCAATTTCCATGGGTTCAGGAGCCAGGGTAGTTGATTCCACTATGGTGAGGTCGTTGAATCGGACGATAGGGGCGATATTTTCTTTCACTCTCTTTCTCTAGACGTCTCTCCTGACCTTGTGCGTCCAGCTTGAGACACAGGGCTATAAAGTCTTCCAGATTCTCGGTAAGCTCACAATAGGTAAGAGCGTCTTTGATTGAGTCATTTAAAACCTCTGCGAAAGGCTGCCTTCAGGGCTTGAGTGTTCCAATCAGTCTCCTAGGTGAGAGTACTAAACTCAATTGCATATTGTGCCACAGACCTTTTGCCCTGCTGTAGTTCCATAATGTTTGCCTCAGTGGATTCAACCTTTCCATGAGCATCAAACACAGCACGAAAAGTGGAGAGGAAGGCGTCAGCATCATCCAACAGTGGAGAATTATGTTCCATTAATGGAGAAGACCAAGCAAAGGCCTCACCCCGGAGCAGGTTAATAATGAAAGTCACACGATTGGCATGAGAGAAAAAAGTCTGGTTGTGTTCTAAAATGCAGTTGACATTGGTTCAAAAATCCCCTACATTCACTGGGATCTCCTACATACTTCTCTGTTAGGTTTTCCGCCCCGTCATCTATCAGTTTCTGAAGAAATAGGAACTGCAAGAGCAGCTGCTGAGGCTGCTGACAAAGGTGATGGACCCGAGGTGGTTAAAGATCTGAGTAACTCTGTAATAGTGTCAATCTTTTGTTCCAGCGACTGAAGAGGAGACGTATGCGATGCCAGCACCTGATCTTGGTGGTCTTGGCAAGAGGAAACACGTACCAAGTCTGCGTCCATGGTATTGGCCTGTGATAATATGTCACGGCTCTCAATCCTACATTATCTTAAAGACAAGTTGACTTCAGTAGAATTGATGGAGTCCTTACATGCAACTTCTTGGACGTTCTGGTATTCTCCTGAGCTCTGAGGCAGGCTTGATCCAGGTAACAGGGTTCAGCTGACCATGATAATTAGGTCTGGGTGCTCCAGAGTGACAAGGGCAGCCACTAGTGGATACTAAAGGAAATTAGCAGCACAAGGTTGTGTGTATTCCAGGCTGCAAAGGGTGGAACATGACATACCCCCACCGCAAGGAGCAGCCTCCGGTTGCTCACAGCATCGTGGAGTGGTGGTCTCACCTCTTCTCTCTAGCATGTAGTGCACGGGCTGGGCTTGGAAGACCCCAGATACTGGACACACAGGTGAGGAAGTCCAGGCAAGTACGTTTTGTAACCTGTTTCTATATTTGTCAGGGGTTAGGTATCTGCCCTGTGCACAGAGTCCCTGATATTGGTATTGAACAGGACCAGGCTGAGTAGGGGTCGGAATGAAGGAACGCTTACCAAACCACTGGTCAATGAGTTGTTGTTCATACCATATTAGCTCTGTTCTGTGCACGATCGTTCCATCTGACCTAGGACATTACCAAGAGCCCCAAGGGAGTGTTATGCCATTTGAAGTGTCCTATTCTTTCTTCTGTGTGTGATGGGAGTGGTGGTCCTGACCACATAAACAGCCGTGGGGTTGATATTCATGGATGTGTCCGTTACATCTGCATCAGATAACGCACTTTCCATATCGGACCACTCGGGGGCATCAGAAGTGGTCTGGGAAGGATCTGACATAACGGATGTGTTGGATTCCCAGGTGGGTTGCTGTGGGTTGGTTAAACCCTAGATCACCAGTCTGAGGACGAGACTGGGTGTGTTCCAGCTTTGTGACATTGCTGACATCACATGCAGAGTCCTGGGCATGGGGTTTAACACTGTAGGTCGCGGATGGGCCAGCTGGTCTGTGCGGACAATACGTTATCCTGTGGCCAGTCCCTCCGCAATAAAAACACAAAAACTTCTCCATCTTTCTTTTTTGGTAAGTGGCTCTCGCTTACAGCTCCTCATAGACGCCTTCTTACCTGTCTGAGTCTTGGTCTTTGTGTCCACGCAATCAGCTTCCAACACAGTCCTTACTGACTTGCATAACTGGAGTACACATTCCACCAATAATTCCAATACTGCAGGTATCCCCGTGGACTCCTTGTAATGGCCTTTGCATTCTGTCACGAACCGGGTGAACAGGTCTGGTGAACAGGCCCAGGTGCAGGGGATACAAGGGGTTCCGTCTGTACCCCGTGATGCATAATAACTTGGGGGTTGTTACATACAGGTGCAAGAAACAAACCACAGGCAGAATATGGTGAAATGATCTGTATTGCAGATAATGATAAAAACAACAAATACAGGTGTTAAGTCTCTAGGTTGGAAGCCCTCTAGCGGGGCGCACGACAGGTAGCCCTCTGAGTGGGACGCACGGCAGGTAGCCCTCTGGATGGGACGCAAAGCAGGAACAAGTCAGGATCAGGTACTCAGGAAGCCAAATAGCAAGTCAGGAATCAGGTACACAGGGCCAGAGCAAAACGGTCCACCAACTTCAATGCAAAGGCCCTGACTGAAGGGCTGGGCAGGTTTAAATAGGCAGGCTTGATCCAGGTAACAGGGTTCAGCTGACCATGATGATTAGGTCTGGGTGCTCCATTGTGACAAGGGAGGCCATGTGTGGATACTAAACGAAATGAGCAGCACACGGTTGTGTGTATTCCAGGCTACGAAGGGTGGAACATGACACTGGGATGAAAGAAAATGTCACCAATCAGGGGCAGAAGAAACCACTTACCAAGATGGCGTTGGCACCTTCAAGTCCGTGTAGCACTCGCCTTCCATTGTGGATTCCTATAGGCTGACACTCCTGAACCTGAACTGGCTTGGCAAGAGGAAGTGAAAGATCTCCCCACTAAAGCTGAACTGTTCCACTCAGCGTTATGTAATTCGGGACGACCTTAAAGAAATCCAAGAGACCCTCAACCAACTGGGAGAAAGCGTGGGGTCCCTGGAGGAGAACAAAGACACAGTACACACAACAGTGGATAAACTTTCAGACTGCGTCTCATCACAACAAGATACTATTTCACATATCCTTAGACAAATGGAAGATCTTGACAGTAGGGGGCATCGGTCTAACCTCCAGGTCTGTGGCCTCCCAGAATAGATCCCCAATGCCGCCTCCACCCTACAGAGTTTATTCAATAAAGTACTAGACAGGTCAGAAGTCTCCCTCGACCGCACTCACCATGCGCTTCGGCCTCAAGGCTCTGACACACAACCTACCCGTGATATAATGTGCTACCTTCATGACCACCGTATACGAAGGAACAAATATTACAACAATGCAGATCAAAATTGTCCATCGGATTGTCCATCAGATTTCAAGACCTTTCACCCATCACGCTTCAGAATCGGAGGCTGCTACATCCACTCACTGCTGCAATAAGAGAAGCCTCAATTCCTGATAGCGAGGAAGGGCACCCAGGCAATGATCCTACATCAACCAGCTGATCTACATGGATTCCTGAGTACCATCAGGACCAGTACAATGGAGGATTACATAGTACATAAGGTTAAAAAAAGACCTAAGTCCATCAAGTTCAACCCTTCTACCTAACCTTCCTACTCTTGTTTCAAAAGAAGGCAAAATTAAACCCTAATTAAACCCTAATTACTACTTTGAATTCTGCAATCAGGGGAAAAAATCGGATTTCTCCTTGGATCAAGAAGCTCTAAAATATTAATTCTATTTATAGCCTTTTATGTCATGCCTTTCAAAAAAAATATCCAGACCCCTTTGAAGTCTTTTATGGCAATTCACCTTCCCTTCTCCGGCTGAAGAACACCACACTGACCATCCACCTTTCGTCATGATTTTCCGGCTATCCTCGTGCACCACACATTAACTGTGGACAGACTCACGTTATAGTCACTCTCTTCCATGGTTCGGACAACACAATCTGGATAAGTGACAACTTTTGCATATGTGCATATTTAGATTTTTTCGCCTAAATAGATACAGCACTAAGGCTCCTTTTGACTCCTCATTTTGACACCTAAAATAAGATACATAGTTATGCCTCTCAACATACCTTTTGAGGACTTTTTCCTTCTTAACATGCCCTTTGAGCTCCTTTTCTAAAGTATCACACCACCCTAGCCTCTACACATTCACTATGCATACACCCCTACTACACTTGCATTATACAGGAAAATCCTCTCTCAATCTATGCATTGTATTCCATGGATCCATAAAATCTTTGGTTTGATTTTTGTTTCTTTCTTTGATTATATTAATACAAATCAATACTAATCCCCAGAGCTTACCCTTAAGAGCTTCTTTGGGTTTTGTCACTTGGTATTTGCCCAGTTAACAGGTCAAGTTGCTCAGTCTATGGTGCCTCGGCATCCTGCTCTTATTCTTTTGATAGGAGTATGTTTCGGTTTAAGAATTTTTGTTACTCATTTAGTTATGTTTAATATATTTGCTCTCGATAAACCTGTTCGTTGCTATGCCTTACCGTCACTTCTCACAGGTCCGGCCAGCCACCAGCAGAATGGCTCTTGACCCTTTCAGATTGGTTTCCCTTAATATCAGGGGCTTAAACAAACCTGAGCAGAGATATAAACTATTTGCAGAACTTCAACGTACTAAGGTACGAATTGTCTTCATCCAAGAAACACATTTTGGAGCCGCTAAGGAACCTAAAATTACCAACAGTAGCCCAGGGGTAAAATCAAACATAGTAACATAGTTTGTAAGGTTGAAAAAAGACCTAAGTCCATCAAGTTCATCCCTTCTACCTAGCCTTCCTATTCTTGATCCAAAAGAAGGCAAAAAAAAAAAAACCCTAATTAAGCTACTTCGAATTCTGCCATCAGGGGGAAAAAATTCCTTCTTGACTCCAAGAGGCAATCGGATTTCTCCTTGGATCAAGAAGCTCTTAAATATTAATGTTATTCTATTTATATCCCTGTATGTCATGCCTTTCTAAGAAAGGCATAGCTGGCAGGATTTGGAGGGCAGATGTATCTTTGTAAAAGGTTTCTTAGGACCCCAAAAAATTGCGTTGGCAAATGTTTACGCCCCTAACCGCCATCAACCACAATTCCTTACATCTGTTTTTAAAAAACTTATGGACTTATGGAGGGTTTGACTATCCCGGGGGGCGACTTCATCATGACCTTGAACCCCCTCCTTGACAAGTCTCCTTACACTCAAATGTGCCACACACACATGGACTGTCACATCAACACCTGCCTATTCTCCACTCAACTATTATAGGTCCCAGTACATGCCCGGGAATTCATGTCTATACAACTCTTTCCCCGCTAGACCTTGGTTGTGGCGCTTAAACAAAAATTTTTTATCAGATCCCAATCATACTTCAAACATATCTGAACATTTATGCAACTATTTGAGAGAAAACATCACCTCTGATGTCCCTCTACTCACAGTTTGGGAAGCACACAAAACAGATGTCAGAGGCAAATGTATTCAAATAGGTTCCCATCTCAAAAATGTAGAACTTGCAGCCACCTTTGACCTAATCAAAAAAATATCAGAATTAGAGCAGTCACTTAAAATCACCAGAGATGCTTCCACACTAGCCAACAGGCGTCTTAAACGTCAATTCCTACTTCTCAAGAATTATATTTTCGAATTTGGGGACAAGCCCGTTAGAATGCTTGCTAGAACTCTCAGGGCCCAGAAGGCTACCCAATTTATTTCACAAATCCGTGATGATAAAGGCAAACAATACACTATGACCCCTGACATTGTGAAATGTTTCCTCAAATTTTCCCAGAAAATAACTTGCCCTCTGTCCAGGACAAGCACCCCAACTATGCTCAAGCCCTTGACATTAACCCCTTAATGACAAAGCCCGTACATGTACGGGCTCACAATGCAATGTTTTCATGGCTCATATTTCGGTAATATTAAAGCCCGGGAAGTCCCCTAAATTAGACACCCCTTCGGTATTTGCAATGCTTTTACATAACTCGGTCCATGTCAAGATTTTTGGGAAGATACAGCGCTAATTTTAGCACTTGCTCATAATAATAAACTTTATTTTTTTATTTAATTTTTTTTTTAATTTTTTTTATATTTTGCTGGAACTGGATGGTTCCTGTGATCCATAATTATTTTTAAATGTTACCACTTTTTTTTAAGCTTTTTAGAGTCTTAGATGTAATGTAAGGAGGGTAGTAGATAACTGGCATGGAATAGACATAAAGCTTTCCGCACTATAGGACCTGACCAAAGACTAGTTACCAAAGTCCCTTACATGGCAGAATGTTTTTTTGTTTGCTGTCAAATTCTGTGTTCCTAGTGAGGAGAATAGTTTGAGTTACATTACAAATTGGTAAAAGTACATTAACTTGTGTAGGTGTGATTTATAGACTCCCTGGACAAGTAGAAGAGTTAGATAATCTACTAATTGAGGAAATAGTTAAAATGACATTGAAGGAGGAAGGTGTAACCATGGGCAACTTTAATCTACATGATCTGACCTGGAAAACCAAAGTAGCTGGTTGTGGAAGATATTACAGATATTTAAAACTCCCTACTAGCATTATCTTTAAAACAAGTAGTTGAGGAGCCAACTCATAAGGCCATCTTAGATTTAGTGTTCACATATTGAGATTTGGTATTGGTTATTATTGTAGGTGAAATTTTAGGATCTAGTGATCATTAGTCTGTCCAGTCACCTCCTCCAAACAATCTCTGACTACCTTGGGGCCATTCTGTCACAAATCTCCCTTTTAAAATGAAGACTGAACTGGGGCCAGACCCCAACCGGGTCTGCAACCAGTTCAGTCAGGGAGCACAGTTCAGGTCCCAGGCGAGGACAACAGTCCCACTTGCCAGGGCAGGGCGACAGGGTCCATAATCTGTGGGTAGCAGGCTTGCTTTCAGTCCTCTCCAGGGGCCCCATTACACTCCATCACATATCTCCTTTTTCTGGGGGAGACTGACGTCTGATAAGACCCCAGACCGTTTGACTCCGAAGTCAGTTTGTAGATCTGGACCACTACTGCTAGCCACAAATTGGTACTACCCAAAACTTAATTTTTTTTAACAAAAGGGCATTACTCACCCAGCCGCACTCTGCTTCTCCCAAATAACGTAACTGCCGCTGGGAAGAAGGGCCAAATGTGCCTTCTCCCTAGAGTCCTCTCAGCCGCTGGGGAGAAGACAGAGCGGCTGGGGTCCCTTCCATATGGGGTTCTGGGCTTACTGTCTGGCACCTCTGGGGACTGCAGGTGGTGACCGTAGTCCAATCCACCTGCATGGTACAAATGTTTGTATGATCCACTGCGAGGGGAGACAAGCCACATGCATCCCCGTCTGTATACTCCATCTGCTGGGCAGAAATGCCGATCTGCTTCTCTCCCATTGCCAACACTGCTGCTGGGGTTACAGGATCCATAGAAATCACCACATCTGGGTAACATTGCGGGGGTAAAGCCAATGGAGCTGGGGTCACAGAGGGGAGTGGGCAGAGTGCCGGCGGCCGCGCTTCAGCTGCATTTGTAAAATCCAGGGGCACCACCAACTCTGGGGCTGCCTGACTGGACCCTCCTTGGTTGCTGCGGTCAGGCTTGGGAACAAGGGGAAGGGGTGGCCAAAGGCAAGCAGCGCTCTGCCTTGATTCCAGCATTTCAGCTGGGGGATCTGGCTGGGACATGCAGGGGGGGTCTCGGTTAGTTTCTGGGCCATATTGCGGGCAATAGGGCATAGTGGCTGGGGTGAGGGAAGGGAACAGGCAGAGGCCTGCTGCGCTCTGCCCGGCTGTTTGTGCTTCTGGCATAATACTCACAGGATCCCCCTCTTCTGGGGCACACTGCTGAGCACAGCCAAATCCATTCTTGGTAAAACAAATAATCCAAAACAGCCCACAGGTCTGGCAGGTAACAGGGCAAATCTGAGAGAATCCCTTCCCTGAATTCCAGTATCTCCTCGCACCGATACTTCTACGGGCTTCCAAATTCTCGGTCCTCCTGTAGGCTTTCCATTATCAATCCCGGGCCACCAAAGTCATCGCCCTCTGGCAGGTAGTCATCCTTCAGCTCTGGACACCACTGTGCGGCCTGCCAAAACATGGCTCGGTATCCACAATCCACACTCATTTCAAGTGGAAGCAAGTTCTCCAACTCAGCCACCAAGTCCTCTTGGGGCTGCTCTCCCAGGTACGGCATTCGCCAATCTAGTTGTAGCACGTACCATTCCTTGGAGGATGGGAGGACTATTCCCTGGACACCCTGGTCCACTCTGAGAGCCTCCATCCAGGCATTCAGGTAGCTTGTGACTCTGCTGCGCACCAACATGTCCTGTAGTGCTGGAACCATCTTTAGCTTGCTGCTGGTATACTCCCTGGTACTCTGCTGGGAGGTTTGCAAGGAGGATCCCGCCGCTGCCGCCAATGTAACAGGTTCACCAAGAGAGCTGTAGTAACTCCCAGAGATCACCCACATGTATCCTCCTGTTGTCCCCGAAATCACTTCCAACACCAGTCAGCCAGTTTTAGCTATCGAATCTCCCCCTGGCAGCAATTCTGTTAATGGGATTAGTTTACACAATGGAGTTCCTGCCTGTGCAATCTTTGTGTGGCAGCCAGGATGGAGCCATCTCTGACTACCTTGGGGCCTTGTATGACAGGTCATTCTGTCACAGTCGCCATCAAATGGGGATGCAACTGCTCGCCCTGGTGGATAGCATGGAGTACCCACCAATTCCAGGTACGTGTGCTTATGACATGTAAGTTTGTGGAGCGACTCCATGGTCGTGATGCGTTGCGCGAGGTCCGAAATCTCCTGGGTTCTCAGTCGCTTTAAATGTGAGGCCTTACTGATAAAGATCCACGGACAGCACATTTGTGAGCCTCCCAAGTGGGTGAGTGACCCACTTCGGAGCTCGCATTAGCTGGAAATATGTGTTTCAGTTGTTCAGTGACTGTCTGGACTGTGTCATCGTCGGACAATAAGCATTAATTTAGTCACCAGCACGTGGAGTCTGTACTTCCGGAGGATACAATTGAATTGTTTGATATGGGAGGGTGGCGTATGAGAGGTCCCCGAAGTAGAGTCTAAACAGGGGGTCTGGGGGCGTATTAAAGTCTCCTCCTAGAACTAGAACACCTTGTTTAAACTCCATAAGGGAGCGGAGGATGCAGGTCAGGGCAGTGCATTGGTTGGGGCGATAAATGGAGGCGAAAGTAAACATCTGATCGTGAATGGTACCTTTAACAAATGTAAATCTTCCATTAGGGTCGTCTTTAGTGGACGTCAGGTGTAGAGCTCTATACGCTGCCCGGACTAAGCACCGGGGAATCAGATGCAGCAGACCTACATCCTCCTGTGTTATGCCCCCCCCCAACTTACCGGTGCTTCTGAGTCCCCGGTGCTTAGTCCGGGCAGCGTGTAGAGCTCTACGCGATTCACGTAGAGCGGAAGTTGTCTACGCGAATCACTGTCAAACAACACCCCAATATGTGTTCAGCAACATCTTTTAATTACAGTGATACCACCCATGCATGGGTTTGTCTGGTGTTTGGGAAATGCGCCCCCCCTTTGTTCACGTGTTATGACGTCATGGCGACCTACCCACGCGAATAGTGTCATCGCGATAAATATATATAAAAGCAAACAGTAAAAGTGTGTGCTACACCCGTGGGTGTCGCAGGTGTGCCAGCACCGCCCACAAGCGGCAGACCAGCGTGGGACCGCAGCGGACACGGTAGGTGTAACACAATCCTGGTGTGTGTTTGGGTGTCGGTGTGGTAAAGCCTGTCCTGGTGTGTGTGTCTGGTTGTTGGTGTGGCATAGCATGCCCTGGTGTGTCTGTCTGGGTGTCGGTGTGGCAGAGCCTGTCCTGGTGTGTGTGTGTCTGGGTGTCGGTGTGGCAGAGCCTGTCATGATGTGTGTGTCTGGGTGTCGCTTTGGCAGAGCCTGTCCTGGTGTTTGTGTTTGGGTGTCGGTGTGGCAGAACCTGTCCTGGTGTGTGTGTCGGGGTGTGGCAAAGCATGTCCTGATGTGTGTCTGGGTGTCGGTGTGGCATAGCATGTCCTGGTGTGTGTGTTTGGGTCTCGGTGTGGCAGAGCCTGTCCTGGTATGTGTTTGGGTGTCGGTGTGGCAGAGCCTGTCCTGGTATGTGTTTGGGTGTCGGTGTGGCAGAGCCTTTCCTGGTGTGTGTGTTTGGGTGTCGGTGTGGCAGAGCCTGTCCTGGTGTGTGTGATTGGGTGTCAGTGTGGTAGAGCTTGCCCTGGTGTGTGTGTGTTTAGTCATCTGTTTCCTGGCACTTTACTTTCCCTGCCATCCCAGGTGATACTACGGATAGACTCCTCCTCCGTACCTGAGACAGGGCAGAACTCTAAACATTTAAAAGTCCCTCCCCTCTGCTAGCATTTCCTGCTGCCAGTTGGCGTATCCCTCCAGGGAAAAAGACATACCTTAACATAAAGACCTTCTGCAATATTGCTAATAAAAATATTAAAGAGTATGGGTCCAAGTACAGATCCCTGAGGTTCCCGACTGGTACCTTGCTCTGAATATACACCTTTGACTACGATCCTTTGTTGTCTGTGACTCAGCCACTGCCTAATCAATTGAACAATGTTGGTAACAAAGCTCAGAGATTGCTGTTTATTGTATACATTTTCTATGTAGTACAGTGTCAAAAGCCTTACTGTAATCCAGATGCACAATATGTACCGCACCACCTTGATCAATTACTTTAGTCACCCAATCAAAAAATTACTTTGGCATGATCTTCCTGAGGTAAATCCATGTTTTTTTTATCTTGAAGCCCATGTGACTTCAATCCTATCCTTTAACATAGTTTCCATTAATTTCTCCACTACATATGTAAGATTTACCGGCTTGTAGTTACCTGATTCCTCCCTGCTGCTTTCATTGTGAATGGGCACAACATTCGCTAAATTCCAGTCCTCTGGGACTACTTCCGTTAACACATGATTCGGTAAATAAATCTGTTGACGGTTTCCTAGGATACCACCAAGCTTTTTTAATAACCTGGGGTGAATCCTTATCAGGCCCCATCAACTTATTTTTCTTTACCTTAGACAACAGAAGTAGAACCTCTGTCTCGATAAACTCACATGTATCAAATTACTCTTTTTTCCCTAGGGTCCCTTTCCTTCATTTTCATCTGTAAAATCCGAACAGAAATTGAGTCAGCTAGACTTTTATGCTTTTCTGCATACTTTCCTTCTTTTGTTTTTAATCTTACCAGTCCTTGTTTTACTTTCCTTTTCTCATTTATATATGAGGGGCAGGGCAATTCTCTCTTCTGTGTGTGGTTTAGCAGCTCTTATAACTTACGTTGCTTCTTTTTGTCTAATCTTATAGATCTGTCTATCTTTCTCACTTTTTTTTTTTGTATTTACTAAAGGCTAACTTGTTGTTTTTTACTATTTTGTTTTTACTATTACAATTTATTGCTCTTACTGACCAGCCTTATACAATTTTCTGTTATCTTCAATACTTCAACTTTCAAATATTTCTCATAGAATATTACCTTGGCGGTCCTTTTTTTTAATCTTACTCCCAAATCCCTAAAATTGTGCACCAAGACAGCTGGATCCTCACCAGCCCCTCGCAATAATCTACTTTTTCGGCAACATGCTGGACTTGGGCACCCAGGAGACAGAAAACCATTTGATTGCTGCGATCAGAGCCACAGATTATCCTGTCCGTTCTCTTTATTATAGAATCCCCTACCACCACAGCCTGCCTGAGCTTCCCTTTCTTCTGGATCCCCTGTACACTGGATGAACTGCTTTCCCAGCTGTTATGGATAGAAGCTTTTTCCAGAAATCCCACCTTTGAGTCTGCCCCCTCCAACAGGCACTTAAATGGGCAAATTTATTGGGATGGAGAAACTCTGGACTGGCTTCCCTTGACCACTGCAACCATGTCTAACTGTCACCCAGCTATGTGCCTGGCTCTCTTCGGCCTGATTTCCTCCCTCATTGCTAGGGGCCCCATCTAAACTCTGCTCAGTGAGCAAGAGGCTCCTCTCAAGATTGTCAATATCTCTCAGTGTTTCAATATGCCTCGCCAACCTCAGGTTCTAGAGTGACCAATTGCTCATACTTACCACAGTGATATGGACCCAGGAACTGCTGTTCCAAGCATGCATACATATGGTATTAAGGGTCACTGAGTGAGATCTCCAAGCTTACTCATACTTTATAGAGAGCGACATGAGTACTTACAGAATTAAAACAATACCTAAGCTTACCCTGGTTTACTCCTTTGTGGCACTAACTGCTGTGGTGCACAAACTGCACTTACAGAAAGCAAGTCACTTAAACAAATACAAGCCCTTACTATAAGCAAGCTCTGTGCGTTTAACCACTTACTTATACAGAGCAACACAGTTAATTGATTTTAAGCCCCACCTTTAACTAATTACACACTAAAAAGGGGAGAAACACAGTTAAACAAAACACACAATTTTGTTTTTTTGTCACAACCAGCCCAGCTTTCTAATCACAATGTGATTATTGCAAAATCTAAAAAAAAATTAATAGTTAATACAAAAATAAAGAATTGATGACATTCAAATATTATTATACAGTGATGTCACCTTTAGGTAGTGGCGTCGCTACAGGGGGGCAAGGGTTATTCCTTGCCCCCCCTGTTGCCCCCCGCCGAATTTGTAACCACCCAGGACAGTCCTTGACTGCTAACGATGGCATGGTGCCGTCGCTAGCAGTCCCAGTCAGGTGCTAACGACGGCACCATGCCGTCACTAGCACTATCTTACCTTGATGGAGGTCTGTGGACCTCCATCACCACCTTCCCCGGCGATCTGCCCCTCACACTGAAGGGCATCACCGGGGCCACCCGATCTGCCAGGTGACGTCTCGCGCAATGACGCGATGACGTCACCGCGCAACTTTATTAACAACTGACAATTGTCCGTTAAAGAGGTATGGGGGCATGCTGCTTAGATGCCTGTATCTCAGGCATCTAAGCAGCTACATATAAACTATATTAAGTTAAAAATAAATAAAAATGTAAAAAAAATGATTTCGGGTTCTCTAAAGGCAGATAAAAAAGATCAAAATTGCCTAGAGACCCCCAAATTAAATTATTTAAACATAAAGTAGTTTAACTTAAAAAAAAAAAAAAAAAGTTTAAGTATTCTAGCTAAATGATCACTGTGGTAGCCAATGTTACCACAGCGATCATATAGCTATAAAAAGTCACATTCCCTTTTTAAAAATGGCCGATACTAATTTTTAATCCTATGATCCCTTTGATCATGGGGTTAAATTTAGCCAACGGTAGAGGGAGGCAATTTTTGAAACTGCAAATATTATTAAAATCAGCCATTTAGCCTGTGCGGTATGTGAGTAACCATATCATCCCTGGAGCTGCTTGCATTTTTAGTGCAAAACTTATTTTTGCTGTAAAAGTGATTTTTTTTTCTCCCTTTACCATCATTTCTTTGGGAAGTGAATGTATGGAAAGAATGGCGTGTGCTTCTGTGAGTGAATGGAGCTATGAAAGGCGTGTGAATGATCAGTAATTAGGGTTGAAGCCTTGACGTGGCATTACTGCTCACGTAGGAAGTTAAATTATGGCACAAAAAGTACACATTTGCAAAAACGACATCCCTTGGCGCTTCAAATGAGGGGCTGCATGTGTTTCTAGTACAAACCTGGAGTGCGCAAGACACAAATGAACATGTCGTTATGGTTAGAAAAAACATATTTTCAAGCCAAAGCGACCTATTCCATCATTAATTGTGCACTCAACTTTTGTCCTAGAAATACATGTAGCCCCTCATTTGAAGCTCCAAGGGGTGTAGTTTCTTAAAATGGATGAATTGTCTGAATGAGGGAGAGCATGAGTTAATATGTGGATGATTTGTCTGAATGAGGGAGAGCATGAGTTAATGTGATTGTGTGTATCATAGATGTATAATTGTGGAAGGGCAAAGATGGCACTAGCAGGATGTTTGAGCCTTGGGGAACAAGATGGCACAGGCAGGGTGTATATGGGACAAAGATGGCAAATCTTATGTGTGTTATCTGGGTGCTGGCCAGGTTCTCTGTGGGCAGCGTGGTTGGGGTGTGCAACCTGTGATCTATCCCTGTAATTTAGGGGGTTTTAAATATACCTTTAATGCCGTGTTTTTATGTGAATTCCAATTGATCTGTACCTGCAAAGCTTGGTTTGTGTGTTCTTCTGTATGTCTGATTCTGTTTATTTGATATATACCTTCAGTGCTGAGATCACAAGTGAATTTCAATTGATCTATACATGCAAAGCTGGGTTTGTGTGTTAATGTGTTGATCTATATCTGCTATCGGCAGCAGGGTCTAATATTTATATATATATCGGCAGCAGGGACTAATATTAGGCCCTGAAATCATTTAGTGGAAAAGTTTAGGTATTGTGTTGTTTAAAGGATTTCAAGGATTAGTCATACTAAATTGTGGCTTCAGGCTTCCCATGTTGAATGATCAAGTATTGTATTGTCCAATAACAAAAGTATCATTCCATAGCACATTACTTCTGGCAATATATATATATATATATATATATATATATATGTGTGTGTGTGTGTGTGTGTTTTCAGTGGTATGATTTAATGGTGGAAATTATGTGTGCCCCCCCCTATATATTGTTTCTAGAGTCGCCACTGCCTTTAGGGGAACTATGCAGTTCCAACAAAATGTAAAAAAAAACATTGAATATTTCTAAACTCAGGACAAGTAGTAGAATCTGTTTAGCAGGTTTTTCATTATCTTTTGTAGATAAGTAAAAAAAAAATCTAATTTTAAAGGTTAGAAAAAGTGCTTTCTGCTATATAATTTGTGTGGGTACCCTAAAGGAGAGAGAAGAAAATGAATGTTAAACAGGAGCACTGCAGAAATGTTAAAACAGCTTTGGTCATGAAGGGGACAAAGAGAAAATCACATCCTGGTTGCTAAGGGGCTAATTTTTAATTACAATTGTTACTTGAAAATTATATTTATATTGAGTGGTAGATTGAATGTCACAGTGCGGAGTTATAAATAGGATTTCACAGTGGGAAAAAAAGCTGATGTTAAACTTTTATGTGTGGGGTCTCATTATTGGAAGGTTTGGGGGGAGGGTGCCGGCAGTCAGGGACAAGCATAGACATGTACCGTATTTGCTTGATTATAAGATGACCCTGATTATAAGACGACCCCCCAAAATCTGAATATTAATTTATGAAAAAAAGAAAAAGCCTGAATATAAGAGGACCTTATAGGAAAAAAGTTTTACCAGTAAATGTTAATTCATGTAAACTATGTGAACAATTTTTTTTAATAAAAGCTATGATTGAGAAAAATATTTTGTTTTTATTTCCTTTTTTTCAACCTGCCAGTTATGCACATCTGCCCCCAGGCTTGCCACTCTGCCCCAGAAATGCCTTATACCCCCTATATGCCACTGTGCCCCATGATATGCCTTTTAACCCTCTAAATGCCACTGTGTCCCATGATATGCCTTTTGACCCCCTATGTGCTACTCTGTCTCCAGAATTGCCTTATACCCCTATATGCCACTCTGGGGCAGAGTGGCATATAGGGAGGTATAAGGCATTTCAGGAGGCAGAGTGGCATTAAGGGGGTTAAAAGACATTTCACAGAGCATTCTGCCTCCAGAAATGCCTTATGCCCCCCATTTGACACTCCGTCCCCCTCCCTCCTCCAAACTTACTGGAGCTTCTGAGTCCCCGGTGCGTAGTCCTATTTGAGGTATTGATTATAAGACGACCCGGATTATAAGACGAGGGGTATTTTTCAGAGCATTTGCTCTGAAAAAAACCTTGTCTTATAATCAAGCAAATACGGTATATTACTTTAAAGCAGACAACCCAGACTATTGTATCAGGGGTATTTGGGTGCTCTTCATGCAGCTATTTGGCCACCAATCACTGTCAAAGGTGGCTGCAGAAATTATTTCCTGTGCTTTTTCTTCACCTCTTCTGTGTTGCTTAAATTTTTTTGCACAGATAAACTCAGCCAAAATAGTTTAGCTCCTGATTACGGAAATACCCCACATCCTTAGTTTTTTTTCTTTCTAGAGGGCCATATCCATCCCTTACATATGGCACCCTATAGGGTAGTATTTTTTATACTAACGGGTTTGGGGGTTGTTTTGGGAGCAGGAGGGTTATACCTTTCAGATGCTGTGCTAGGGCAATGTGATGTAAGGGTTTTTTATAATTTTTTTATTATTATTATCTTTTTTTATTATTTTTTTTTGTTATCAGTGCAGTATGGTTAGAGGTCCTTTCAGGAACTTCTTGAACATGTTATTAATGCCAGTGATGTCACAATAGCTCACGTTTTATTATTATTGTATTATTTTAGTAATTTATTTATTGTTAAAAAAATCAGTAACCCTTTTTTTATTCGTGTTTCAGCTTGTGAGGAGAGTGAGAAGCATAGTTTCTCACTCTCCTCCCTGCGATCCCCCTGCACACTGTGATCTTCATACAAGTCCCCATAAACAGACCCTGCAGGGGGATATCCTGTCCTCCGATGATCTTCCTGGTGATGTCAGCAGTGACGCGACCCGGAAGGGGTTACCCGATCCCCCAATTAAATCTGTAACAGTGTAGTGGTGCTCACGCCGGTAGCTGTTACAGCAGATCTGGAAGCAGAAACCTCTGCATTTTCCTGATCTTTGCAAACAAACTTATCAATTTCAGACTTTGTAAAAATTGAAAAAAGCAAAGGGAAAAGAAAACATGATAACATGCCACTTTTCTTCATTGAAGCTCACTTTTTGGGAGATTGCCATACAATTAGCATACAAAGTTCATACAGCATAAATTAATATATCTAACAATAAATATTAGTACAATACATTTGTCAGTGCTAGTGTAAAGGTTAATAACATACATTTTACCTTTATTGATCATTATAATTTTTATTAGAAACCATTTATAAAAACATGTAGCCTGCCTAAACGGTATTCTGCTTTTGACCAGTAATGCTATCCTGGCATTTTTGTTTTTCTTAACCCTCACTGATAGCTTTATGATTAAAACTACCTATTTCTTTCCAGCAATCAGATGACAATTTTAATCCAAACTGTTCATTCTGGAGTTATTCAAAAAACAACATGTCTGGACATTGGTCAACACAAGGGTGTAGACTTCTGACAACGAACAAGACTCACACAGTATGCTCTTGTAATCATTTAACCAACTTTGCTATACTCACGGCTCATGTTGATGTTAAGGTAAGTAAATATTTTATTATTTTAGTTTTATTTATATAGCTAAACTGTAACATACTCCAGAAATATGATGCCTTACATTTAACATGATGTGCCACCACATTACAATAATGATCATCCCCAAATCTTTTACTGAAGTCATGTTATCAAACAATTTCATATCAGTGGTCAAGCCATCAGACGCTTTTTGTTTCAGATTAGCATAAGCTATATAAGAACTGCAAACGTGATAATAAAGATGTAAAATCTCACATTGGACCAATATATTAAAAGTACAGTAGTGTCACATATACACCCCTTTATAATATCTTACAATATGGTGTGATTTTACTGTGGAAATGTAAAGATATAGTGCCCCAAATATCAGACCCTTAGTTAGCAAATAGGATTAAAAAAATTCCTCCATTGGACCAATATATTTACACTCAGGGCCGGCCTTAGGGGTGTGCGACCTGTGGACCGCACAGGGCGCCATGGTAGCAGGGGCGCCTGCCCGGGACTTAACTTAAAACATCGGGGTTTTTTTTTTTTTTTTTTTATAACTTTAAAAAGTTTGAAGGGGCAGAGGGGGGGTGTAGTTTGAAGGGGCAGAGGGGGGCGGTGTAGTTTGAAGGGGCAGAGGGGGGTGTAGTTTGAAGGGGCAGGGGGGGTGTAGTTTGAAGGGGCAGGGGGGGTGTAGTTTGAAGGGGCAGGGGGGGTGTAGTTTGAAGGGGCAGAGGGGGGCGGTGTAGTTTGAAGGGGCAGAGGGGGGCGGTGTAGTTTGAAGGGGCAGAGGGGGGCGGTGTAGTTTGAAGGGGCAGAGGGGGGCGGTGTAGTTTGAAGGGGCAGAGGGGGGAGGTGTAGTTTGAAGGGGCAGAGGGGGGCGGTGTAGTTTGAAGGGGCAGAGGGGGGCGGTGTAGTTTGAAGGGGCAGAGGGGGGCGGTGTAGTTTGAAGGGGCAGAGGGGGGGTGTAGTTTGAAGGGGCAGGGGGGGTGTAGTTTGAAGGGGCAGGGGGGGTGTAGTTTGAAGGGGCAGAGGGGGGGTGTAGTTTGAAGGGGCAGAGGGGGGGGGTGTAGTTTGAAGGGGCAGAGGGGGGTATAGTTTGAAGGGGCAGAGGGGGGGTGAAGTTTGAAGGGGCAGGGGGGTAGTGAGAGGGGGCGGTGTAACTATTTTGGTCCAATGGGGAATTTTTTTGAACCCTATGTAGAATGTTGAAAAATGCCTGTTGCTAACTACGGATCTGATATTTGGGGCATCATATCTTTACATTTCCACAGTAAAAACATACCATATTGTAAGATATTATAGAGGGGGTGGTGTTTGTTAGATATGTGCAGTGTAAATATATTGGTCCAGTGGGGGAATTTTGTTTAACCCCATGTAGAATGTTGAAAAATGCCAGTTGCTAACTACAGGTCTGATATTTGGGGAGTTACAGTGGGGCAAAAAAGTATTTAGTCAGCCACCAATTGTGCAAGTTCTCCCACTTACAAAGATGAGAGAGGCCTGTAATTTTAACCATAGGTACACTTCAACTATGAGAGACAGAATAAGACAACAAAGTCCATAAATCACATTGTCTGATTTTTAAAGAATTTATTTGCAAATTATGGTGGAAAATAAGTATTTGGTCAATAATAAAAGTTCATATCAATACTTTGTTATTTACCCTTTGTTGGCAATGACCGAGGTCAAACATTTTCTGTAAGTCTTCACAAGGTTTTCACACACTGTTGCTGGTATTTTGGACCATTCCTCCATGCAGATCTCCTCTAAAGCAGTGATGTTTTGGGGCTGTCGCTGGGCAACACGGACTTTCAACTCCCTCCAAAGGTTTTCTATGGGGTTGAGATCTGGAGACTGGCTAGGCCACTCCTGGACCTTGAAATGCTTCTTACGAAGCCACTCCTTCGTTGCCCGGGTGGTGTGTTTGGGATCATTGTCATGCTGAAAGACCCAGCCACGTTTCATCTTCAATGCCCTTGCTGATGGAAGGAGGTTTTCACTCAAAATCTCACAATACATGACCCCATTCATTCTTTCCTTTACACGGATCAGCCGTCCTGGTCCCTTTGCAGAAATACAGCCCCAAAGCATGATGTTTCCACCCCCATGCTTCACCGTAGGTATGGTGTTCTTTGGATGCAACTCAGCATTCTTTCTCCTCCAAACACAACGAGTTGAGTTTCTACCCAAAAGTTCTACCTTGGTTTCATCTGACCATATGACATTTGCCCAATCCTCTTCTGGATCATCCAAATGCTCTCTAGCAAACTTCAGACGGGCCCGGACATGTACTGGCTTAAGCAGGGGGGCACGTCTGGCACTGCATGATTTGAGTCCCTGGCGGCGTAGTGTGGTACTGATGGTAGCCTTTGTTATTTTGGTCCCAGCTCTCTGCAGGTCATTCACTAGGTCATTCATCCGTGTGGTTCTGGGATTTTTGCTCACCGTTCTTGTGATCATTTTGACACCACGGGGTGAGATCTTGCGTGGAGCCCCAGATCGAGGGAGATTATCAGTGGTCCTGTATGTCTTCCATTTTCGAATAATTGCTCCCACAGTTGATTTCTTCACACCAAGCTGCTTGCCTATTGCAGATTCAGTTTTCCCAGCCTGGTGCAGGTCTACAATTTTGTTTCTGGTGTCCTTCGACAGCTCTTTGGTCTTCCCCCATAGTGGGGTTTGGAGTGTGACTGTTTGAGGTTGTGGACAGGTGTCTTTTATACTGATAACAAGTTCAAACAGGTGCCATTAATACAGGTAATGAGTGGAGGACAGAGGAGACTCTCAAAGAAGATGTTACAGGTCTGTGAGAGCCAGATATCTTGCTTGTTTGTAGGTGACCAAATACTTATTTCACCGAGGAATTTACCAATGAATTCATTAGAAATCCTACAATGTGATTTCCTGTATTCTTTCCCCCCATTCTGTCTCTCATAGTTGAAGTGTAACTATGGTGAAAATTATAAGCCTCTCTCATCTTTGTAAGTGGGAGACCTTGCACAATTGGTGGCTGACTAAATACTTTTTTGTCCCACTGTATATCTTTATATTTCCACAGTGAAATCACACCATATTGTAAGATGTTATAAAGGGTATATGTGACACTACTGTACTAGTATATTAGTCTAATGTGGGATTTTTGTAATTTATGCAGAAATATTAGAAAACATAATTTGCTGGCAATGGTCTGATATTTACCTTTAATTTGTTTAATAAAATTATATAATTTTGTAAGGAGATATATATTTGTGTGTGTGAGAACTCTGCCTAATCCAGTGATAATTGTATAATTACATTTTATTATCACTTTTGCAGTTCTTATACAGCTAATGCTAATCTGAAACAAAAGGTGTCTGATGGCTTGACCACTGATACGAAACTGTCTGATAGCATTTTTATTATTATTATAATACTTTATTTATAAAGCGCCTACATATTCTGCTGAAAATGTTACAGATAACGACAAGTACAATATCGCAATTGACAGAGATACAAGAGGAATGAAGGTTCCTGCAGGAATTTATAATCTAGGTGGATAAGGGGGTGAAAAACAGGAGGAGAGGACTGTGTGGTAGTGAATGAAGTTAATGTAGGGCAAGATAAGGCTTGCAGGTGGGCGAGAGAGAGAGTTTTAATGTTTTTAGGGCGCGTTTGAAGGAGGGTAGAGTTGGTGAGAGTCGGACAGCACGGGGAAGAGAGTTCCAGAGGGTATATTTGCTAATGAGGGAGGATAGGTAGGGGGAGTGGTGTTAGTGAGAGCTTTGTAGGATAGAGTGAGTATTTTGAATTTAATTCTGCTATGGATGGGGAGCCAGTGGAGGGACTCGCAGAGAGGGGTGGCAGATGCAGAACGTCGGGTGAGATAAATTAGTCTGGCAGAGGCATTGAGGACAGACTGGAGGGGGGGGATAGTCGGGAGAGAGGGAGGCCGGTAAGTAGGTTATTGCAGTAGTCTAGACGGGAGATTACAAGGGAGTAGATTAGTTGTTTAGCGGTGCTGGCGGTCAGGAATGGACGAATTTTGGAAATGTTGCGTAGTTGGTTGTGGCAGGATTTAGAGAGTGATTTGATGTTAGGGATAAAAGATAGGTTTCAGTCTAGGGTCACTCTGAGGCAGCGGACTTGTGGTGAAGGAGAGATAATGGTACCATCAACAGTGATAGAAAGGTCAGAAAGGGGAATAGGGTTAGAGGGAGAGATTAAGAGGCGCTCAGTCTTAGACATATTTATCTTGAGGTGGTGAGAGGCCATCCAGGAAGAGATGCCAAATAGACAGCTGCTGATCTGAGAGAGGACAGATGCAGAGAGATTGAGCAATCACAGTCCCATCATGCCTAGATTCCAGCACTTACACATCCAACCAGTAAATGCTATAACCTAGGCATGATGGGACTGTGATTGCTGTTAGCAGTCACACTCCTATCATGCCAAGTCAGAATCACAGTCCCATCATGCCTAGGTTCCAGCACTTACACATCCATGCTATCACACAGACACTCATTCATTCACAGATTCATTCCCTCAATCACGCATACTCATTCAAACACCCTCCCCACCCCCTTACCTGCACTGCAGCTCCTCGATGCCGCTCACAGGCTTCAGCAGAGGGCGCGGCCTCCCTCTGCGTTCTCTGGTACTGCACAGAGGAAGCAGGATGTGATGTAATGTCACGTGAACTCTGCTGGGTTCCGGTTCCTCTGTGCAGTACAGAAGACCCCCCCACAGGTAAGTAGCAGGGCTCGAGGTGCGGACCACGTAAGATCGGTTGCCCTGGCTGCCGATCTTACGCGGGCCGCACCTCGAGGTCTCGCTGGCCGCATTTGCGGCGTTTCTATTGGGGGGGTTCCTACGGCCCTGGGGGGGATTTCTTAATTATCGGTCCCCCCCGCATGAGTTACTGGGGGGGATCTGTCCCCCCCGTTCCCCCCCCCCCCCCCGGTTCCTATGCCCATGTGGTTGTGTTAGCAGCAGAAGTAAAAGGAGAAAGGTTTCTAAGGAAATATAGCAGATTGTGTGACGCAAGCATAGGTCATGAGAGGAGGGAAGGTGACTCGGTGCAATAGGATATGGTGATTATTTTTAGCAGAGAGGAGAAAAGAAGGAGCAAGATAGACAGTGTGAACATATTGTATCTATGTGATAAGTGAGGGTTAACTGTTAGTACTTAGTTCCTCCCTCCAGTTTCTAACTCCAGATGTTAACTCCTGCTTGCCACTTAGAAACAGGGCCACTGGAAAGTAGGGTCCACAGAGCCAAGTCTCAGAGAGCCAGGCTGTGGATGTTTATAGCTAAGTGGCCCAGGTGGAAATCATGGAAATAGCATGACTTAAGTAATCTTTTAATGGTGTCTAGAAATTAGCAAAACTTTTTTTCTTGTGTTTCTTTACTAATGCATAGTGATCTAACTGACCTTTAACATCTTCTATTAAAATTAATTAAAGAGATGTACACAAATCTAAGGTTTACTTGTGCTATAATGTTTTTCATTTCTTTCCAGCGCAATGACATGGTTCATGATCTCCTTTTGGATGTTATTACATGGGTTGGAATCCTACTTTCCCTTGTTTGTCTGTTGATATGCATCTTCACATTCTGTTTTTTCCGTGGACTGCAAAGCGATCGTAACACAATTCACAAGAATCTCTGTATAAGCCTCTTTGTGGCAGAATTGCTTTTTCTAATAGGAATCAACCGCACTGAACAGCCGGTAAGTGTATTGTTGTTTTTAAATGACAGTGGTTGTTTGGTTAGGAATCATGATTACAGATATTTACCTGATATTTAATTCAAGTTATACATGTATGTTTCAGCTGCCTGTCTTTTGTGCCTACCCAGAATCCCTTGTGGTTGTGGCAGCATCATGAGATTTCTGAGGGAAAAACAAGCCTTCTGGCTTGTCTGGTGTTTGTAGATGAGTATTTAACCCCTTCAGGACCGGCATTGGCAAACTGCGTCTTCCCTTGAAAACCACAGTTTTTTTTTAAATATTTAAATTCCGTGCTCGTGATTCGCTGCAAAGCGATCACGTGCACGGAATTGATGGGGAGTGCTGCTATGGATCGCTGGGGACACCCAGTGGTCAGTAGCAGCCGCGCCTCGCGATCCCAGCGTCCATAGCGACGCTGGGATCGCGCATCATCGATGACGTACCTGGTACGTCCCGGTCTGCCGGTGACCTTTGACCCAGAAGTACCAGGTACGTCCCGGTCTTGAAGGGGTTAATAATGCTTCTACTATAATGCATGAGCTGTAACCTGATCCCAGAGTCTGTGTCTGTGTGCTATGCAGATGAACTCACTCTAGGATCATGTTACAACTGCAGTTCATGATTCACAGACTGAACTGTTACAAATTAATTGTTCAGTCTACTGAACCGATTCATCCGGATCATTGAAATGACGAGGAGCAGATGAGAGGCATAGAGTTGAAGATAAGCAAACTTCTTTAATGAAAGTAAGCGGGAAACAAAAAAAAGTTCTTAACGAGTCTGGGCTGGGTAGGTGAAGATCTCTTCCTCCACTCCGATGTGTAGCTGAATTCCTTTCGGAATTCCACCATGCCTCCTGATGTCGTTAACAACGGAGTAACAAAAACGTTGCTTGCAAAATATATGAGCTCAGAAGGTCCATACCGAAGTGTTTCGTCTATCAGACTACCTCAGGGTGGTTGGCAGTAGGTTCAACCATCCTTTTATACCAATCATATTAACCCTTCACCATACCTCCCAACATTTCAAAATGTGAAAGAGGGACACTTGATTTTTGTTTTAAATCTCAAGGAACTCACCAATACAAGCAATTGCACTTTAAAATGTCGCGATTACATTGCCACTTCCACCAGCTGCCAGACAGGAAGATCCAGGTCCCCTTCACCGCTGTGGGGGATCTGGATCTTAGTCTTGTAGTAAAACCTCTAGTTGAGGTCTTATTATAAGACGACCTGGAATATAAGATGAGGTGTATTTTTCAGAGCATTTGCTCTGAAAAAACCCTGTCTTATAATCGAACAAATACTGTATATATGTATACATATAAAAAAAGTATATATCAATGAACTTTCAGTATAAGAGCCCATTTATTATGAAAAATCCTGTAGTCCTAAAACATCTATAAAAATGTTCTCAAATCAAAGTCCCTATTTAAACCTAAAGGGTGTAAAGTTTATTTATATATAAATATATATAAATATATAAATATATATATCCAGTAAGCTCCTTTTTGTAAAAGTTTTTTGTTCCTTTTGCCTCACTTCCAAGTAGATGGAATATTATCTATACCTAAGTACCTTAGCACAAGCTTTGCAATTCCCACATTTATAAAAACCTTTAGGTTTTTCGCGTAACTACATATTATTTTTGGGGTATGGGCTATGTTGAGGCAAACTGGGTGCTAAAAGGTTTTTAAAATTAGGGGCTCTTTTAAAAATGTGTGGATTATCAGGTAAAATATGGACCAAAAAGGATCAATTTTTAAAACAGACCAATCTTTGTTTAAAACTTGCCTAATTTTTTTTTGCTTGAATATTATACGGAGTAAAAAATGAGAATTGAAAATCAAATAGTTTTGGTCTCTTTGGGTAAAAACATGGAAGAGCGATCTAGCTCCCCTATCTCTTTCTCTATTCGTATAAGCATCTCTTCATTATAATGTTTATCTAAAAATCCATCCCTCAGGACCAAACTCTGTTCAAAATATGTTAATATCACTACAGTTCCTTCTAATTCTATGATATTGACCTGCTGAAGCCGTAGCTGCTCTTACACAACAAATGGCAGCCTTTAATCAATCTCTACAGGAAGTGCAAGCAGGACAACATCAGCTTCGGCAACAAATGCTCCAGACACTAGGAGTTCCCCTCAATCGGCTAACACCAAGCGCCTCCCAGCTAGCTGAGCCCATAAAGCCTCAAGGAGCCACCGCCCCAGAGCCACAGATACCCATGCCCGACAAATTCTCAGGGGATTGCAAGAAATACAACACTTTCATAACTTCTTGCCAAATCATGTTCCGGTTAAAACCAAACCTATTGTACGGACTATATTAAAGTGCATGCCATTATCTCCTTACTAACGGAGGAACCTGAGCTCTGGGCTCACCACCTTTTACATTGCAACAGCCCAGTCCTAGAGACCTGGGAGTCCTTTCGCCAAGCCATGAATGCACTGTATGAAGACCCCTTTAAAACCTCCTCTGCTACAAGCATTTTACGGGCCCTGAAACAAGGAAAAAGCCCTGTAGAAGAATACATTTCCGAATTCAGACTTGTATCCATGGAGACCTCCTGGAACGAATCAGCACTCCATGAACAGTTCAGGCTGGGCTTGTCAGAGACTTCTCCCGGTTGACTATACAAATAGACCAGAGACTTCGTGAAAGAAAAGCCGAGCGTCACACTTCCTCTTTGTCCTCTTGGCCCGCGGTTCATCCTGTTGTTAAGCCACCAAATGGAACCTATGCAACTGGGTCTCATCAAAGGCCCGCTATCTGTGGCAGAGAACACCACCAGTCGCTTGACTTGTGCCTCTACTGCGCGAACAAGGGCCACTACGAGAACAAATGCAGAGCCAAGACAAGATCCACCAGGGGTAGACAACCTTCCCTATTGGTTTCCTCACAAAAACGTTTAACCTCTCCGCACACTAATCACTTATCACTCCCCATCTCGTTAGAGGAAGGAAGAGTTCATCGCCATCTCAGCCATGATTGATTCGGGGACCAGCAGCAACATATTGGACACCAAACTGGTGCAACTCCTGAATCTCCCTACACAAATCAAGGACACCCCTTCCTATTCAACTGGTAGATGGGAGTCTCCTGAAGACAGGTCCCATCACCAAAGAGACTATGCCCTTATACATGCGTATACAGCCTGACTATTCTGAGTATATTGTATTTGATGTGGCTCCCTCCACTGTATTCCTTGTCATACTGGGCTATCCCTAGCTACAGAAAAAGAACCCTGTTATTGACAGTTCCCTTCCACCTACGCAGATACCACCCCATTATAGCCGCTTCTCCAACGTCTTTGAAAAGAAAAGTGCTAATCAATTACCCCCTCACAGGGAATATGATTGTCCTATCAACTTACACCCTGGTGCACCTATTCCTTTTGGCCGGATTTATCCTATGTCAGAACCCGAACTCGCAACGTGGAAAGACTACATAGTTGAGAACCTGGCTAAGGGTTTAATTCGACCTTCCACGTCCAATGCAGGAGCCGGGATCTTCTTCGTGACCAAGAAAGACGGTGGTTTACGGCCTTGCGTGAATTACAGAGACTTAAACAACATAACTGTGAAGAACCGTTACACTTTGCCACTGCATTGCTGGAATGGGTACGCTCTGCGTCCATTTTCATGAAAATCGACTTGAGAGGCGCTTACAATTTGGTGCATTCCTTTCCCACTATGGTCATTTCGAGTATATAGTGATGCCTTATTGCTTGTGCAACGCTCCTGCAACTTTTTAGCACTTCATGAACGATGTGTTTCGAGACATGCTGGACCGCTTCGTTGTCATTTACCTTAATGACATACTGATCTATTCCCCTTCAGTGGCTCTACACAGGGAACATGTCATAAAAGTACTACAGTGTCTTAGGGAGAACGGGTTATACACCAAACCCGAAAAATGCGTGTTCGAGATGCCCACAGTGGAATTTATGGGCTTCATTCTCTCACCTACCAAGGTCGAAATGGACCCCAAAAAGGTGACAGCAATTCTGCAATGGCCCACACCCAAGGACAGGAAAAGTGTCCAACGATTTGTGGGTTTTGCAAACTTTTACAGGAAATTCATAAGGAATTTCTCCAAGCTCATGCAACCCATCACCGCACAAAAGGCGTTCAACTATCTGAAAGACAGGTTTGCTACTTCTCATATATTGGTACTCCCCTTACCACAAAGGCCTTATGTCCTCGAAGTTGATGCATCCGACTTAGCAGTAGGAGCAGTGTTGTCACAGAGGGACGAAACCGATCATCAGCTACACCCAATAGCTTTCTTCTCACGGATCCTAAACCCTGCCGAGAGTAATTACAATGTGGGTGAGAAGGAACTGCTCGCTATGAAACTGGCATTAGAAAAATGGCGTAATTTATTGGAGGGTGCTCTTCATCCCATCACTGTCTACACAGACCACAAAAGCCTTGAATAGTTCAGGACTGCCAGACGCCTTCAACCCCGAATCACCAGATGGTCATTGTTCTTTTCGTGTTTCTGCCTACACATCACGTACAGACCGGGTTCCCGCAACACCAAAGCCGATTCCCTCTCTCGTATGTACGAGACACAGACAACTCATCCCCAAGATGATGGAACGGTATTGCAACCAGGACATTTCCTGTCTCTAGTCCCAACTCTGTGGCATGCCCTCCGCACCTCCAAGTGGTCTCCTTCTGACGTCTCCCACCTGTATCGGAAAGACGGGTTCTACCATCATGATAACCTGCTATTCATACCGCCTGACATCCGCCTCAAGCTCTTGCAGCAGTTCCATGACACACCTGCAGCTGGTCATGGGGGCGTCACACAAACCGTAGCCCAATCTTAAGGAAGACGTTCAACGGTTTATTAGGTCCTGCAACACCTGTGCCAGATCCAAAGATACCCGCACTAAACCGGCTGGTCTCTTGCGTCCACTTCCTGTACCGGAAAAACGATGGTCCGATGTTTCTATGGACTTTATCATGGATCTGCCAGCCTCTGATCACTACACCACACTCATGGTAGTCATGGACAGGTTCACAAGGATGGCAAATTTCATACCTACCAAACGGCTACCTACCGCAGAAGAAACAGCCATTCTTTTCGTGAAAGAGATCTTCAGGTTGCATGGACTTCCAGAGCACGTGGTTTCGGACAGGGGAACACAGTTTACATCCCGTTTTTGGAAGGCGTTCTCTGACCACTGCCTTCCATCCCCAAAGCAATGGGCAAACAGAACGGACTAACCAAACCTTAGAACAGTACCTCTGATGCGTCTCCTCATACTTATAAGACGATTGGTACCACCTTCTTCCATTAGCCGAATTACAACAACCACATCCAATCATCCACAAATATGTCCCCCTTTTTCGCCAATTATGGATTCCACCCTTCCATGCTTCCTGGCTCCCCTATTCCTAGTTCTATCCCTTCGGTCACTGAACGGGTCACACATCTGACCAAAACCTACAAACTGTTACGTACCACTTTACTTCAGCCCCAACAGCGGTACAAACGGTACGCAGATGCTCACCGTAACGCTGTTACAGACTTGGCAACAAGGTCTGGCTCTCAACCAGACACCTGAAACTGAACTGTCCCAGATACGCGGGTCACCACATTTGGTCCGATGTACTATCACTGGTTACTGTCGAAGTGCTACTACCCCCTTCAATGAAACTACACTACGTCTTCCATGTGTTGCTCCTAAAACCATCGACAGTGAATCCTTTCCCAGGAAGACACCCTGTACCACCTGCTCCTGTTGTTGTTGACGATTCCGAGGAATACGAAATAGATCAGATATTAGATGCCAGGAGAAAAAGGGAAGACACACGGACAAATTGGTACGTGACTTCCATGCCCAACATCCTCGGAAACCCGGCCCTTTGAGAGCCCAGAGGTCTCTCCTTAGGGGAGGGGCCTGTCACGCCACACATTGGAGTGCTTCACCCGAGTACCTGCGTGTAGCTGGTACACGGCACTCACCTGGCCCATCCGCTACCGGCATCTCTGAACACCCGTGTGGAGCGGGTGCTAGCAACAATCCCTCCTCCTGTGCTGACCTTCTTCTGTCCCTAGGAGGTGGGCAAGAGACGCGCCCCTTTTTATCCCCTGCCTCCATGGCGACGGAGGGACATATACTCTGTGACATCACACTGGGGGCGGGGCGGTGGAGCGGGGTAAGTTTAACCCCTTCGTGACAAAGGCTGATTTTACTTTTTGTACCCTTCGTGACAATGGCCGTTTTAACATTTCTGCGCTTCTCGTGTTTAGCTGTAATTTTCTTCTTTCCCGTTTACTGAACCCACACACATTAGATATTGTTTTTTCCAGGACAAGAAGGGCTTTCTTTAGATGACATTGTTTTGATTGTATCATATTATTTACTATTAAAAAAAGTATAAAATATGGTGAAAAATTTTCAGTTGAAACTTTTAGTTGAAAAATCTTTTAATCATCTATAAAAGATAGTGAAAAAACCTGCTAAATAGATTCTACTATCTGTCCTGAGTTTAGAAATACCCAATGTTTTTATGGTTTTTTTGCTTTTTTTCTACACATTATGGGGCAAAAAGTACAGGTAGCATTTTGCTATTTCAAAGCCATTTTTTCCAAATCTGGTAATTCTTCCCCCCATGTGCCATTTTGGGTATCTTTGAAGCCGGCCAATGCAATTTACCCCATCAAGTCATATATTTTTGAAAACTAGACAGCCCAGGGTATTCCAAATGCGAGTATTTTAACCCTTTCCAAGCACTAATTCTACCATCAGCCTTTGTCAAACTTTATGGTAGTCATTTTTTTTGCATTTGTTTTTTCACACACATTTTACTTTAGGTATGAATAAACAGGTTCTGGTATATATCACTATCATAAAACACCCCAATATGTGTTTAGCAACATATCCTGAGTACAGCGATACCTCACATGAATGATTTTGCCTGGCTGTTTGGGGGCAAAAGGGCCACATTTGGGGCATGCGCATTTTCAATGTTGAACTTTGGCATTTGGGGATCCACTGCCCATGCCCTATTTGGTACATCTTTGAGCCGGGCCATTTCAGTATGCCCAATAAAGCCATATATTTTTGAAAACTAGACACCCCAGGGTATTTCAAATGCTAGTATGTTAACTCTTTCCATGCACCATATCTACCACCAGTCTTTGTCAAACTTTGTGGTAGTCATTTTTTTGCATTTGTTTTGTCACACACATTTTACTTCAGGTATGAATTAAAAAGTTCTCGTATATGTCACTATCACAAAACACCCCAATATGTGTTCAGCAACATATCCTGAGTACAGCGATACCTCACATGAATGATTTTGCCTGGCTGTTTGGGGGCAAAAGGGCCACATTTGGGGCATGCACATTTTTCAATGTTGAACTTTGGCATTTGGGGATCCACTGCCCATGCCCTATTTGGTACATCTTTGAGCCGGGCCATTTCAGTGTGCCCAACAAAACCATATATTTTTGAAAACTAGACACCATAGGGTATTTTAAATGCTGGTATTTTAACTCTTTGCATGCACACATTTTACCACCAGCATTTTTTCAAAGTTTGCAGTAGTATTTTTGTGTGTGTATTTTTCCAACACACACCTACTTTATGTATGAATTTACAGCTCCTGGTATATGCCGCTGTCACACGACACCCCAATATGTGTTCAGCAACATCTCCTGAGTACAGTGATACCCCACATGCATGGGTTTGTCATTTTTGGGGGGAACTAAAAGGCCACATTTGGTACGTGTGCATTTTTCTAATTGGAAATTAGATGTGTGGCCATCCTTCCCCCCCCCGTGTTAATTGGGACATTGTTGAATCCGGCCAATTCAATTTACCCCATCAAATCATAAATTTTTTTTAAAGTAGACACCCCATGGGCATTTAATATGCCAGTATTTTAACTCTTTCCATGTGAGAATTGTTTTAAGCTAATGTGCTAATTTTAGGACTTGCTCACAAAAATATATTTTTTATATATATATTTTAATTTTTTTTTGCCTTTTTTAACCCCTTCGTGACAAAGGCTGATTTTACTTTTTGTACCCTTCGTGACAATGGCCTTTTTAACATTTCTGCGCTGCTCGTGTTTAGCTGTAATTTTCTTCTTTCCCGTTTACTGAACCCACACACATTAGATATTGTTTTTTTCAGGACAAGAAGGGCTTTCTTTAGATGACATTGTTTTGATTGTATCTTATTATTTACTACTAAAAAAAGTATAAAATATGGTGAAAAACTTAGAAAAAAATGACTGTTTCTAACTTTTAGTTGAAAAATCTTTTACTCATCTATAAAAGGTAATGAAAAAACCTGCTAAATAGATTCTACTATTTGTCCTGAGTTTAGAAATACCCAATGTTTTTATGTTTTTTTGCTTTTTTCTACCCATTATGGGGCAATAAGTACAGGTAGCGTTTTGCTATTTCAAAGCCATTTTTTCCAAATCTGGTAATTCTTCCCCCCATGTGCCATTTCGGGTATCTTTGAACCCGGCCAATGCAATTTACCCCATCAAGTCATATATTTTTGAAAACTAGACACCCCAGGGTATTTCAAATGCTAGTATTTTAACTCTTTCCATGCACCATATCTACCACCAGTCTTTGTCAAACTTTGTGGTAGTCATTTTTTTGCATTTGTTTTGCCACACACATTTTACTTCAGGTATGAATTAAAATGTTCTCGTTTATGTCACTATCACAAAACACCCCAATATGTGTTCAGCAACATCTCCTGAGCGCAGTGATACCCCACATGAATGATTTTGCCTGGCTGTTTGGGGGCAAAAGGGCCACATTTGGGGCATGCGCATTTTTCAATGTTGAACTTTGGCATTTGGGGATCCACTGCCCATGCCCTATTTGGTACATCTTTGAGCCGGGCCATTTCAGTGTGCCCAACAAAACCATATATTTTTGAAAACTAGACACCCCAGGGTATTTTAAATGCTGGTATTTTAACTCTTTGCATGCACACATTTTACCACCAGCATTGTTTCAAAGTTTGCAGTTGTATTTTTGTGTGTGTATTTTTCCCACACACACCTACTTTATGTATGAATTTACAGCTCCTGGTATATGCCGCTGTCACACGACACCCCAATATGTGTTCAGCAACATCTCCTGAGTACAGTGATACCCCACATGCATGAATTTGTCATTTTTTGGGGGAACTAAAAGGCCACATTTGGTACGTGTGCATTTTTCTAATTGGAAATTAGATGTGTGGCCATCCTTCCCCCGGTGTTAATTGGGACCTTGTTGAACCTGGCCAATTCAATTTACCCCATCAAATCATACCTTTTTTAAAAGTAGACACCCCACGGGCATTTAATATGCCAGTATTTTAACTCTTTCCATGCGAGAATTGTTTTAAGCTAATATGCTAATTTTAGGACTTGCTCACAAAAATATATTTTTTATATATATATTTTATATTTTGTTGCCTTTTTAAAAAAAAAAATTTAAACATTTTTTTTTCAACTTGGAGGTTCCCCTGATAGTGACATCAGTGGGAAATGATTTTTACATTTTACTGTTTTTTTACTATTTTTTTCTAATTATTAATTTTATTTTATTTTTTAATTTTTTTTTTACTAATCACAATGTGATTAGAAAGCTGGGCTCCATTGACTTGCATGGTGAATGCAGTACCTGTATTCAACCTGCAAGTGGAGCCAGAGTTCTCTAGATGGTCTGGAGACCGTCTAGCGAGCTTTTAAAACTTGCTTGTTTCTCTTGCAGGGCGGCGGCCATCTTCCTTGATGGCGAAGATCACCGGCAGCTGCGGCTGTGAACGCTCTCCGGAGCGGTCACAGCCCACCGAAAGGTAAGTGTTTGGTGTCGCTGGATGCCTCCTGATCGAGATCGCCTCCTAAACGCTTTTAAAACGGGCGTCCGCCGCCATACAAAGATGGCCCCTTCGTGCCGATCGCGGCGTTGCTGAATGCCTCGAGGTCGAGGCATTCAGCAACGCTTTTTGGGTGCAGAAAGCGAAAGTAGATCGCTTTCTGCACCCGTTTAAAGACGTGCCGGTCCTGGCACGTCAATTGTCGTAAAGCACATGCTTTTCCGTGTCGTGCCAGGACCGGCAATTGTCGTTAAGGGGTTAAAACATTTTTAAAAAAAAATTTCAACTTCAAGGTTCCCCTGATAGTGACATCAGAGGGAAATTATTTTTACATTTTACTGATTTTTTACTATTTTTTTTCTAATTATTATTAATTTTATTTTTTATTTATTTTTTCTAATCACACTGTGATTAGAAAGCTGGGCTCCATTGACTTGCATGGTTGAATGCAGTACCTGTATTCAACCTGCAAGTGAAGCCAGAGTTCTCTAGAGGGTCTGGAGACCGTCTAGCGAACCTTTTCATCTTTATTATTTTTTTTCCCGGGCCGCCATCTTGCTGATGGCGAAGATCACCGGCAGCTGCGGCTGTGACCGCTCTCCGGAGCGGTCACAGTCCATCAAGAGGTAAGTGTTTGGTGTCGCTGGATGCCTCCTGATCGAGGCATTCCAGCGACACCATTTAAGTTTAGGAGGTGATCGTTGATCGTCTCCTAAACGCTTTTAAAACGGGCGTTCGCCGCCATACATTGTATGGCGGATGTTGACGCCCCGGGGAGGGGCCAGACATGGCCCCTGATTCCGATCATGGCGTTGCCGAATGCTTCGAGGTCGAGGCATTACAGCAACGCCGTTTGGGTAAAAAAATCGATCACGGATCGATTTTTTTTTTTTTACCCATTTTAACAAATGACGGTCCTGGCACGTCATTTGTCGTTAACGACATGTTTTTCCGTGACGTGCTCGGACCGGCAATTGTCATCAAGGGGTTAGGCCCTTGGCCTTGGGACCCAACTCCTTAGTTGCCAGTTCTACCAGCTTGCTATCCAGCTTAAACAAAGCCGCATTGCTCCTTTCGGCAGATATGGCCGCATTATCGTTGCCCAAAAGACAAACCGCACGGTGTGCCCATTCCTTAATCAGATAGGGATCCAACTGGGAGCCATCAGATATGGCTTTGTCAGCCATGGACCAGATCTGAGTCAAGGGGCCCGCCACGTCCAGCATCTTATCTTGTGCCGAGCGAAGACCTTGTTCGAGGCCCTTGCATGGGTCCTTTCCACTCCTGGTCATAAAGGTGACAAAGCTGCTGTTGAACTCAGACGTGTTCACCACCTTGTCCTGGAGTGTAGGCCTAGGGGCATTCCGTACGCAGCTTCTGGCGAGCCTCCTTTTCCAGCTGTCATCGTAGCCAGAAATGGAGGAATTCCGCGATGTGGGGCGATGGTGTCCATTCAGAAGACCTTGGCTGCCACAGGTTGTGAGGGTCAAACATAGGAAGACAGGTAGAGTCCAGGATCTCCGTTCCCGCGGAGCTCTGGGAGGTGAAAGGATGGCAATCCATGACCGGATATAGGAAGGTCTGGCCACAGGAGAAGTTGGCCTGGAGACCTCGGCAGGGCACTCATCCACAACCTTGTACTCCTCAGCAGGGTCTTCAGCCTCCACCCTGGATGCAGACGGGCACGAAGGGCCCAGGGATGGACCCTTAGCCCTCTTTAAGGGAGACTTGCCTTTAAGGGACGGTTCCCCACCAGCCTACTGACGCTTACGTGGGCTGTGGGTCCTCAGAGTCTGACCCATCCATTCGCGGAGGTCCGCTGATAGGTGGCAGTGCCTTAGTAAGGGCTGCGCGGTCTAATGAAGCCAGAGTGGTCCGGAGGGAGTCGAGCAAGGCATGCCTGGAGGGCATCGGGCATTGGCAACTCTGAGTCAGACATAGTCACGTGTATCTGCAAAACACGTATAGAAACATATATATTGGTTTTAGGGAACAGAGGCAGGGGTCACCCACTGGCACCACAGAGGGTCACTCAGAGGGCTGGGAACACAGGCCAAGGTCGGTCCCTTATGTATTAGGGGGTCGCACCAGTCACTGCACTCAGTTGGAGCAACAGCTTTAATTGCATTAGTTTGAGAAACCGTCCAACGCTAGACGGCACCAGCGGACACGGCAGCCGAAGCACAAAGAAGGAGGGGGGTCACCCTTGTCCCAGGCTGAACAGCCGCAAAGGGCTGGAACGCGGGACCACACGGTAAGTAAAGGCGGTAAAATAGAAGGCGAGCGGACTACACAGTCGCCCACAAGACCCGAGGACTCGCGGGTGAAAAAAGACACATTGCCCCTGACAGGCCGCGCCAAGGCAGAACACGCTGTGAGGCAGGACGCGTAGGCTGAAGTGTAAGCCCCATAGACGGAAGGAAAGAAGATATCCGCAAAAGGGTGATAAAGGCTGCAACAAGGGGTTAGAGGGAGCAAAAAAGGGGCAGAGTGTCACTAGAAAAAAAACCGGCAGAAACAATAGGGAGCCATAAATAAACAAAACCAGCAACAATAAAACGGGATACTAATATGAAACAAAATATAAGGTAATAATAGCGATAACAACCAAATACAGTGAATAATACAAAACTAGCAGAACATGTGTAGCACACTAGTATGGAGGGTGCTCAGCTGGAGGCTAGCAGCAAACAAGAGGAAGTTGGAGGTTCCAAGGAGTTATTTATGGACTCTTTTCTGTTCCTGATTGGTTGTTTTTGTCTTTTAACAGTTTCTTTGCTGCTGGAGGTTTTGTAGTAAAGAAGTAATGTAAACATGAAGCCTCCTGTCTTGCCATAAAATTACTTTATTATTACATTATATATATATTAATAGAGTGTCTACAGACGGCTGGGGCTCCTTGTAGGAGCGATATGTATCAGGTTATTCTATGGGCTAGGCCCGGAGCTCCTGAATTTGGAGGCCTAACGTTCTCATTTTTGTTAACCCTTCGTTGCCTTACCTGATTCATTTCACTCGCGGGCAAGGAAATTATTTTATTTAAATTTCTGGTTACTTTATATAACTGCAATTGATTCTGAAATACTTTAATGCTTTGATTGCATTGCTATACCGTGGAAAAGTCTCAGCCAGTTATTGTCTGACTTTATTAACCATTAAGCTACCTCACCAGCCTACACTATGCTATATATTTCACTTATTTGGAGTGTGCTCCCTACAACGAAAAAAGGTGTTTTTTTCTCATGCCACATCAGTAACTAGAGTCATGTTTTCTTATTGCTACATGGTTTTCTTTTGGGTCATGGGTTAACGCCATGCTCAGGGGCCTGAGGACTACGATCATGAGGAGGTATCTAATATGCAACTAATTTTTTACATCAACGGATATCATATATTTCCTTGTTTATCCCTAGCCAGATCCAGACCTGCTATTTGGTTGCTATTTTGCCTTCCCCTGCTTCTACTCCGACTGATACCGTTTGGAGACTCTACCAGTTGGGGCACGATTTTGAAGAGACCCTATATACAGAATATACGCTGTGACTATCACCTGCGCATTGAGAGATTTCTCGATAAAACGACAATGTCTGCCAAACAGCAAAAAGTAAAATACTTCCCATGGAAATAAATCATGAGGGTTCACAAGCTTTATCCCAGACTGATGTCGCACAAGATGAGGGGGACTCTATCGCTCAACGAGTGGTGGAAAAACTCTCACCACTACTGGAAGGCAAGTTAGACAGGCCACCTTGGAGGCTGTCAGTCAAGATTTCAAACTAACCATGGACAGATTAGATGAGGCGGAGGAGAGGAATACGACTGTTAGAGGACAAGGTGGATGATCTGGAAAATCAGAGCCGCCGAAACAACTTACTTATTATAGGCCTCCCGGAATCCGTGAATGGCCAGGATCTATATGAATTCCTCTCTCACACACTCCCTACTCTATTGTTTCCAAGCAGACCTGACTTCAAAATTGACATAGAAAGAGCCCATAGGATTGGGCGCCCTTTTCGGGCAGAACAGGAGAGACCAAAACCGGTGATATTCAAACTTCTCAACTACAAAGACAAGCTATTAATCCTCATAGCAGTTAAGAGTATTTTAGACTATTGGTTAAATCCAATAGCTCCTTCCCTTGCCCACTGGAACAAAGTCACGAAAACATTGCTCTTGAAATGGACTTTAGTCCTACAAGATAAAGAAAGGCAGGGAGAAACATTTTTTTGACATATGGGAACCATACATAAACACACTTTCACATAGATTACAACAACAAGTTACTCTGGTCTTTACCTATACAGCATGGTTTTGTTCTTGAGTGCTGTCTTCCTGATTGGTGTTCATCAAGTTTTTCCTAATCTCTCCCCCTAGTTCGAATTCTTCAAAAAGTACATTCCATCAGGCAACTTTATAGTTAACCCCGATGCTCATTGATTTCTATAGATTACACTAGGCCCTGATGATATTGGTTGTTTGCTTAGATCCATCCCTAACTCGGTCATGGTTATGATTTTTTGTTATGATTTATCGTTACATATTAAGTATCCTGCCACTGTTTGTCTCTACTACCCTGTTTTCACACTGCAATGGGTAGGGGATATATACACATGATGGAATTATATCAGTATCTGTGGCGGAACCCTCCATCACTGGGGCCACTGTAGAGGCCTGACAGCCAGCCTCCTCCCTATTGACTATGGGCCATGGCTTTGTAAAGACTTCTGTGGCTACCCCCAGCAGTATATCATCCCATCACTTGGTAAAGGGATCTCTGGCAGACAGCCAGGATCTGCAACCAGGAAGTGACCACCATAGTTTTACTTTAATGTTGTATAAGTCAGTGTCCCCCCCCCTTCCCCAAGTTCCACCACTACAAACCTTTACCCTGGCCAAACCTTGGAACTGATTTGGGCCAGTAATAGATACTTACTTTACTCACTTCATTACTTTATTTCCTCTTTGTGACTGGTTCTCAAAAATTATAAAACGGCAAGAGGCCTTTAGCCTTTAACACGGCAGTCCACGATGTAGATGTGATTTATTAAACATCATGTGTAAAGACGTGAGGGGTACATTTTGCTATATACGTTCTGTATACTGTTCAATTCGATCACTGAACTGGTGCATTTGTTTTTTTTCTTGCATCTATGTAACATGTGGAAAGAGCTTGTCACTTTCTTATATTTGCTCTCTTTTCGAATAAGCAGTTGATAAAAAAATAAATAACAATATATACCGTATTGGCCTGATTATAGGCTGGACCCTTATAGTTTGTTGCTATTTTAAAGAAAATTTATTTTTAAAGAAAAAATGCACAATAGTGGAATGGTAAGACTTAAAGTGGGGGGAGAAAGTGTGGCCTATAATTGGGCCAATACGATAATTAGTGAATAAGATTAATACACAATAAGACATACTGGTACAGAAAAGGAAGAGGGCCCTGTTGTTGTGAGCTTACAATCTATTAGGAAATTATTGTACTAAATATATTTGTGTTGGTATGCCCAGTAACAATGACTTGACTGTTTAGCAAACTTATAGCCAATGGCATATTTACCTTTGGTGTTGCCCTAGGCCTAACCTAGAGCAGCACCACCAGCTGTCCCCTCAGTTTCTGGCCTCTCCTAAGATATGACACCATATCTCAACACTCAGCGCTCAGTGTTGACTCAGCACAGTCCTTCATAATGTTGACATTTTAGGCCAGAATATAGTAAACAACTTTGCTTGATTTATCCTTAAATAAGGAAAAAAATGTTAAGAAAAGGGAAAAAGTAGAATATCTATAAATACTTATTTCTGTGAGTATAATCAATGATTCTCCATTTGTAATTTCCATAAACAAAAAAAAATATATATATAAATCAGTATTAATATAAATTCATGTGACGGTTTTTATTTTCATTCTACTCCTTTTATTCCTAGATTGCATGTGCAGTTTTTGCTGCACTTCTCCATTTCTTCTTCTTGGCGGCCTTTACTTGGATGTTTCTAGAAGGCGTTCAACTTTACATCATGCTCATTGAGGTGTTTGAAAGTGAGCACTCAAAAAGAAAGTATTTTTATTTGGTGGGCTATGGAATACCTGCTCTGATTGTATCCGTGTCTGCAGCAGTAGATTACAGAAGTTATGGAACAGATAAAGTGTAAGTATTCAACTACTATTTTATGACTATTTTATGTATCAGTATCTCTCATTCATGTCATCATACATCTTGCATACATCTAACATTTCAAATCACAAACCTTTTGTGACAGATTATACAGAGGTGAAAATAGAGAGTTAACCCTACAGAAACCTTCTGTAATATCCGGCTAAGACCTGAGTCTTCATTTTGAGGGTGGGCCAATTGGCAACAGCGTCTATTTTGGCAGGTTCTGGTTGTCACCCACTACCCACCCTGTGCCCTAGGTAAGATACCTCCGGCTATGCCTTTTGTACATTTTCTGGCTTCAGGGTTAGACCCGCAGCCCTAATGCGATCTAACATGACGCAGAGGTGAACTACGTGTTCTTTCCAGGTTTTGCTGTATATTGCGATGTCATCAAAGTATGCAATGGCATAGTCTTGGAGACCATTGAGGTGTTGATTAGCCCTCTTAGCTGCCCCATTGGTCTGAGGGTGATAAGCTGAGGAAAAGGCCAGGGATATACCCAGAATCTTACGAAACTCTCACCAAAAACGTGCTATAAACTGCAGTCTCCTCTCGGAGACAATCTCAGTGGGCATCCCATGGAGGTGAACTACTTCGCGTATGAAGAGATTGGCTTCATACGGAAGTGGTATGCATTTTTCTTAATGGTATCATATGAGCCATCTTGGTGAAGCAGTCTACCACCATGAGTATCACAGTTTACCCCTTTGAGTTTGATAAATAAAAAATAAAGTTCAAACTGGGGGGGCGTGGCTAATATCTAACAAGATCGCAGCTTAATCCTTTAGCTCTGTGCATCCATCCTGATTTGTCTCTAATTAGCGGACAACATTTTACAATATGGGCAAAAACAACAAAGCCCCTGTAACACCTTAACCCTCTGGGGTTATAGAAAAATTGTCTCTTACCTCGGTGCGCTCCTTCTTTCAAGGCACTACAGATTAAGACTCGCAGGGCTCATTTCATAAACCAGTCTGCCAGTCTGGTGTGTGAGAGCTCAGCGGAGGTCCTCGCAGGCCTGAAAACTGCAGATACAACCCGAGGAGAATATCAGCTACCTACAAAAGAAGACATGTATGTGATTATCGAACAAGCCACGCAGGGTATTAGTACTGACCTCTCTGAGATTAAAACTGAAATACGGAGGATTGGGGACCACGTGCCATCTCTAGAGGAAGAAAACCTGAAGATTTGCAAACCAATGGACACACTTGCAGCACAACTGATCCCACGATCAGGTACACTGAATTATCTGCCTCTGAAACAGCCTGCCTGTGCCAACACTGCCTCTTTAGCAACCTGCCTGTGCCAACTCTGCCCCTGAAGCAGCCTGCCTGCCTGCGCCAACTCTGCCCCGTAGCAGCCTGCCTGCCTGCGCCAACTCTGCTCCTAAAGCAGCCTGCCTGCCTGTCCTATCTATGCCCCTGAAGCAGCCTGTCTGCCTGTGCCAATTGTGCCCAGGGAACAGCCTGGTGTCCTTTTGCTTCAGTATCACCAACAACAATATTTGACCCTTCTCATTTTATACATGGTCAGTTTTCCCCTAATTGGTTTAAAAAGGTCTGTGCACCTACTTCCACAATTTTCTACTGACCAGTGGATGTTCTGACTGCACCTGCACCTGCACTTAAACTGCATTCTGGAGTGGTCAATTTTTCTTATATTCTGCATGGAGGTTATTTTGTATACGTTGGCTTCAACAGTCCCACACCGAATGTGTCTTCTTCAGCTACAAGTGGCAAGAGTGTGGGTGTCATTGAGTTTGACACATCTGTCATACTATTGTTGTATGTAATCTGAGCAGCATTTGCTATACACATTAACGTATGTGACTTTTACTGGGACAGGTCATAGCATCCACTGTTGAATATTCTCTTTACATTTTATTATTGTTTTATATTTTAGTTGTAAGGTTTGTTGTGTATTTAACAACATCTTGAGGATAGAGCCCCCTTTGGCTATCACCAACATGCTCACCTAATGAGCCTGGTGTACAAGGCTCACTGCCTTACCACTAACACCTGCATTGTAAGGACTACACTTTACATATTTGTGCTATATGGTGATGTGCATGGTGATATCCTGTAGCATGCCTCTTTGCACCCGAGAGATGCTTAAATCTGATATATTTGGGAATTTGCTGGTCCCCTGGAGACCATGGTAACTCTACCATACAGCTTTTATACACCTTCAATTCAAGGTCTTATGCACATTAACACCACGTGTATAGCTATGTGCCATACCTATTCACCTATGGCATATTTATCACAATCCTGATTACAAGGCAAGGTTATAGCGCATACTAGAGGATCAGCACTCTAAGTTCCTTCAAAGAGTTTATACATTTTTTTATATATGCACTTTAACTTGCATTTTCCAAGTACAATGCCTTGCTATATTATACCTAATATAAGATATGCTTCAGGTTATGTAAACACAATGGATAATACCCTTGTAATTTACAGACTATCAACAGAGTAATTGTTATTGTTACAGCTTTCTTTTGTACGCCCATCAGATCCTACTGGCTCCTATGCTTTTGGGATAGGGGTCTGAGTTTCTAGACCAACTTTTCAGTCACTTGGCTCACAACTCGATGCAATCACATCCAGAGTTTATAAAGCTCCATGCTTAGTTTTTGGTGTTTTTAATCTCTTTGTTTATATTGGTTATTATTTTTGTTGCTCCGGTATGGTTGCTGTCCCTCTTGGTCATCATCCGACTCCCTACATATGGTACCAGATCTCATTAAAGTTACTTCTTTAAATATTAGAGGCCTCAATAAACCACAACAGCGATCCAAATTACTGGATACCCTCCATACATATAGATCCCACATAGCTTTTATACAAGAAACACATTTCAAACATACCAAGGAATTTAAACATATGGATAAATACTGCTTTTTTATCTAGTTCTCCTGATTCCAAAACAAAAAGTGTTACCACCTTGATTCATAAAGCTCTTCTGTTCCAACTTTTGGATGTCTGGAGGGACAGGAGGTCATTTTTTGTAAAGTGTTTTATTGATCAACAAAAGGTCACGCTGGCAAATATTTATGCTCCCAACCGGAATCTGTCAATTTTTCCAGCATTTTATGTAAATTAGCAGATTACCAGGATGGTTTATGGTTGGTGGTGTCCTTACTATGGTTCTTGATCCTAAATTGGATGCTTCTTCTGGAAAATCCCATATTCCTTTTGTAAAAATTAAAAAAGTGAAACACTTAGTCCATCTTAACCAACTAATAGGAACTTGGAGAGCCTTATTCACCACATAATTGGATTATACTTTGTATTCTCCAACACACACCAGGTAGACCAGAATAGACACACTTTTTCATTGGTATCCAATCCTTGAGCGACCAAGCTCTGGTCCACGTAACTATAAAATTCCAGAATTTAGCAAAAACAATCCTGGTTTTGCAGACTTAATGACGACACCCATGTAACACATTTTAAGAAACTACTTCTCAGACAATGCTTCCCAGGATACCCCTTTTCTAGTGGTGTAGCGGGCACATAAAGCTGTAATGAAGGGACATTTAATCAAAGTAAGAGCCAAACATAAAAAACGAGCTAGGGGACAAACCTGACAAGCTGCTAGCCAGGGCCCTCGGGGCTAAAAGGGCACTGACATATATCCTGAAAGTAAGAAATTCCCGTGGCTCCCTGCACTATGACACCAACAAAATAGCGGAGTGTTTTCATGCCTTTTACCAAGAATTGTACAATTTATCTGCAGTGGATAAATCCAATCCTAGATATTTTGATCTGTTAGAATCGTACATTGACAAACATTTAACACAAAATCTAGATGATCTTTTTCCTTGGAGGCCCCTATTGTTCTTAAGGAGATTGAGGCCACTTTAAAGCTGGCCTCACAGGAAAAAAGCCCAGGACCTGATGGATTTACTCCCCTTTATTACAAATTAGACCCGCACACTAACCTGGCCTTTATTTCTGTGATCCCTAAACCTGATAAAGATCCAGAGTTCTGTGGCAGTTATGTACCAATATCTAATCAATTCAGATATTAAGCTTGTAGCTAAAATCATGGCTCTCAGATTGCAGCATTTTACACCCACCCTGGTCCACCCAGACCACGTGGGCTTTGACCCTGGTAGGGAGGCCAGGGATAATATGATCAGAGTCGTCGACCTCTTAGCATATGCACAGCATCATAGCCTTCCTTGTATGTTGGCCTCAATGGATGCGGAAAAGCCTGTCAGGCGCAGGAAGCAGATGGTAATGTCCAAGCGGCAGTACAAAGGGGCAAATCCATAAGAGAAGTCGGGGTCACGGTCCAAAGGCCGGGGCAGGCGGATAGCAATCGAAACCGGGTCACAGGCCAAAGGTTGGGGCAGGCAGCTAACAATCAGAAACGGGTTCAATGCAAGGGTCAGGAAACAAGTATCGTCCACAGTACTCAGAGCAGGTAACACACAGGTATACATCTTAACGAATAAGCACTGTGTGTAGGAACTGCTGGGGTTATATAGGGATGGCAGGTGTATGTCCCTCCCCCCGGTCTAACTACCCTCCAATCCCCTACTTGGGAGAAGAGAGGTGGAGTAAACCTCCTCCCCTCATTCACCTGAGCGTCTCCTATGGAGTCGCTACAACTTTAAATACTTACTATTGAAGGCGCGTCCATGTGTGAGGGACGCTGTCTGCCATGCGGCGGCGTGTCAGGCACATACCATTCGGCGTACGGTACGCGCCATCCGGGCTCCAGGACGTACCTCCCGGGGAAGACCGCGTCGGCTCGCGGCAGGCTCCTGGTCCCTGGCACCAGCTCGGGCAGCGTGTTCTTCACTCCCCGCGTTCAAGCGGGGAGCCGGGGAACATGTTGGCGACGCGGTCCAGGTCCCCATGAAGGGAGCGACGCTTCGGCACGCCGCTCTGATTCCCTCTCCTCCTGCTGTCTGTGTGCAGGAGGGAGGGGGAGGAGTGAGGGTACAGGATTCCTCTGGAGGGGCGGCACCTCTGGTGCCGTCTCTCATGAAAGATGTGGTTGGGGGCAGTACGGAGGGTGGAGATCTGGACGTGACCGAACTCCAAGCTCCTGAACCTGATCTCTGCCTGTGACCTGACTACATTATTGATTGCTGCCTGAACCTGATTTATTCACTCGTGCCCTATCTCCACTATTACTCTGGACTGTTCCTCATATCCTCCGGTGGTCCTGCATTCTGGGGTCCTTCTACCTTGCTAACACAGACACTTGCTGGTGTCTGACACGGCGCGACCACACCGCGTGGCCCGCCGGCCATGCGACGGAGATGCCGGCGGCCCCGGACCTCTGTACGGCACGGAGGACCTCCAAATGGGGTAAGAGGGGGCCTCCATGCCTGACAAAGCCGTTCGACAGAGTGGCCTGGCTATATATTTTTAGAGTCCTTTCTAAATTAAGCCTAGGGACCAATTTTCTCAATAAACTCAAAGCTCTGTATAATCCACCTTCTGCTCAGATCAAAATTAATGGTATGCTGTCTCACTGGGTCACCTTGTCGATTGGCATGCGCCAGGGCCCCCTTTAGCCACTACTTTTTTTTGTTGGCAATGGAACCCTTGGCAAATGCTCTTAGAGCAAATTCCAGAATGTTGAACATCCCCATTCAAGGTACTGTTCACAAATTAGCTATAAATGCAGATGACATGCTATGTATGATCACTAATCCCTACTCATCTCTGAAGCACATTATACTCTCTCTCATTATAACATCAATTTATAGAAGTCTGAGCTCCTGGGCATTAATATTCCTGAGCCAATTAAGTGTAAAATGTTTAATACTTTTTCTTTTAGATGGTGCAAGGTCTCAATGAAGTATTTGGGTCTTAAATCCCCTCAAATGTATCCCAATTAGCAGCCCTGAATTATTCAACACTACTTTCCACTATCATGTCTGATTTGCGTTAATGGAGTCTGAATGTTCCTAAGCAGTGGATTCAGGTGGATTCAAATGTGCTGTGGCTGCCAGAGAATTATAGAAAATCAACAACCACAGACCACCCCACTATTACTCCTACTTAGCAAGTTTTTAGGAAACTCTGCCTGAGGTTTGGTATATCCTCCTGTCCGCTGTTCCCATTATCAAATAACCCAGTCTTCTCCCCAGGTCTTCTGGGTAGACATATGAGGACGTTCACTCCTCCACATTTGGGTATTTTGAGAATTTTCCATGTTCTCAAAGGAGATGATTTCTTGCCATTGTCTGAATTATCTCAAGTCTCTCCGCTTCCTTTTCAGGTCCATTTTCTGTTTCACCAACTGAAACACTTGACATCATTCCTACCAGGACTACAGTTCTCTCGGTCCCTAACTGAGTTGAAAAGTCTCTATGTTGAGCCCCCTGTGACCTTGCACCTTCTTTCAAAGTTATATGCTCTCCTTACTTTGGGTCATGGGTTGACAGAACCTTACTATATGACTTTGTGGGAGAGGGACTTGAACATTTCACTTCTGGAAAAGGACTGGGATAATGTACTTGTGGCTATACATAGGGAATTCATATCCAGTAAAATACAGGAATGCTCTTTCAAGTTATTGATTCGTTGATACAAAGCTTAATTGTTTCTTTGCATAACCCCACAGACTCATGGAGATGTGGTTCTGGTGGACATGTAAGGATATTTGCCCATTTTGGGAGAAGGTTGCCCGTGTGATTCGGGAGGTCAATGACTCTGATTTTGTAGCTAACTGCTTGCCTCTTCGCTTATGGGTTATAAAAGATCTCTTACAAATGCTGCCAAAGCAATTATTCTCAGATTTTGGAGATCTCCAGGTCCTCCTCCTATAAACATTTGGCTAATTAAGGTTAACTTCATATTGCAGATGGAGGACCTGGTGATGTCTGCAAAGGGTCTTGCATATAAAAATGGGCTTAAGTGGATGCCCTGGAAATCTTTTCTTTCTTCCCCTCTATTTGCTGAAATGTGTGGTTCCTCTCGAGAGATTTCCTATGAGAGGTATGTTACCTACTCGTAGTTTTCCAATCTTCTATCCCTTTAGGCACTCAAAGACAGAGACCAATGTAACATTTGTACTCGAATGTCGAGTTCAGTGTACACCTCTTTACTATCATATCACAATTGTTTTGTAAATGCACATTGTATGTATGCTTGATCCTCGACTATTTGTAACATGATATGATACCTATGAAACATTGTATGTCTAGCTTATCAATAAACAGACAATTTATTAAGATGAATGGAGACTGGGAACAAAAAAAGAGCCCATCTGGCCTGCCAAAGATTGAGGCATTTGGCGGATTCAATATACTGTGATCAGTCAGAATCAACATAGGAACTGGGACACCCTCCAGTAGATCGCGCCACTCTTCCAAAGCAAGGATGAAGACAAGAAGCTTCTTGTCACTGACATCGTAGTTTCTCTCTGCAGGAGTGAATCTCCTTGAAAAATAATTACAAGCATCCAAGCATCCACTGTACAGGGCTCTTTGGGAGAGAACTGCTCCAATCCCCAGACTCAACCTCTAGGACAAATGGTAATTGTGGATCCAGATGTCTCAAGGTTGAGGCCAATCCTTGATGGCTTGTACCTTGGATGGATCCAATTCAAAACCCTCCGGGGTTATGATGTATTATAAGAATGTGACCTTGTAGACATCAAAAGCACATTTCTCCTGTTTGGCGTATAGTCCATGTTGCCAGAGTTATGCTAAGACACGACAGACGTGTGTGTGGTGAGTAGGGAGGTCTGAAGAGTAGATGAGAATATTGTCCAGATATACCATGACAAACTATTGAAGGAAATCCCTGAGACAGTTGATGAATTCTTGGAAGAGCGCTAGGGCATTGCACAAGCCAAATGGCATAACTGTGTATTCATAATGTCCAGATCGGGTGTTAAAAGCGGCCTTCCATTTGTAACCTGTTCAAATCCTGACAAGGTTATAGGCTCCCCGGAAATCTAATATGGTATACATCTTGGCCCTACGTAGCTTGTCAAATAGTTCAGAAATTAAATGTGTTGCGTCTAGTAATCTTAGGTCCCATGTAGTCAATACAAGGGTGCAACTCTCCATTCTTTTAAAGAACAAAGAAGAAACCTTCTCTGATAAAACCTCGTCTGAGATTCTACTCGATGTATAACTTCATGGCCTTAGTCTCAGGGATGGACAGTGGGTAGACCTGGCGTCTGGGTGGCATGCTCCCCTGGTGTAAGTCAATGGGGCAATTGTAAGGCCTGTGGGGAGGTAGTTTTTATGCCTCTTTCTTGTCAAACAAATCTGCAAAGCTCTAGTTTAGGCAGAAGCAAAGTAGGTGGTGGGATCAAAATGTCTCACCCGGTTGAGGCAATGAGCATTGCAGGACTTGCTCCAGGCAACGATCTGTCTGGTGCGCCAGTCAATAGTCGGGTTGTGGGATTGTAACCACGGGAACCCCAGAATGAGGGGAATGGAAGGAGAATGAATCACGAGGAACTGCAGTTGTTCCATATGAACTAATCCCACCAAGAGAGTAAGATATGATGTAGTGAGGGTAACCTTTGCAGGATGAAGAGGTCTTCCGTCAATAGATATGGGATTGGCTCTAGGAAGCTTGAGAATCTGCTATTGGTTGCAGACAACGGAGCCAATAAAATCATCAAAGGCTCCGGAGTCCAGGAAGGCCTTAGTGATGATGGACCCCGTCGACCAGACCAGATGTTCGGATCTGGCCGCTCCCAATTGCATTGGTTCCTCTGGAGTGTTGGAAGAAGTGGTAGAAGCAGTTAATTGTGGAGCAAGACGTATATTGGGTTATCGTCCTCTCTCACAAAGGCATGGATCACAGACAACGGTAGTCCACAAACTGAGGGTTTAAATATCTCTCCAAGCTTTAGGACACTCGTATCTGTCTAATTAGGAAGGTGTGGTAAATTTGATAAAAAGTCCCTTTAATTACTAATATGCATGACATAGCTGTCCACATATCCGCGCCCTGCTCGGGTCCTCTGTTGCTCGCAGGAGCACACGCCTTCACTTGTGGAGGATGCGGAGACCTGCTGCTGGTTCCTTTGAGACGAGCAGGAGTCTGAATGTGAGGACTGCGTCTCAGCTCCCCTGCTTGCGAAGCTACCTGGAACCTCACGAACTGTCATGCTCAGTAAGTAAATCAGTAAAGCAGATCTTTTTTGGTGCAGCAGGGGTAGACCTTTGTCTGCCTTCTGCTTATGTTGAAAAGGATATGGTCATCAGCAATGACGGATGAGTCAAGCATCACATCTTCCAGTAATAATGCAGCTTTTGCTTCAGGCATTGGCAACAACAGCAAACCCACAACAGCTGGCACCAGCAGCAGCTGCTGCCAAAACAAAGGGCTTAGTGACGCCTCAGCCTTCTCAAATAGTTTCCCAGAGGGAGGTAGGACAGGGACATCCACTGCACAACTTACCCTAGAACACTCTGGAGCTTTGCATTCAAGGGACATGTAAAAGCAGCCTGTAAAATACGGTGACATGACTGCTTGGTTAGCTTATCACTCTCATAGGTGCTTCCTTCTCCATGAGTGAGGGGAAGCTGTTCAGGCAGCTGCTAGAGACCATCGCTCCCCAGTACCGCCTTCTCTGTCACACCACCTGCAGCATAATTGTACTGCCCTCCCTTTACCAAGTCTTGTTTATAATTGTTCAAGGACGAGCTGTACAAGGCAGCCGGACAAACCATTCACTTCACGCCCCTAGTGCACAGCATGCCTTTTTTTCCCCTGACGGCACATTGGCTGCCCAAATATTTGGAAGAAAGTAGCACTGTTTCTGGTGTAGTCACACAGGGTGACATGATGGGCAGAACTGGAACAGAAAGGCAGTAGGGTTAAAAATCCTTCCTACTCCATGCTGAAGTAATGGATGAGCAGTACACATCAGCCCACATTTTAGCAGCTCTTAGGAAGGTGCAGTGGATTGGACCACAGGCAGTGGAAAAGGGAATGGTGGTGACTGACAGAGCAACAAACATGGTGAAAGCAGTTAGAGGTGAGGTGCTAGGCCTACCTGGTCCAGGAGAGAAGGAATCTTGTGCAGGAAGGCTGAACTTTGCACAACCCACTAAGTAGAAGGCAGCACTGCTAGTAGACTGCTAGTAGTGAGCTGAGCAGGGAGCGGGTGTTGGAGAGTGAAGCCGACGATGAGCAGACCACCGGAACTCTGGTGCAAGAGGTACGATTCCCAGAGACGTGAGACGTACGATTCCCACGTCGCTTCCGGCGCCGCCTCCTCAATTCGCGGCACACCGTCTACTAGACACGTGCACGAGCTCTCCAACAATACTTTTTGCTTTCCCGACACGTAGGCGTGGCGTTCACTAGCGGGCAATTCAAAAACTGAGCACTGAGACTCATTCAGTGCTCAGTTATTGTGCTGTGCAGTCCTTTTGTGATTACTCCTTACGTTGAGATTGACCCTTCGTGTACCAGACCCGGCTTTCCATTAGATTGACCCTTTGTGTACCAGACCCGGCTTTCTATGAGATTGACCCTTCGTGTACCAGACCCGGCTTCCTATGAGATTGACCCTTCGTGTACCAGACCCTGCTTTTCCTGTGATAACCCTTTGTGTACCAGATCCGGCTAATGTTCTTCTGCCTGCTTCCTGCCTTCGGTCTCCACCTATATTTTTTAGGAACTCCTCTTAGGGTTCCCTACACAGGGTCAGGAACAGGCAGGAAAGGGTCAACAGGTAAATTCAGGGGAAAGCAGGGAAACAAACCGCCAAGTTGCTTTTAGAGACTCCAAACAACAACTGAGTATTAGCCCTTGCTACTTTGGTCGATACTAGTACCACCCAAGCTTCCCAAAGTCAGAGTAGTGCCTTTGAAATGATGAAGGCCTATCTCTAGGAACTGCCACCACCACCTTGTACTTACCCTCTACGTTATTGGGACTAGAAAGCTGTTGTCTGGCCAGGCCTCTCCTTAGTGGCCCACCAGTTGCTTTCATGCCCACCGCCAGTGTCCAAAGTGTCCCCACACCTGGTGCAGCAGAGGCCTTTCTTAAAAGTCATCCCAAATTAGGTTACCCACCTCTCAATATTCAAAGTACATGCAGTTCTAGTGCTACTGCTCTGTCTCCTTTCTTACTCTGTGGGATAAAATATTTGATTTTCATTAATATTGGGGCAATTCGGTCCTGCATGCTTGTGCCTATTTTTCAAGGCCAGTGGCGTCGCTACCTTTTGCTCCCCCCGCCGATTTGGAACCACCTAACGGATTGCCCAGGAAAGTCCCGCAATGGGACTTTAAGTCCCGGGCAGCCTCAAACGCTTTATTTTAATTTTTTTTTGACGTGGAAGAGAGAGAGGGGCAACCTCTCAGCAAAAGCTCGGCCCCCCTCACTCTCCTCCACGAGGCCTCTACCTCCATCACGCTGAAGCAGTGCGCGCCGCGGCAGACCAGGAAGATGGAAGCCTCGTTCTCCGGCTGCAGGTGAAGGGAGTGGGGGTAGAAAGTGATAAGGGAGAGAGTGGGGGTAGAAAGTGGTAAGGGGGGGAGTGAGAAAGAGGGTAGTAAGAATATTGAATTGAAGTAAAGTGTGAATGAGTGAGATGCATTGTCTGAATGAGGGAGAGCATGAGTGGATGAATTGTCTGAATGAGGGAGAGCATGAGTTAATATGTGGATGAATTGTCTGAATGAGGGAGAGCATGAGTTAATATGTGGATGAATTGTCTGAATGAGAGAGAGAGCATGATTTAATATGTGGATGAATTGTCTGAATGAGGGAGAGCATGAGTTAATGTGTGGATTAATTGACTGAATGAGGGAGAGCATGAGTTAATATGTGGATGAATTGTCTGAATGAGGGAGAGCATGAGTTAATATGTGGATGAATTGTCTGAATGAGGGAGAGCATGAGTTAATGTGTGGATGAATTGTCTGAATGAGGGAGAGCATGAGTTAATGTGTTTGTGTGTATCATAGATGTATAATTGTGGAAGGGCAAAGATAGCACTAGCAGGATATTTGAGCTTTGGGGACCGGCACAGGCAGGGTGTATATGGGACAAAGATGGTACAGGCTAGGCAAGTTGACTTGCGCTGGGCTATTTGAGGACAAAGATGGCAAATCTTATGTGTGTTATCTGGGTGCTGGCCAGGTTCTATGTGGGCAGTGTGGACGCCAGGGCTGACTTTGGGGTGTGCAACCTTTGATCTATACAAAAAACAGAAACTGTCTACGCTTCTTACCCTAATAAAGTTGGCAACAAATACATAAACATAATATAAATGAGAGGTTTTGGTTATATGAATCGGCCAAAGCATAATTAAGCTCACCCGCCACGTCAAGGCACACTCTCAATAGGGTGAGAACCTACTCTCACCTCCTACATAGTGGGCACACAAAGCAGTTTTATACTGCTACCAAAACCTTATTAATGTGTTGGGGGAGGTGCAATTAAACCTCCTCCCTATTAACCCCTGGACAGCAAGCTGCAACCAGACTGATGAGGAGCCAACAACCTCAAATATGTGATCTATGCCTGTAATATAGGGGGTTTTAAATACACCTTTAATGCCGAGTTTTTATGTGAATTCCAATTGATCTGTACCTGCAAAGCTGGGTTTGTGTGTTATTCTGCAGATCCATATCTGCTATGCTATGTTTCCATACATTATTTATGTATACTTGCAAATACAGGGTTTGTATGTCTTGTTCAGTTGATTAATACCTGTAGTGCTGTTTCCATGTATTTATTTGATCTATACCTGCAATGCTATGTTTCATATATATTATTATTGTATACCTCTAAATACAAGATTTGTATGTCTGTTTCTGTTTATTTGATATATACCTTCAGTGCTGAGATCACAAGTGAATTTCAATTGATCTATACATGCAAAGCTGGGTTTGTGTGTTAATGTGTTGATCTATACCTGCTATCGGCAGCAGGGTCTAATATTTATATATATATATATATATATATATATATATATATATATATATATATATCGGCAGCAGGGACTAATATTAATATATATATCGGCAACTAGGGCTAATATTAATATATATGGGCAGCAGGGGTTAATATATATATATCTCAGCAGGATCTAATATTTATATCAATTGTCAGCAGGGTCTAATATTAGGCCCTGAAATCATGTAGTGGAAAATTTAAGGTATTGTGTTGTTTACTCTATAATATTTATTTCAAGGATTAGTCGTACTAAATTGTGGCTTCAGGCTTCCCATGTTGAATGATCAAGTATTGTATTGTCCAATAACAAAAGTATCATTCCATAGCACATTATATATGTTTTTTTCAGTGGTATGATTTAATGGTGGAAATTATTAATGCCCCCCCCAGTTTGACTGTGGTATCTTGTGTGCCCCCCCTATTTATTGTTTCTAGAGTCGCCACTGGTCAAGACACAGTGCCCTTGCTACCGGGAATTTTTTTTTAAATTATATAATATTGGGGGAAATTCAGACCTGCACCAAGAGGCTGCATTTCCCTATAATCTGTCAGTGCTTGCCTGCCTGCCAAGCCCCAATGCCATACTGCTGCTGCTTCTGCCTCTTTTTTCTTCCTTACTTTGGGAGAAGTGCCTGCTCAGTGCCCTACTACTGGTGCTGTTGCTGCTCATCTTCCTTAATCTCCTTCCTTACTCTTACATTGGTCAATTATTTTAAATTTTTTTTTTAATATTTGGGAAATTCAGTACTGCATCAATAGCTAGATGTCTGCCTACCAGTGTCTGCCTACCATGTCTGCCTACCATGTCCTGATCCTCAAAGTCCTTGCTTACTCTTGGGGGGCCGTGCAACCTTCTATGGCTCAATCTGCTTCCTTACTTTGAGGGATCAATTCTTAACATTTTAAAAAATAATTTGGGAGGAAATTCAGTGTCCTGTAACATGGGGCTGGGTATGTGCCAGTGTCTACCGACTCCCATTGGTCGTAACTACTGCTGCTGTATTGACTTCCGTACTCCGAGGGATCAATTAATCTAAATTGTCCAATTTTCGGTCCTATCTAGAAGAAGAGACACAAACAAGGTGAAGAAAGGTAGATTCAATAACATAAGTAAAGGGGGGGAGAGATATATATCGTATTTGCTCGATTATAAGACGAGGTTTTTTTCAGAGCAAATGCTCTGAAAAATACCCCTCGTCTTCTAATCGGGGTCGTCTTCTAATCAGACCTCAAATAGAGGTCTGATTAGGAGACTAAGATCCAGATCCCCCGCACCGCTGCAGGGGACCTGGATCCTCCTGTCTCACCCGACTCCCCCCCCCCATCATACACACACTTACCGGTGCTTCCTGCTGTGTTGCCGGGGCAGCGGGTTGACGTCTACGCGATCCGCGTAGACAACGTCCGCTGCAGCCGGAAGGAGGTGTGGCTAGCAGCGGGGGTTGTCTGCGTCCGTCGCATAGACCTTCCCCGACTGTCAGAGATCAGAGTTCCCCGCACCGGTGCGGGGAACTCTGATCTCTGACAGGCGGGGAAAGTATACGCGACGGACGCATACAAACCCCCGCTGCTAGCCACACCTCCTTCTGGCTGCAGCAGAAGGCGACGTCAACCCGCTGCCCCGGCTGGAAGCACCGGTAAGAGAGGGGGGAGAGCGGGGGAAGGGGGGGGGAGAGTGTGTGTGTGTTAGTTAGTTAGTTAAATGGGGGTATAGGGTGTGTGTGTTAAATGGGGGCATAGGGCATTTCTGGAGTGGCGTTAAGGGGGCATTTAATAGAGCACTCTGCCTCCTGAAATGCCTTATACCTCCCTATATGCCACTCTGCCCCATAATATGCCTTTTAACCCCCTAAATGGCAGAGTGGCATATAGTGGTATAAGGCATTTCTGGAGGCAGAGTGCTCTATACAATGCCTTTTAACTCCCTTAATGCCACTCTGCCTCCTGAAATGCCTTATACCTCCCTATATGCCACTCTGCCCCATAATATGCATTTTAACCCCCTAAATGCCAGAATGGGATATAGGGGTATAAGGCATTTCTGGAGGCAGAGTGGCACATAGGGGGTCAAAAGGCATACCATGGGGCACAGTGGCATATAGAGGGTTAAAAGGCATATCATGGGCCACAGTGCCATATTGGAGTGGCAAGCCTGGGGGCAGATGTGCGTAACTGGGGGACAGGTTGGAAAATACAAGAAATAAAAACAAAAAAAATCTTTTTCTCAATCATAGCTTTTATTTAAAAAAATAGTTTACATGAATTAACATTTACTGGTAAAACTTTTTTCCTTTGGGGTCGTCTTATATTCGGGCTTTTTCTTTTTTTCCTAAGTTAATATTCAGATTTTGGGGGGTCGTCTTATAATCAGGGTCGTCTTATAATCGAGCAAATACGGTAAAATTAAATAAGAAACATATAACCTTATTTTTTCTCTTTTTATGCTTATTTGAGTCTATTTTGTTTAGACTCCAATGCATTTTCACGCATGAAAACGGATGAATGCTTTCTTTAGTTTTTAGTTTTTCCGTCCCTGGCTTCCCACAGTGAAAGCAGTATTCATACTTTTCCTACATGCTCTGTAGTGCTCTACTGAAGTCAATGGGAGTAGCAGCACCCAATTACAGTGTCCGATTAGCATATGCAGTACTGTGCAAAAATTTTAGGCAGATGAAAAAATGCTGTGAAGTAAGAATGTTTTAAAAAAAGACATGTTAATAGTTTTTTTATCAACTATATATATTTTTATCAAATAAATATTTGGTGTGACCACCATTTGCTTTCAAAACACCATCAATTCTTCTAAGGAACTCGACAGGTGGGTTGTTTCAACCATCTTAGAGAACTAACCACAGTAAATTGAATTGGCCGGCTTCAAGATGTTCCTTGTAGGACATGGGCGCAGGATGATCAGATGTTAAATTTCCAAACTGCAAAACACACACCTCCCAAATGTGGTCTTCAGTCCCCAAACAACTCATCAAACCAATGCATTTGAAATACCCTGGGGTGTCTAGTTTCCAAAAATAACAAGAATTGTCCCGCCCAGGATGGTTTTGAAAAAGCAATACTCTACTTGTACTTATTGTCCTATTAAAAACATGGGGTATTTCTAAGCTCGGTACAAATATTAGAATCTATTTACCATTTTTTTCCTAGCTTTTGTAGATGATTTTTTTATAGTACCGTATTTGCTCGATTATAAGACGAGGTTTTTTTCAGAGCAAATGCTCTGAAAAATACCCCTCGTCTTCTAATCGGGGTCGTCTTCTAATCAGACCTCAAATAGAGTCTGATTAGGAGACTAAGATCCAGATCCCCCGCACCGCTGCAGGGGACCTGGATCCTCCTGTCTCACCCCCCCCCCATCATACACACTTACCGGTGCTTCCTGCTGTATTGCCGGGGCAGCGGGTTGACAGCCGGGGAAAGTATACGCGACGGACGCATACAAACCCCCGCTGCCAACTCCACCTCCTTCCGGCTGCAGCAGAAGGCGACGTCAACCCGCTGCCCCGGCTGGAAGCACCGGTAAGAGAGGGCTGAGAGGGGAGAGAGAGGAGAGAGGAGAGGGGAGGGGAGGGGGGGGAGAGAGTGTGTGTGTGTGTGTTAGTTAAATGGGGGCATAGGGCATTTCTGGAGTGGCGTTAAGGGGGCATTTAATAGAGCACTCTGCCTCCTGAAATGCCTTATACCTCCCTATATGCCACTCTGCCCCATAATATGCCTTTTAACCCCCTAAATGCCAGAGTGGCATATAGGGGTATAAGGCATTTCTGGAGGCAGAGTGCTCTATACAATGCCTTTTAACTCCCTTAATGCCACTCTGCCTCCTGAAATGCCTTATACCTCCCTATATGCCACTCTGCCCCATAATATGCATTTTAACTTTTTTCCTTTAGGGTCGTCTTATATTCAGGCTTTTTCTTTTTTCCTAAGTTAATATTCAGATTTTGGGGGGTCGTCTTATAATCAGGGTCGTCTTATAATCGAGCAAATACGGTATAAAATAATATCTTACACCCTCGCACATGCAAGCTGCTTCTCTATATTTTTTTAGATATTTAGAGATTTTTTAAATGTTTCAAAAACTATACTATATTTTGTTGGTATACAGGTGTTGTAATATTTCTTTTCATGTTTTACAGATGCTGGCTGCGCCTTGACACCTATTTTATTTGGAGCTTCATAGGACCAGCGACCCTAATAATCATGGTAACATGAGTTCTAAATTTAGGTTAACTATTACTCTATTGTTATTATTTATATTTGCTGCACATGTTTGAGATGTAACACCAACACAACTGTATTTTAGAGAAGAAATATTTTTAAATAAATTATATCACTAGACATAAGTATAGACGTGGGTGATGTCTCCAAGTAGATGAAGATGGAGACATCAGACAGGAGTGAGACTAGTAAAGGTGAAGCAATGGTTGGTGGTAGTCCGCCTCCACTGGCCACTAATGAAATTAAAGCGGCTGGTGTGCACGCAACGCACCACCCAATGGCCTTGCCACTGCTCTTGGGCCATTGGGCGGCGCGTTGCGTGCACACCAGCCACTTTAATTTCCTTAGTGGCCGGTGGAGGCGGACTGACGGCCGCGCAATGGCCGCTTTGAATCTTGCTCCTACGTTGCAAGATTATACGCCACTCTGCCTCCTGAAATGCATTAATACTTCCCTATATGCCACTCTGGCCACTATTATGCCTTTTAACCCCCTAAATGCCAGAGTAGCATATAGGGGTATATTCTGGAGGCAGAGTGGCACATAGGGGGTCAAAAGGCATATCATGGGCCACCGTGGCATATAGAGGGTTAAAAGGCATGTCATGGGGCACAGTGGCATATAGGGGTATAAGGCATTTCTGGAGGCAGAGTGGCACATAGGGGGTCAAAAGGCATATCATGGGCCACCGTGGCATATAGAGGGTTAAAAGGCATGTCATGGGGCACAGTGGCATATAGGGGGTATAAGGCATTTTTTGGGGCAGAGTGGCAAGCCTGGGGCAGATGTGCATAACTGGGGGGCAGGTTGGAAAATAAAAGGAAATAAAAACGAAATATTTTTCTGAATCATAGCTTTTATTAAAAAAAATAGTTTACAAAGCTTACATGAATTAACATTTACTGGTAAAACTTTTTTCCTAGAGGGTCGTCTTATATTCAGGCTTCTTTATTTTTTCCTAAATTAATAATCAGATTTTAGGGGTCATCTTATAATTGGGCAAATACAGTAATACAAAAGGAGGGGGTGGCTGGGGGTAATACACATGCCAGTGGGGGGCATCAACAACAGACAAGTGTGCTTCACATTAACCAATACAAAAGTGTTAGGGGCATCACATAAATTAATGCTGGGGGGGAATACACAATGGTGTGGGGGAATAAATGCACAAAGGGGGCAATGCACAATGTGTTGCGAGGGGAAGACAGTAATCAATACTAAAGGGGGACCTGGCTGGGGCATCAATACACAAGGGGATTAATGACAGGGGGAGTTAATGACAAAGCAGTGTAGAACATACATGATTTATGCTTCAGTGTGGCAGAGGCTGTCCTGGTGTGTGTGAGTGTCGGTGTGCACTGTACTTACTGTAGTAATAAATTGATTTATTTAATGTTTACTTATCCAGAGATAAAAAGCCCTCCTGGATTTTATCACAAAGGATTAATCACAGACACTTGAATCGTGGTTGGGAACTTCAAAGTGAAACCCAATTTAGTTGTAAGGACTAATTTCATTATTCCTGTTGGTTTCACAGTCCTTCCCCTTGAGAGAGGACATTTTACATAAACACACTGGCAGACCACTTTGCACCATGAACTGTGTGCATTTAAAAAAAATAAAAATTATAATGTATCTGGGCTGAGGTATTCTTTGGATGATGCAGTGCTAGAACAGTTGTGGTGGTATTAATAGCCAAAAGTTTCTTACAAGAATATCGTGAAGAATAATGTAATCACTGTTTTTTTCCACTGAATAAAATGGAACTTTTTCACCTAAAAATGTTTGTAGTAGCAAATATTTTGATTCCATTATGTCTAATCTATTTAATTTATTAGGGCCTTTTAACACTTTTGCTTTCTGGCATTTTAATACAAATAATGTGATAAAAAGAATGTTTTATAGTTATTTGTATGGCAAATAGTGTGACTCGGGTATGTATAAGGGGTGCGTGTGGGTATAAGAGTGCGACCGCGAGATAAGCTGTATGGGGCTGATCTCCAAATGTTTCCAGAGCTGCTTTTTATTCCCAGTCCGGCCCTGCCTATCTCACTTATCATTGTAGATGTTAAATTGTTTGATCCAGTAATAGCAGAAAGACTGAAGAATTTACTACCAGACATTATACATCACGATCAAACAGGTTTTATCCCGGATAGGGTGGCCAGTAGTCATTTAAGAAAGCTGATAAATATCATTGATTCATTAAAGAACGCCAAACCTCCCTTCTGACCCTTTCGTTGGCCTTCGACAGGGTCAGTTGGGTTTTCATGCATAAAGTTCTATCTGCCTTCGGTTTTGATAATTGGCTAACTACAGGAATAAGATCTTTATATAGCTCTCCGTCAGCCAGAATAATGAGCCCCAATTTAGCTCAGACTGGTCCTTAATGGGTAAGGGAACCAGACAGGGTTTCCCCTTATCTCCAATCTAATACAATATAACAATAGAGATATTAGCATTAAAAATTAGACAAAATCCCCTTATTAAAGGATACGAAACATCTTTAGACGATTACAAATTGTCATTATACGCTGATGATGATCTGATTAGTTTGACTAATCCTATGATTTCTATAACTCATTTAATGAAAGAAATTGATAATTATAGTAAAATTTCAAACTAAATTAAATATTACTAAATCTTCGGTGCAATATTATAACATAGATAAGACCTCCAAAGAATTAAAACAACATAGATATAATTTTATTAACCCTAACATCTGTGATTATCTGGGGATAAAGATACCCAATAATATAGAGCATATCATGGAAATACATTTTAAGACACTAATGATACAAACCAATAAAGAACTAAAAGACTGGCAATCCCTAGAAACCTCATGGTGGGGAAAAATTTATATTTTAAAATCTTATATCCTTCCTAAACGGCTTTACTTGTTTCGAATGCTTCCTCTCAAAATATCACCATATTGGTTAGAAATGATCCAAAAATAGTTCGCAAATTTTGTCTGGCGGAGCAGGAAGCCTAGAATAAATCTTACAACGCTGACCAATAAAATGGAAAGAGGAGGATTAAACTTTCCCATTATTTAATCCTACTATGAGGCTGGAATTATTTCACAAATAGCAGCTATGCAACTACACACTGCTAAGAAAGAACTATGGTATCAATTAGAGAGTAGAGCTTGCCATACAAATGATCTATCTTGATTAATTTGGGGCTCCTACAGAACTAAATATAATGATAATTTAATTTTAAGACAAATAATTTCATTATGGAATAAGATAAAACGTAAATTAAATATTAAAGAATGCTTACCTACTGTATCGTATACCCCTTTTCTAAATTATCACCTTTGGTGTGGTTACTGTTCTCAGATGATTTATTTCCAGTATGTATCCTATTCTGCATATTGTGTAGTGTTTTCAAATCAGTTTTTTTTCATTGTTTGCCCTAATGAAGACCCATGTACATTGGCATTTGATTTTGTACATATGCATGTGCTTATTGAGCGATAGATCGTTGTGGGATTTATTTTTTATTTTGTAATGTTCACGGTGAGGCTTAATAATTTAATATGTTAACCTCCATCCCACAAGGCCTCATTACCTAAGGAATTCCTTTTCATGACAGTTTATTTTGATTTTGGTTTTTATTAGATGTGCGACTCTTAACTAGAAATGAGTGACGCCAGGTAAGGCAAAAGGGGAACATGAAATTGATGTTGGGGACATCAAGCAGCCACTAGACCTTCTGAGGAACACTACATCATTGCCCAGTGCTTCCATGATTCAGGCACCCAAAGCAAATAAGACCAGCCCCAGAAGCCTTACTTTAGTATTAAAATTTAAAGTAAAGTTCCTTGTTATCTAATTGAATGTTTTACCAATATATTATATATATATATATATATATATATATATATATATATATATATATATATATATATATATATATACAGCTGTACTGTATAGTTCATTTAGTGAATGTAATGCTACTTTTTTATTGCAGCTTAATGTAATCTTTCTTGGGATTGCACTCTTTAAAATGTTTCATCATACTGCCATACTGAAACCTGAAGCTGGCTGCCTTGACAATATCAAGTAAGTGACATAAATGATCTGCAAATTAAGACAAATTATCTATAACATTGCAATTTATTATACACCTACCTAACTCTCAGTAGTGTGAGATAAGGTTATTAACTGATCAACTTGTTAGTTGGTACTTTTGAACCTGGTTATGAAGGAGTTAAGATGACTGAACTGATCACCATGTTGAGACAGAAATGCAATTGATGACAGTAACATTTTAGAGAAATGTTAATTTTTAACAATTTTAAAGATATTTTGCTTCTGATTTTGACCACTATGATTATATCAGTAGTATTTATACCCTTGTTTTTTTACCTAAAATGAATATTTCGTGGGTAGGGCATTAGTAGTTAAGTTCTCATTGTTAGTAAGTGGCAAATTTTATTAAACTAATTTATTTTTATATAGTAAGACTATTTTGTGCCTGAGTGGTTATAGTTAGTCTTAATTTGTGCATAAAATTACTTAAATTAGTTTAGTAATTTAAATGCTGTGGGCTTTTTGGGGAAGTGAGTGATCTTATTAATTATATATAGTAAGACTACTTGGTTGATGGCTGATTAAAGAGTGGCTGATTAAGTGGGTGGTTAAATGATTTAGTGGGGAATTGTGAAATTGTTACATTAAGTTACTAATGAGGGATTGTTAGCATTAAGTGTAGGTTGAAGGATAACAAAAACCAAAAATAAAGCTCTTACTACATTAGATTATTCAGATGGTTTATTCTCTGGATGAGCCAAATGCCACTGCGAATCTGAATACTACTCTCTGGCAGGAGAGTCATGTGATGCCGGCGCTCCGTCATAGAAGCACCGGCAGTTGCCGGCACCAGCGAAGGTTGTCTGAGCGCATCGTGAAGACGTCCACCAGCTGCCAGAGAGGCTGCGGGGGATCTGGATCTTAGTCTTGTAGTCAGACCTCTATTTTAGGTCTGATTATAAGATGACCTTGAATATAAGACAAGGGGTATTTTTCAGAGCATTTACTCAGATGGTGGTCTAGGCCACAATTTATTTGACTTAACAACAGGGAAACCTTTTCTACAATATGTTTAAGACGAAAGCTTTATTCTTCTAATCTTAAAGGAAGTCCACATGTTGCCTTGAAGGAATGATTTATAAGAATCTATCTATTGACCTTGAACATTTTAAAAGTTTATCATATCCCTGCTGAGAGGGCTTTTTTCCCTTTCTTCATAGCTAAAACACTAGGTATAGTATTCTACTGATGTGGTTGAATTAAAATCTGACAGCAGCACATACCTGCATATAAAGTTTGTGTCGTATTAATCATAATGCAACAAATACACTATATGGACAAGTATTGGGACTCCTGACCATTACACCAACAGGAACTTCAATGACACGGCATTCCAAATACATAGACATTAATATGAAAATGGTTCCCCCCCCTTTTGCAGCTATAAGAAGTGTTTCTCTTGGCCCGACGCCCTGCCTAACTGCTGTGAGGCCCACTGTATGATGAAACTCTTTTCCTGCCCAGGTTCCTGCTCCCCCTGTGCAGGAAAAGAGTTTCCTCATAAAGTAACCTGCAAAAGCTCATTGCCACCGGGCCACCCCCTGCCCCCCTTTAGGTAAGCTACTGTGTTTATGTATGTGTGCCAGAGTGTATGTTGCAAGGTGCTAATAAGGCACAGACAACTTGTTTGGGGACAATGATGACACAGACAAGCTGTTCGGGGGCAATTATGACACAGGCAGAGTGGTGGTTAGGATGGCTCTGATAAGCTGCTTGGAGTTAAAGGTAGCACTCACAAGCTGTTTGGGGGCAAATATTCCCGCTGTACAGCAGGATAGTCAAATCTTTACTGAGTCCTTCTGGGTTTGATGAAGCTTCAGACAATTTTGCGTTCCGGAAAGTAAAACTTTGATTGAAGTGAGGTCCCTTTTTAGACTTAACTACTAAGCTCAGTTTCTTTGAACAGATGAGTTACTAAGCCAAGTTGTAGTCAAGTCGTAAGCCGAATTCACTTTAGTGACCCGATGAGTTGCAAGTCTACAGTCAGATGGACACAACTAGAATGATTGTGAATAGACTGGAGTTTATAAAGGCATGTTTTTAATTTGCCAGATTGATAGCAGATAATGCAGAGGCGTACCTAGACTATCTGGCACCCGGGACTGAATCTGTATATGGCACCCCCTGTTACAGGTCACCGTACCCCTGTTTGAGGGCTGAGGAATCACCAGTCAGTCCCTCATACGGATAGCTCCTGCTATCCAAGGATCAGTCAGACCACCATTCGTAGTAAAACAAGAACTCTTCTATTTACAAACACACAGAATATTGTGGGTGCCGTCTGGGCAAACAGGGCTGTGCTGGCTGATTAAGAGCCCCAGTGTCACGGACTGGGTCACCCAGCCACATTAACCGATTGTTCCTTTGAAGGCTGAAGCTGCAGCCGCATTCAGTCTCTGGGCCGGTTACACAATAAAACGTCTTATAAAATATTACCGGGTCACTGTATACGGGACTGGGCACAAAAGCGCTCCATGACCCAGCTAAACTTCATATGAAAATATTAGCCAGTTAACCTGGCCTTGTCACACCCCCCTCCACAAAAAAATGAATGTTGGCAAGAATAACTGTATGTACACTGAAAAAAAATAGAAAAAATAAATTACATTTACTTAACACATATGGTACACTGAGCCAGACATTCATGGTAGTGCAGCATAACCCCTATTACTCTAGACAAAGCCAGGCATTGACGTGGTAGGCCTTTGCCCCTTAAACACCCTGCCTGTGCCACCGCGGCCCGACGCCCACCTAACAAGGGCCTGCAGCTTACTGTATGAGGAAACTCTTTTCCTGCCCTGGTTCCTGCTCCCCCTGTGCGGGAAAAGAGTTTCCTCATAAAGTGCACCCCCCTGATGAGTTGCACCCGGGGCAGACGCTACCCCCCCCGGCCCCCTGTAGGTGTGCTACTGGATGATGGACAACAATCTCTCCTAGGTTGTTCAAACATAAAATGTGGAGCACCCCACCCCACCATCAAAATAAAATTGTAACCAAGCACTGGCACTCCTTCAAAGAAGAGACAAACAGATGATTTATCATTAAAACTTATAGTTGATCTTTTATTCAGGTCTGTAGTCCCATATTAAAACAATGTTTATCAAACACAAAATAATATTCATATCAACCGATGGAACCTATCAATCTCACAGCAAGGAAAACCTACTTAAAGCGCTGTGCACCAGAAAGTGCTTTATCGAAAGTTAATCAAGATTAAAAAGAGAGAACATAATCAGGTGTTTATATCTTCTACTAATAATAATGCAAACAATAACATATCTAACATAATCCAAATGAATGAATCAATAAACAAGCAAACTCCTCACCTCCACTAGGAAAACAAATTAAGAAAACAGGATACATTATACTGAGAATTTTCTAGTGGCCAAATTAAAAATCCAGTACACTTCATGTTGGTTGAGATAAATAATCACATCACCTTCTCTAGGGGGACTAGTGGACCATTCTATTCCCATAAACATGAAATATTTTAACCCCATAATGAAAAGTAGTACATTTTCAGACAAAGGCTGTTTTAACTTTGTTGTTTGGCTTTCATTTTCTTCTTTGTCATTTAGTGCACACACACACATTATATTTTTTGGGGGACAAGCAGAGCTTTCTTTAGATTTTTTACCAAATCCTTTAATTTACTATAAAAAAATTATAAAATAGGTTAGGCCCAATAAGGAGCTAGTTTTTGAAACACCTTGATGTTGAGTGCTTGAAAAAAGACCACTCTAATTTGGTTTGACTTGGGAGGATGATACATGCCAAAGGAAAGACAGTACCAGCATTCTGCTTCTTCTTTTAATGGTGGTGCAGGTTCAGCATGATCTCTGACAAATATGTTCTGCATCAAGTGAAAAACGTGTTTTTCCATCTCCGGTTGGCATCATCCTGTTGTGGAAAAAATCAACAGGAAACAGCTGGTCCAAATTGAGAGAAAATTATTTATTCAAAAGAAGATTACAATGAAGTGACATACAGCGTGCGTACACTTTCATGTAAACTGAGCGCGCCCCCTAAAGATAAAACAGGGACTTTTTATAGTTCCCTATTTGGTCGTGTCTACAACCTGTCTCGCGAGCTTCTCCAATACAGACCATCTCATATTAAGATTCAGTCTGCTGTGTGTTTCATTTAGGGGTTAGAGGAATGGAGCATCATGTGGTCTGAGAGTGCATCTGCCCAGAAGTAGGATATCTGCGTTCTTATTGAAGGCTGTTATCTCTCCAGCTATAGCACTTAAATGAGGATAGCGAAGAGCAGCTTCTGTGGTGGGAATCTCTTCTTTTTTTGAATCGGATCTGGCTGCACTCAATGAGTGTAGGTAAGGGTAACTCCAGATCGCCTCTGAGAGAAGATACTATGAGTCCACTGGGTTTTCTTCCAGAACACTCTTTAATGCTGCCGCATGTACCCAAAGTATAAGGGTAGGTATGTCCCTTTAATTTGAAAAGATGAAAATGTTCTAATCTTGCGAGTGATCGATTGCTCTGATCATTCAGGATGGCATAACTTTCTGACCTTTCTGACGTTAACTAGACATATTTTAGCGCAGGACTAGTCACACAGGTCTTGTCCACATATTTCTATGCAGGAAAAATACACTATGGCTGCTACTTAGTCTGTAGTCTCCCCGGACCAGGAGCCAGATAGACACAAACATATAGTGCAAACTCCCTTTATTGTAAAAACCAAGCGAACAAAGCCAAATCATAATCCAAGAACGTATACCAAAAGGTAAGCCGGTGGCAGGAATCAAAGTGGGTAGTCAGAGGAGCTGGCGTCAGGAGTATGGAGATCAACAAAGGAATCAGGAGCAAGGAGGGTAGTCAGACAAAGCCAGGTCATACACATGAAGTCAGGAACAAAGGAATGCACTAGGTAGCAGGAAGCAAAACACAAGGGAAATGGAATCCTGCAAGCTTATATAGGTGGAGTTTTAAAGAACCGTCTACAGCACACAGTGAAAAAGACAGCTCACAAAAAAGCCGTGGGCGTGAAACCGTGACACTCTCATTCTCATTCACTCTCTCTCTCATGCTTTCTAAATGTTTTCCTACCTTCTCTGCTGACTATTTCTGCTTCTGACAACCACTTCTGCGTCTTCTTCTGCATCTTCATCATCTTCTATTTTCCATCTTCTCCATTCTCTTCTCTTTTCTCTATTCTATATTTAATCTTCAATTCTTAATCTTCTTTCTTTGTCTGCATCTCTAACGTAACCCAGCAATTTATGCCAAAATGGCTGCGCTGCGATGACACCCTCCCCGATCCGCTAATTGGGGGAGTAGAAGTCACTGCAAGTGCCCCCTGTTTTAGCACTTCTGAAGAAAGTGTGTGATTTTGGTATGCCATGGTTGGCATCTCAGTTGTCAGGGATAACATGATAACAGGGGCTATGCTGTTGAAAGATGAGGCAACTGTGTTGTTATAAAAAGAGGCTGCTGTGTCTGGACAGGAAAGGGTTAATATGAAAGGTAAGAGAGGTTCCAGTGAGGCTGACAGTTGGATAAGGGTATTATCTGGTAGTGGCCTACAAACATGAGGTGAGAGCAGCAACTTAGTTTATAGTATATAGGGGAATTAGTCCACTGAGAATGATGTCAGGGAGAGGAGTTTGGAGCTGGCAGAGTTGTTAGGCATGTGAAAAGGAATGTTAAAATCACCCATCATAAGGCATACGAGAGGAAAAAGTGGTCAAAGTACTGCGAGTTAAGACCTAGAGGGCGCAGACCTTCCCCAGCTGTCAGAGAGGATAGTTCCCCGCACCGCTGCGGGTAATTCTCTCTGACAGTCGGAGGGTGTATGCGCGATGGACGCAGACAACCCCCGCTGCTAACGGCACCTCCTTCCGGCTGCAGCGGAAGTTGCCTACGCGAATGGCCTAGACGTATACCCGCTGCCCCAACTACACACCAGGGAGGCAGAAGCACCGGTAAGTTTTGGGGGGGAGTGTTAAATGGGGGGCATAAGGCATTTCTGTAGGCAGAGTACTCTATGCTTTTTGTTTAAGTCTCTTTCATTCATAATAGTACAATACAGTGCATTCAGAAAGTAGGCAGAAATATATCCAGACATAACGGATTGTAACGTGTATGTATATCTCAAGGAAGGTATTTGCGGTACATTACCACATAAGGTAAATATGAGGATAATCTTCGTGACTTAAAAGTAATTAGCAAAGAATGAACAGCATAAAGTAACAACAAATGAATACAACATTGCAGTACCCTGTATTCATTAAACAGAGGATGAGGAGAAAGATCTCCCAAGTAACTGTATAATTCAATACAAACCTGGCATAAACTAAGATCCTTTTTTCCCTGGCAGCCAAGGGGCGAGTGTCTGATGGCGGTAAAATCCCCAAAAGAGCCCATTCCACAGTTAAATGGAAAGGAATACCCAAGAATATTACAATATAGTGATGAACGTCACTCCAAAATTTAGCAATATGGGGGCAGGTCCAAAGATTATGATACAGATCGGCGTCAGGCGCTGCGCACTTGAAACAGTTAGAACAATCGCCCAACCGGGTAGTGACATAGAGTTTCGGGGTCATGTACGCCCGGTGGAGGATTTTTAAAAACATTTTGCTATAGGAGCGAGACACCAAAAGCTTGGAATTCAATACTGTAGTGTCAACTTTTGGGAGGTCTTTCTTCCAAGCAGGCAGACCCTGTCTAAGGGAACCCCAGGCGATAACAGGTCTGATGCGCCCATAAAGAAAGGACATGGCAAGGGGGCTGGAGGGGTTACACTGTCAATAGGATTGTTTTGATCCCTAGGGGACAGCAAAGCCAAAACACCAACAATAAAACTGCGAAGTTGTAAATAATGTAATGGATGGACAGAAAGAGAAGAAAACTTGTCACAAAACTGTTGCCAGGGTAAGCGGACGAGAAGTCATGGAGCTTAGAAAGTCAGTAATGAGGCGGCCCCCTTCAATTTCCAGTCTCTTGAAAATAGGAGCAGATTTGCCATGTTGAAATCTGGGATTACGAACCAAGGGCATATAGATAGTATGCAAAAACCCCAAGTCCAAATGTTTCTGTATTTGGGTCCATGCCCTGTACGTGTGGTATAAAAGCGGGTTCGAGCGTAAGTCAGGAGGCCATGGGTGTTTAGGGAGATGTAGAAGGGAGGGCAACCGAATATCAGGAGTTAGTTGGGACTCTAAACTAGTGGTAGCAAAACGATCACGATCCAAAATCCAATCCACCGCATACCTATAATTGCCCGCTAGATTATAATCAGGTAAATGGGGAAGATTCAAGCCTCCGTTAGAGGTAGGTTGTTGTAGTTTTACTAAGGCAATCCGTTTACCGCCCCATAAGAAACGTTGGAGAGACCGATGGTGAGCATGGAGCATATGGATAGGATAAAGGAGCTTAGAGAACGCAGCCATTTTATACAGATGACATCTACCCGTGAAGGAAAGGGGAAACTTAGCCCAGGACTTGAGTAAACTGTCAACTTGTAGTAGAAGGGGAGGGATATTCAACTTATATAGCTGAGAATGGGAGACGGGATCCAGTGACCTAGATACTTAAGAGCCGGAGTCCAGCGGAAAGGGAAACAATCACCCCACCCATCCCTGGCTTGCGGGAATATAGGAAGGGCTTCTGTTTTGGTAGCATAAATTAAAAACCCTGAAGCCCTATGGAACAGAGCAAAAAGATCTAGAAGTGGAGGAATGGACTTCCTGGGATCGGAGAGAAACAAAAGCAGATCGTTGGCGAAAGTGACCACCTTCAATTCAGACCCACCCACGGGGATCCCCTTCAATCGATTAGAGCAAAGAATCAAGCGCAGCAGCGGCTCTATTGCCAAATTGAATAACAACGGGGAGAGGGGACAATCCTGACGGGTGCCCCTTCCCAAGAGAAATCGGGGTGAGTTTAGCCCGTTAATGAGTAGTTGAGTGAGGGGGGAGCTGTAGAGTACCTGAAATAAATGAGTAAAGCGCATACCAAAATGATGGAATTTGAAAAAAGACGTGAGATAATGCCACGAAATACGATCGAACACTTTGTCCGCATCACAACTAAGGATAATGGCAGATTTATTTTTCGACAATTTAGTAGAAGCAATGGCCGAGATCATACTTCTAACATTTTGGGTAGAATGACGTCCACGGAGGAAGCCCGTTTGGGACGGACCTATCAACCTTGCCAGGATGGGATGGAGACGAGAGGCCATTATAGCCGTTAAAATCTTAAAATCCTGGTTAAGGACGGAGATCGGGCGGTAGGAAGACAGGATCGCGATTAGGTTTGGAAATAAGCACAGTCCTAGAAAGATTGAAATCTTTCGGGGGCAGCTCACCAGCAAGGAGATGATTATATAATTCCCCAAGATGAGATAACAGATGGGGCGCTAAAATTTTATAATATTCCGCACTCAGGCCATCAGGCCCCTGGCGTCTTATGAGTGGGCAGGGATTTTATAAGGGATCGAATTTCCTGTAAAGAGATTGGTGCTTCCAACCAATCCCTATCCCGTTGAGTGAGCTTAGGAATTTGCGCCAAGCGGAAAGTCTCAAGAACAGCATCAAGAGCAACAGGTTCCGCAACATAGAAACTACTAAAGTAATTTACGAACAGTTGGGTAATTTTAGCAGGTAACGAGGTGCAAGCATGGTTATCATCTTTCAAGTGGGTGACAAACGGTCTCTTATATTTAGAATGAGTCACTAAGTTAGCCAGGAGTTTCCCTGCTCTGTTACCCCAGCGAAAATACCTGTTACGCATATAATCACAAGAGATTTGGGCCTTCTGGGTGGCCCAAGTATCATATAGAGCTTTGGCCTCCTTATAAATTCTTACAGACTCAGCGGACTTGGCTAGTAAGTGATTAGAATAGGCCCGGGAGAGATCGCGGCCCAGGTGCAGGAGCCGCATTTCACCCTCCTTCCTATGACCCGCAACATAGTTAATAATATGGCCTCGTAAGACAGGTTTAGACGCTTCCTAAAAACAAGTTAATATCATCGACATGGGCAATATTGTCATCTACGTAGTTAAGCCATTCCCTCTCAAGAAAAGACCGGAAGTTATCAGAGTGGAAGAGATTAGAGGGGAAAATTGTAAGAAAACGATCGTGGAGTGGAAAGCATGAGGTCCAACCTATATGGGCATCTTTGATCCTATGCAATAAAGGCTCAGGGAGAAAAAAATAATCTAGTCGTGAGGGTGGGAGTGAAACGTAAATTGTCTGTCCACGGGATGTGTATGCCGCCAGGTATCAATTAAATGAAAGTGATCTAGCAGGGGTGCCGAAAGGAGTCGTGAAGGGCGAGAGCCCATTCATGTAGTGTCGAGGCCCAGGTCAGCGGTGAGGTTAAAGTCTCCCCCAAGAACAATATTAGTAGCAGAGATTTCTGCCAAGGTAGCGTAAACACGAGACAAAAAAGAGCACTGACCGAGTTAGGGGCATACACATTGACTAAAGTAAAGGAGTCTGTCCACAAACGAAGTTTCAATATGGTGTACCTCCCTTCAGTATCATACCTTTCCGCTTCCACAGAGAACGGCAAACGTGTTGAAAGAATAATAGATGTACCCCTGGATTTCCTGGTATAAAATGTAGAATAACAATTGGCAATCCAGGGGGCCGTAAATTTGTTTGTTACAGGATCACACCAATGGCTTTCCTGTAAAAAGGACAAAGTTTATTAAGACGGGTCACAATTTTTTTACGTTTTATGGGGGAATTAAGACCCTCTACATTCCAGGATATGAGGCGAAAAGAGTCGACAGTATGTACCTTATTTGTGGAAGCGTGTGAGGCAGTAGAAGTAGAAACCATTAGCCCATACCCTTTCGGGGAAACGGAGCTCTAAAGGAGTAAAAAGAAATTGTATGTATCAGGGAGTCCCAGCAAGCTCCCAGCGAGACAAATACAATAGGACAAGAACAGAAGCAACAAATATTTTGCCCAGTAATCGAACAAGACCTCTTAATTGTTTCCAACATTTTAACCCAACCCATGATGCGAGAACATACGCACCAAAAAAACCCAACAAAACAAAAAAACATGAAACAGCACAGCAGATACCGTAGAATTGTTGAAGAATTAAATGAAGTGTAGCAGGCATTACTTGGAAGTAACAGAGGAGGGGGGGAGCGAGAGGAGGGGACCCGGCGCCCGCCCATGAAAATAAGCGCACGAGGTCGAGCCTGAGAGCTTTTATTGTCTGGACCAATCCGGTGAACCCTCTCCACTGGTATCGTATCATAGGGGGAGAGGAGACCCAGTTCTTTCGGTAGCCAGGAGCTAACTATGTCCATCAAGGAAGAGGCCTTCTCAGATTCTGGAAGTCCTATCAACCTGATATTGTTGTGGCGGCTACGGTTTTCCAAATCCTCCAGGCGATCTTGTAATTGAAGAACAGCCGCCTGGTCCTGTACAGTAGCCGTTAAGGAGGTGCGATCATCCTCCAGCTCTGAAACTCTTGTCTCCAGTTCGCCGATCCGCTGGCTTTGTGAAGTAAACTCAGCAAGCGTATTATCTATTGAGGTCGACAGTTTGTCGAGTTTCACATCCAAGAGGGGTGAGATCAGACTGACAATATCCTGTGCCATAAGTGGAGGCGGAGGTATGTATTCGTCAAGGGTCTCAGCAGGGGTCCGCTTCGGTGAAGGAGGAGCGGGAGCAGATTTAGAGGCTCCATGCAACTTGTCCCGAGCTTTCCCCTGTCTGGTGGAGGACTTAGGTGTGGGATCCATATATTTCTCCATGGAATCCAGGGGCACCGAGCACCTTCTGTCAGAAGGAGAGGAGAGGGTGAGTTAGAGAAGAGATAGAAAGGAAGAAAGAGAGGGAGGGAAGAAAGAGGGAAAGAAGAAGGAAAGGATGTAGAGGCAGCAAGGGGTTAAACCCCTAGAATAGTTGCCTGTATGACGCGGTAACAGCAATAAATCAATTGGCATAAGACACAGTATAATGGCGTCAAATTAAGTGCAGTTGAAACAGTATGATCAACAATATGCAGTGCAATATTAGCAGGATGAGATCTTCAGTGAGAAAGAAATGTCGACGCAAGCTTCCAGCGGGTAAGGGGGAAGTTCAAGCCATGGACATAAGTAGAAAGTCACGTGTAGGAAATTCCAGCAACGTAGTGTCACAGAGGAAAGTAATGGAACAGAAGTCCCAAATCCCGGCCCCACCACCCAACCTATCTAGAGCCCACCCTTAACCCTTATCTAACTAGTGGCAGAGAAAAAGTAAAACAAAAACCCAGACCCTAACCCAGCCACCCAACCTAACTAGAACCCACCCGGAACCCTTATCTAACTAATGGTGCAAGTCAGAGGCCGAAAATAAAACAAAATCAAAAACCCCACGGCAGGGGAAAGCCCTACCCTGCCGGCTACTGCAGCCACAGGAGACAGAGGAAGGTGCTGGGAATCACCGGGTGTAGCACGCCTGTGATGAAGTGCGGAGAGAAGACAGCCGGGGCAAGCACCCCCACAGAGCCAAAACGGGAGGATGGAGGAGCCGCACTCTGGAACATATAGCTGCGTTGTGCAGGGATTCAGTCAGCAGCAATCCCGGTCTGCCACAGAGCCAAGAACAGCAGGTCGTGGGAGGAGGAGGAGAGGGCCAAGCACCGGGGCAGCCACCCAAACCAGGCAAGTGCCCCGGGTCGTCCCCCCACTTGCAGCACCGCCGGCGATTGAGCAACCCAGCCAGGATGGAACAGCCGAGTCGCGGGACAGGGCAGGGTGAGTACGTTGCGGCGATCAGGTCTCTCGCAGCAGCCGCCAACAGTGCGAGGTATAACCTGTAGCCTAAAGCCCCAGACCAGGCCTTGACTCCCGGGCCGCAACCACGTTGCGGGAGAAATAGTCGCGTAGAGGAGACCAGCAGCCACAGCAGAGTTATTAACCCAGTAGATGGAGATGGATGCAGGCTGGGGTAACAGAGCACAGCTAAAAAGCGGCCATCTGTAGGGCCCGCCTCCCGGAAGTCCCAGATATGCGTTTTAACCCCCTTTATGCCTCTCTGCCTCCAGAAATGCCTTTTTAACCCTCTATACGCCACTCTGCCTCCTGAAATGCCTTATACCTCCCTATATGCCACTTTGCCCCGTAATATGCTTTTTAACCCCCTAAATGCCAGAGTGGCATATAGGGTATAAGGCATTTCTGGAGGCAGAGTGGCACATAGGGGGTCAAAAGGCATATCATGGGGCACAGTGGCATACAGGGGGTATAAGGCATTTATGGGGCAGAGTGGCAAGCCTGGGGGCAGATGTGCATAACTGCATAAATATTTTTCTCAATCATAGCTTTTATTACATAGTTTACATGAATTAACATTTACTGGTAAAACTTTTTTCCTATAAGGTCGTCTTATATTCAGGCTTTTTCTTTTTTTTTTTTTCTAAATTAATAGTTAGATTTTGGGGGGGGGTCGTCTTATAATCGAGCAAATACGGTATATATGTTTTTTTCAAGACAAGCACGGCTTTTTTAGATACCATTATTTTTTATCATATCATCTAATTTACTTAATAAAATAAATGACAAAATATGGTGATTTTTTTTTTTAAAAGAGGACCCATAGAAGTTGAATAAATTAATAATAGGGAATTTGAGACCAATTTACATACTTAGCTGACATTTGCAACTTTCCTACAATGGCATACTTTCCAACATTCCGAATTTGGCAGAACTGGAAAAAAAAACGGGACTGTCATGGGAAATTAGGAATTGTTGGCAGGAATGCAGTTGGAAGAACATGGGACAAAAACTTAAGCTGAGACTTTTATAGGGTTAATGTAAGGTTAAGGATAATAGTAGTGCACTGGTTTGGTTAAAGATTTTTATTATCTAATTTTAAATTTAATGAGTGTTTTTAAAAATAAGGGGTTAATTTCTTATATTTATTTTATTATATATATTATTAAAGTTATTTAATACCTACATTTCCAGTTACCGTCAGTTACCACAAACCCAACTTTAACATTGGTACCCGCCTCTGCTCCCACCCAATGGGAAAACATTTTCCTTATTGCATGCAGAATATTTTTTTATATTTTTTTTTCATCCATCACTGCTGCATGGAGAAGGAATGATCGGTAGCCTGCTGCAGCAGCTTCCTTAGACACACCGGGCTGCCATCAGTATACTGTCAAGTAAAGAAAGGCATGCTGCCCGCTAGGTGTACTGTTGTGGAATGTACACACCGACCACCAGCCTTGGAAAGCTCCTCTTTCACTGCTGAAACACAGGACCGATACAGTGAGGGGACAATATTCCTAATGAAAGTGGAACGTGAGGGAACTGTGTATTGTGGAGCCACAGCCGTCATCAATTGTTTGAAAGACAATCAATGGAGAAGGAGGCACCTCCAACGGCAATGAACTGCCCAATAAGTCAGGTTATTTTATTAGCCTGCTGTTTGGACATTGACATCCTTCCAGGATGGGCTGGACATGTTACAGTGCTCCAACCTGCCTTGGTCTTTGGCTGTCAGCACTAGCTGTAGCTGCTATTGGCTCTGAAGCAGCTCTCTGGAGATGGTATTAGTTGTTGTAGTAGTACCACGGCCACCAGCCTGCCCTATGTTTTTCTGCCTCTTTCCCCAATAACACCGCATTATGTTGAGTGTTGAGGTGATGCTTCATCATAGCACTGGCACCCTTTTTCTACACTTTCATAGTGCTCCCAAATTGGGGCGTGGAGTGCCTTGGACTCTGTTCTTTTAGGTGCTGCTTCTATTGCTCTGGGTGGTTTAGCAGCAGCAGGACTAGTGCTGTGAACACTGGGAGATGGCACATTAGTCTTATTCTGCGTCTCTAGGCTCTCTAGGAGTTAAGTAATGTAATAGACAGACCCCTATTTCTAATATTCAAGGACTCTATAGTGACAGGGTCTGTTCCCCAGGACTGGCGCATAGCAAATGTTGTGCCAATATTCAAAAAGGGGACAAAAAGTGACCCGGGGAATTATAGGCCTGTTAGTTTAACTTCTGTTGTGTGTAAACTGTTTGAGGGTTTCCTAAGAGATGCTATTTTGGAGTATCTCAATGAAAATAAGTGTATGACTCCATATCAGCATGGGTTTACAAGGGATCGGTCCTGTCAAACTAACCTGATCAGCTTTTATGAGGAGGTGAGCTCAAGACTGGATCGGGGTGAATCGCTGGATGTCGTATATCTTGATTTTTCCAAAGCATTTGATACGGTGCCACATAAAAGGCTCGTACATAAAATGAGAATGCTTGGGCTGGGGGAGAATGTGTGTATGTGGGTAAGTAACTGGCTCAGTGATAGGAAACAGAGGGTGGTTATTAATGGTACATACTCTGAGTGGGTGACTGTTGCTAGTGGGGTACCACAGGGGTCAGTTTTGGGTCCTATTCTTTTTAATATATTTATTAATGACCTTGTAGAGGGATTGCATAGTAAAGTATCAATCTTTGCAGACGATACTAAGCTCTGTAACGTGGTTAACACAATAGAGGACAGCGCACGATTACAAATGGATCTGCATAGGTTGGAGGCTTGGGCTGGGATGTGGCAGATGAGGTTCAACACAGATAAATGTAAGGTTATGCACATGGGGAAGAAAAATCCAGGCTGGGAATATGTATTAAATGGGAAAACACTGGGGACGACTGACATGGAAAAGGACTTAGGAGTTTTAGTTAACAGTAAATTTACCTGTAGCGACCAGTGTCAGGCAGCTGCTGCTAAGGCAAATAAAATCATGGGGTGCATCAAAAGGGGCATAAATGCCCACGACAAGGAAATAATTCTACCCCTGTACAAGTCACTAGTCAGACCACACATGGAATACTGTGTACAGTACTGGGCACCAGTGTACAAGAAAGATATAGTGGAGCTGGAGAGGGTTCAAAGACGGGCAACCAGAGTAATAAGGGGAATGGGAGGACTACAGTACCCAGAAAGATTATCAGAATTGGGGTTATTTAGTTTGGAAAAAAGACGGCTTAGGGGGGACTTAATAACTATGTATAAATATATAAGGGGACAGTACAGAGATCACTCCCAGGACCTATTTATACCCAGGACTGTATCTATAACAAGGGGACATCCTCTACGGCTGGAGGAAAGAAGGTTTCTACACCAGCACAGACGGGGGTTCTTTACAGTAAGAGCGGTGAGATTATGGAACTCTCTGCCAGAGGAAGTGGTGATGGTAAACTCAATAAAAGAGTTCAAAAGGAGCCTGGACGTGTTTCTTGAAAGCAATAATATTACAAGTTATGGATATTAGATTAATAGGGACAGAACGTTGATCCAGGGATTTATTCTGATTGCCATATTTGGAGTCGGGAAGGAATTTTCCCCCTGGTATGGGGCAATTGGCATCTGCTTCATAGGGGTTTTTTGCCTTCCTCTGGATCAACACAGTAGGGACACAATATGTATATAGGTTGAACTTGATGGACTTTGGTCTTTTTTCAACCTTATGAACTATGTTACTATGTTACTATGTTACTATGTTACACTGCTACTAGCAGTGGTTGTTCTTGTTATTTTTATGTGGTTGTTATTGGCACAGTTACAGTACTGGTGGTGGCACTGGTAACTGTGCCAGTGCAAACAGGAGTACTGGCCATAGAAATGGTAGCAGGACTGCTATATTTTTAAATTCTATATATAATATATAATAATCTTTAATTATGGGGAAACAGTTTATTGATCCAAGGAGAAATCTGACCATTTTGGGGTCAAGAAGGAATTTTTTCCCCTGGTTAGTGCAAAATTGGAAAGAACGAAACTGGGTTTTTTTGCCTTCTTTTGGATCAACAGCAACAAATTAACAAATATAGGAAAGGCTGAACTTGATGGACACATGTCTTTTTTCAGCCTATATAACTATGTAAATATTTACCAGATTTGGTAGGTTTTGCTGTTGGTCATTCATGGACTGCTCCCTGAGGAATCTGATTCCTGACCACTTATCTCCTCTATTCTCTCCTTCACTTCCTCTGGCTCATAGTCAAGTTTTTCATTAGCCAGATCAAATGGAATTCCTGCTAGGCTGGAGCTAAGACTACTAGTAGTAGTACTAGAAGGAAGAACAGAGACTAACTCTGCAATTGGTCTCTCAGTCTCATGCTCCTCTAGTACCTCGCTAGATGGAGTTCCACTATGTGTAGCCCTCTCTCTAACTGTCTTTACAAAAATATTGTAAGGACTTGGTGCCTTGCTAGAGGTGGTGCTAGGAGGGAATGATGTGGCGGTACTGGTGGGAACAGCAGGCGTAGCACTAGTGATGGTGGAAGTGGCAGTCTTGGGAGGGGGATTACCTACAAAAAGCCACCACTCTGTCTTGTTGCTCAACGTTTGACCAAACATGCTTTGCATGGCACCTTGCATGCTGCTCGTGGAAGAGGAAGATGTTGCTAAGTGCAAAAGGCACATATTTTTAATCACTGTGCTAGTAGTAGTACTAGTTGTGCTACCCTTTAACTTCAATGGTGGTTCTTGTGCTTTTGGCTTTCCGTAAAAAACTATAGAGCTGGTTTGCCTAGCAGCACTACTACTGCCTGCTATTGAGCCTTTCCTTTACGGGATGATGTAGATCAATGATTCCCCAAATAACAACCGAGAGCTTGGCCTACTTGTTTTACTAGACTGACGCAAATGCTGCATCGTAGAAGAACTGCTGGTGGTGGTGGTAGATGGAGCCTGTCCCTAAGAAAGAAAGAAAGAAAGAAAGAAAGAAAGAAAGAAAGAAAGAAAGAAAGAAAGGGAAACAATGCTAACCCCCAAAAATTTAGTGGAAGTTTCTCTTCAGTGCTACCGATTAAAAACTATGCACAACTGCATTGTGCTGTCATGTGCAAAGTGCTCATGTTATTTAACAATTGTTTAACTAAAGCCACTAAATGGTGTTAGTAACTCAAGTTTAACTATTTTAATACAATAACTACTAGTAAAACTAATAGCAGTATTTTATATTTTAAATTTACACGGGTCTTGGGGCAATATTGATCTATCAGTCTCTTTCTTCTACTACTAGGCTAAAACTTTTTTCAGGCTATATTTCCTTCCTATTCCAAGTCGACCCCTAGGCTGCTGCTAGGCCTATATTCCTTGCACGCCGCTTCTCTTCTGCTTCCCCACTCTGTGAAATCTTCCACTGGCTCCCTATTACCTTTAGAATTCAATTTAAAATCCTGGTACTAACAAATAAGGCCATCCATAACACTGCTCCTCCATACATTTCTGCCCTCATAAGCAAACACTCTCCTACTCGATCCTTACGTTCTTTCCATGGGCTAAGGCTCTCCTCCTCACTTATCACCTCTTCCTTTTTCCGTCTACAAGATTTCACTCGGGCTGCCTCATATCTCTGGAATCTACTGCCACCGAACCTTCAGCATTCACCCTCCCTCCCAACATTCAAGAAACATCTCAAAACTCACTTCTTCAGAGAAGCATACCATCTTAGCTCCTAGAACTTCCTTGTCACCACACTACCTCTCACCCTTTTTCTGATTGTAAACTTGCAAGCAGGGCTCTCTCTCCACCTAATATATCAGTTTGTCTTAGTCTGTCAATTCTCATCTTGTCATACCCCTTGAATGTATGTATTGTATTAAGCGCTGCGTACATTTTTGGCGCTATATAAATAAAACATAATAATAGGCAAGGGCAGATGCTAAAGTGAGGTTATCTATATCTTATATTTAATTATTATTAATTTATATAATATAGATTATAAATTATAATTATACTATGAGGTTAAACAACTAACTTTAAATCAGATACAGAAGCAGACAGATATAGTCGTACTTCTGCTAAGTCTACAAACATTAGCTAAATTATTTTCTTTCTTACTAGTACTACAGCTTCCTTAAAACTTTGCTTAGTACAGGATCTGTAGGAGGCTCCCTCTCCAAAGCACCCCTGGTCTGTACCTCACCCGCCATGGGTTAACTCCAGGCTATACAGGTTTAAGGCCTGTGGGCAGAACATGTGACAATAATCACACATATACTGAGACATTAAGTAATTAATAATAATTAGGGATTTCTTATGTTAATATAATTATCAACTTCTAGCTTAAGTGTAAGGGTAGAAGTAGACTGATTAATCTTTATGTGGGGTAAATTAACTCTATTTTCTACCTGACAGGATTGCTCCAGCACACAAAGCTAATATAATACAGCTGATTTAGCTAGTTAAAATAATTTATAATATTATTAATTATAATTATTAACACACTAGTAGTCATCTACACTAGTATACTATGATTGATATTTAATATTATATATTACTGTTAAAATTATATTTTTAATTAATAATACCAAGACAGTAGGCAAGCAGTAGGCACTGCCAGCCCAGGGCACTACACAGTTGACAGTTTCACAGAAGCACTGAAAAAAATTATACTTCAGTAAGAGTACACTGCACTGGCAGGCTGAGGCTATCACCAGTCACACAGAGAACAATCTCTCCTCTCTCTAATGCGCTGATGGAGCACAGCAGTGTTGCAAAAGCAGTCATAGTGAAAATTAATAGATCTCATGCAAGCTTTGCTTTTATATAGGTTGTTTCCTATTTCAAAAAAATGCAGCACAAACATTGGACGAGCCCTCAGCATGATGTCACAAGAGTGAGGTGATTGGACAAAATAAGATCAGCTCACTCAATCAGTGTCCCTCCTCTTCTTTGAAAAATGGGCAGGCGCGCTGCAAAAACAAACACGAAGAAATGAAGAATCTTCATTTTATCCGTCTTCGTGTACATTTTGCCGCCGCCATGTTTGCTTCTTCGGTATTCGGTTTGAACAACAAATATGCACTATTTGTGCTCGTTTTCAGACGGTGCAGAATTGCCTTCATTCTTCATGGCTTTCTACAAAGTGCTGGAAACATTCCTCAGAGATTTTGGTCCATATGGACATGATGGCATCACACAGTTGCTGCAGATTTGTTGGCTGCACATCCATGATGAGAATCTCCCATTCTACCACAACCCAAAGATACTCTATTGGATTAAGATCTGGTGACTGTGGAGGCCATTGGAGTCCAGCAAACTCATTGTCATGTTCAAGAAACCAGTCTGAGATGATGTGAGCTTTGTGATATGGTGCTGGAAGTAGCCATCAGAAGATGGGTACACTGTAGTCATAAAGGGATGGACATGATCAGGAACAATACTCAGGTAGGCTGTCGCGTTTAAACGATGCTCAGTTGGTACTTAGGGGCCTAAAGTATGCCAAGAAAATTTGTGTTAACAAGAAATTGAACAGGTGTACCTAATAAAGTGGCCAGTGTGTGTATATATATATATATATATAATATATATATTAAGCACTCTCAAAGGATGGTCAGCAGTCCAGGTCTTGAAGTTAACAACTTTTCTTTATTCAAACAAAGTCAGTCATTGCTGACTTTCAACGACTTTACTTTGAATAAATAAGTTGTTAACTTGAAGACCTGGAGTGCTGACCATCCTTTGAGAGTGCTTTGTATGGAAACTGCTTGTATGTAGGTAGTGTGTACCGTGCACCACAAACCAAGTACCACCTAAACCCACCAAGTAACAACACGGAGACTGATATTGGATAAAACAGGCCACAGCATATTTTATTAACAATAACCACAAACAAAACCGTGTTGGCCTAAACACCATAAACCAATAAAAATAAATACACGATAAACCATCACAATAAATACTAAATACAAATATACATATCAACATAATACATTTAAACATAACCAACACAGGAACTGAATTAACCCCGTCCTTGCCAGCCGCTCACCACTGTACAATCCAAACCACAGGTACTCCCCTTCCCCCCTCGTCCAAACAAAAATGACAGCTAACTTCCACTGTCCCACAACCAATGCTAACCACCAGCCGACCATAAGCTCGGTGGGCACATCCATAAAAAAAAAACCCACAGAGGTCAGGGGAGGATTGAGCCTTCCTTCACACCAGCATCCAAAACCAGACCGGCAAGGACACACAAACCGCCACAAACCCCGCTGTTTAACCCCTTAAATCAGCGGGGGCCCCCACCAACAAAAGCCTTGGCCTGACTGATTGCCTCCTGCAGCGCCAAATTAAAAATATCCAGACCAATATTCAGATGAACTTCTAAACAAATTTGCGGCGTCCCTCTCAAACACCTTGTGCCTAACCAACACACTGTTAACACTAGCCACAAACTTAGATACCCAAAAAATCAACTTAACCCGCGACCGTTCCAGTGCCTGCGGGCTAGTCGCCTGATGCCAGAAATTCCAAGACACCACCTCGAACCACACCAGCTCAACCTCTGGGAATAACACCAGAATCCTTGACAAATCCCTAAGAATCATATCCCCTAAGGACCTAACCGGGACCATCCCTAGATCATTCCCCCCAAGGTGAATCACTAGAACCGACGGGGAACGTAACAGCCTGGATAACTGGTCCAGTTCGGGAAGGAGATGAACCCACCACATCCCCCGCTTCCCAAACCGCCGCACCTCAACCCCCAGAGGGGAGAACCCCAACTGTTCCCCATTCGGGCGAACCGCTGCCCGCTTCCTGGTCCAGAAGACGAACGAGTGTCCGACGAGCAAAACTTGAGGAAGAACCGTACCTACAAAAAACAGAAAACATTAAGCAGGCATATCCAAACGAATGCAAGACCTAAAAGACCTAAAATATCCAGCCACATGCAATGCAAAGCATAGTCTGTGCGGACCCCGATACAATTAGACAGGCATCACCTAGCTATCCTAAATGGTGCACTGCACTACAAACCAGTAAATATGCTGGGGACATGAAGTTTTGATCTCAATATGAGCTATAAATGGTCTTGGCAATTAGAACACGATTAATAAATTTCCATGTACATGGAAAAAATAGATTTTACATAAAACAATCCCTGTATGTGGAAAACCAAGGTGAGGTCATATTCAACTAATAATTTTCTTGCATATTTTGACTTAAGGTGAGGTATGCAATTTTAGAGATAGATACAAGGTCAAACCCAGAAAATGAAAAGGTATAGGGAAAAATTGGTCAATCATACAAATGTCAACCTGAACCCCATCAATCCAAGGTACAATAACATGGAAAATATGGTGTACCTATAGTTATTACTCATCTACATAGAGAGGTCCTCCTGACTTTAAGTACAGTCCAAGGCCCTCACCTATAGCTAAGTACATACACATCATATGAAGAGAACAGGAATAAAAGGCAGACAAAGTATGAGCTAAACAATAGAATAATATCGACTGGTGAGCATAGAAAAACACCAGTTGTAATTGGCAGCCGAGGACAAGCATTCTATAGCTCCCACATGATTCCAATCCTTGGGGTGTAATCGTCTGGCCGTATAGAATGAAACAGAGAGTGAAAGCAGTAGATCCTCACGATTCCACCGCTTGGGGGCGTAACAAGCTCCATAGCATGTGACTTGAGTTAGCACTATCTCAGAGGGCTAACTCCCAACACAACTGCCATTAACCTGACAAAGGTGTACCACCAGGGATAGTCCGAACCAAAAACAAAAAACCCTGGCCACATCCATTCGTGGCACTGGGCAAACCAGATCACATACTTCCACCAGGAATCATCCCGTGGGTAGGCCTTCCACACAATACCACCAGGGACATGCCCCAACTGTAAAACAACCCTGGCCACATCCATTTGTGACACTGAGCAAACCAGATCACATACTTCCACCAGGACTCAGCCCGTGGGGACAATACCACCAGGGACATCTCCCAACTGTAAAACAGAACCCTGGCCACATCAATTTGTGGCACTGGGCAAACCAGATCACATACTTCCACCGGTACTCAGCCCGTGGGTAGGACTTCCACACAATACCACTAGGGACATGTAAAACAGAACCCTGGCCACCTTAATTGATGTCACTGGGCAAACCAGATCACATACTTCCACCGGGACTCAGCCCGTGGGGAGGCCTTGCACACAAGCCACCATAGCTTGTGCCCAGAGTTAGCCTTACCACAGAAGGCATTTTTTTTTGCTGTTAACTCACAGTAGTGGCATGACCCGTATTCCCAGGCACCCAGCCAACAGGGAGTCCTGCAGGTGGCCACCACAGCTACTGCTGGGGCTAACCCTTGTACTGATCCTCATTGTATTTCGTATACACGTCGTACATGTGTATGTATTTAAAATAGAGATTATATGAAAATGAAAAACTCTTATATTAAGAGCTCAAATAAGAGAATCAAATAAATGGGGCCATCAGCTTAAATATAAATAATTTCAGAAAGGAGTACCGAGTTGACCTTAAATAGTGACAAATGTAAACTTTTTTTTTTTTTTTAGACGGAAGAATACTTTACTTTGCAAAATTAGTCAGGAGCTTCATGTGGAAAACATGATAACATGTTTAAATAGAAAAGCACAATCCTAAGGAAAGCCAAGAATAAAGCGGTTCCATGTACTCACTACTGCTTTTGGCACAGCACTGCAATTTTAACATGCAGTGAACGGATTATAGAATGGAGACAGAGGCACATTGAATGGGTAAATCAATATTTACTGGAATTTTCAAATTATAAGGGGTACAGAAAATAAAAATTGGGGAAGGAAAAATGGGGAACACAGTCACCAATATAGCATTTAACAGGTCACAGCAGTGGAGGCACAATGTAAAAGTAATGCTAGAAGGCTAGTAACTTATCCCATCAGTACAGAACTTAATGTATGTTCAAAATAAAACAGACTTTAGAAGAATTATTACATAAAGGACACTTCCTACCAGAACATAAGATGTGAAAACATGACAAACTAATCACTTCACTGCAAAGTGGGATTTAGACTTAAAGTCTCAGTTCATATTCTTAAAGGTCTTTTGACCAATACAAAATTCACCATTTTCACATCACTTGCTAATTTAATGGAGGACTGTTAAGTATCAGCCAAGTAATTAATCCATTACAGTCTTGCTTTTTAAGAACATATTAACCCATTCCCCATCGTATAGGAGTGAATGGACTAGCCCTCATCCCTTGCTTTGGCACGTTAGGCCTAGCAATGCTTAGCAAAGCCCACATGGAGGTAGTGAGTTTTGACTTTGCAAGAGTTCCTGCCATTGAGCAAACAGCACGGCATTCCTGGTACCATTCCATGAGGTACTGATCCCTTCACCCAGATACTTAGTAAAGGCCTTGTACAAATAAAATGGATATCACTGAAGGACATCTTCCATCTAAATTGGTGCAGCAGGGGCATTACTAAGACACCTATATGTACAGAAATAATATATAAGGACCCTGCAGCAGAGTAATCATCCCCCAGCCATTCACATAACATTAAATTGGTTTATCCTTAGACAAATAAAACCTTGCAATCCCACATGGCTGTCATTATACAGGATTATGTCATTCATGCTGCAAGGGGACAAATAAAAATGTTCAACTTATGAATCCCCCCTCAGAAACATAACTGACCATTATAAAGTTATGTGCTGCCATTAAACAGCTAGGAACATGACAGAGTGCTGCATGGTGGATACAACCTGAAGCAGGTAAGTCTGTTAGCCGTCTCTGAAAAAAGTGACCCTTTATCCCCTAGGGACTCCCGCCCCTATATTTACATACCCCAATCAAAAACATCCATGCCCCAAGCATGCACTCACCCACACACATACATGCTCCCTGTCCATTTAGCTATGCTGATTCCCAGTGGCCTGGTTACTAGCACCAGGCTTGGAAGATTTGGAACGGTGTGCAATGGACTTTGTGAGGAAATTATATATATCTTATTTTACTAATCACATTGTGACTTGCATGGTTGAATGCAGTACCTGTATCTATATAGACCCTCTGTGAACCCGTAAATTGGTACCGCCATCTCGTGAGCCATTTTGGTCACTATTCTGAGCAATCAAAAGGCAATTGGGATAGGGGAGTTGTGTTACTGAATGATGTCAGGCACATTTTTTTGTGGGGAGGGCAGTATCTTTGCCGTAATTTGCAGCATCCACGGGGGCCTCACAAGTGAGGCTAGCTGTGAATATTGGGAGGAATCCCAATATCCACAGCTAGCCTCACTTGTGAGGCCTCCGTGGATGCCGCAAATTACGGCAAAAACACTGTGATTGCAGCAATTTAAAAGCAACCCGTACAATCATGGAATTTGTCACAAATGCATTGCATTGTGAGCAGGTACTGGCTTTGTCGTGAAGGGATTAAACACATGAGAGAGAAATACGTCATGTATGCTAGTGAGTTTGTTGCAAAGAGTTGATGCCCTCTACTGGCCTGTCTAAATAGGTCTCAATATAGAGTCCTGGCCAAAAGTTTTGAGAATGACACAAGTATTGTTCTTCATAAAGTTTGCTGCAAATTTTTGTCAGATGTTATGGTATACTGAAGTATAATTACAAGCATTTCATAAGTGTCAAATGCTTTTATTGGCAATTGCATTAAGTTTATGCAAAGACTCAATATTTGCAGTGTTGACTCTTCTTTTTCAAGACCTTTGCAATCCGCACTGGCATGCTGTCAACTAACTTCTGGGCCACATCCTGCCTGCTGCCATTCCTGAGCAAGCTTTGCACTGGTGGCGCCCCGATCCCGCAGCTGAATCAACTTTAGGAGATGTGCTGGCGCTTGCTGGACTTTCTTGGGCGCCCTGACGCATTCTTCACAATTGAACCTCTCTCTCCTTGAAGTTGATTTAGGTGCAGTCTAACTAGCAGCTATATCCTTGTCTGTGAAGCCCTTTTTGTGCAAAGCAATGTTGACAGCATGTGTCATGATTAACAGAGGACGAACAATGATGTCAAGCACCACCTTACGTTTAAAGCTTCTAGTCTGTTATTCTAGCTCAGCAAAACAGAGTGATCTCGAGCCTTGTCCACATCAACACTCTCACCTGTGTTAAGAATAGAATCACTGGGGCGTGGCCAACTGAGCTCCAAGATGGACGCGTGAGCTGTGAGCTCCGTCTACCCTCGCTTTCTATATCCACCGTTCGAGCCATTTAGCCGATGATGGGCAAAACCAACAAAACCACGGCCACGCCGAGGTCGCAAGGTGCGAAGGACAAGCAGCCACTCACCTCGGTGCGCTCCTACTTCCACGGGGCCGTCGACCATGATTCGCGGGACTCGTTCCCTAGGCCTCTCTTCGCTCCCGGTAGCCCGCAGAGTGGCGTTTCGGAGGACATCGGTCGTGTTCTTCCACCCGGAGATCGGTGTACCCCTCCTCTGGATTCACCCTGGCAGGATGCACTCAAACACCTGCCTACGAAAGCGGACCTCATGGAGGTCGTGGACCGTGCAACACGTGGCATCCACGATGTGCTCACTGAGATTAAGTCAGACATGAAACACATTGGCGACCGCGTGGCTACGCTTGAAACGGACAACACCAAAATCTCCTCAACAATTGATCTTCTATCTGCTCAACTACAGGATCAGGCGAGTACTATTGTTGGTATCACTCAACGCCTCGACGACATCGATAATAGAGGCCGCAGAAACAATTTACGTGTTCGGGGTGTCCCTGAGACTGTGGAGCTGCCTGACATTATACCCACCTTACGCACGATTTTCAATACTCTACTGCAACGTCCCTTGGACACTGAAATAAAATTTGACCGGGCTCATAGAGCCCTCAGACCGCGATCGGATGAAACACAGCCGCCTCGCGATATCATCTGCCGAATACATGACTTCCCTGTCAAAGAATCCATCTTGGCACGCTTTCGGCCAACGAATTCAGTCTCCTGGGAAGGTCATAAAATTTTGCTCTTCCCTGACCTATCGCCGCAAACGCTGCAGTTTAGGCGCCATCTTAGTCCCATTACTGACTTGCTCCGACGCTCGTCGATTCCATACCAGTGGGGATTTCCAGCGGCTCTGTTGGTCAGGAGGGACGGCCGTACTTTCTCTGTCCGGTAGGCGTCTGATATACCGGACTTTCTTGATCGTCTAGACCTCCCTCAGGTACGAGTGGAGGATTGGGAGTACAATTTTGCGGCACCCCCGCGCTTGTCTGATCCTGCCCTGGCCTGGACTCCATGTCCACAGCGCCGTAAGCGTCAACGCAACTCGAAGGCTCCATCACCTGCCTGATTGTACACACTTCCATCATCCCATATGTGATGTTTCAACGATGTCTCTGCCAGCTCTTACCTCGGTGACACCAGCACTGTTCGTCTCCTCCTTTTGCCTGACTCTGTGTGCCCAGTGTCCGGATCTGGACTGTCTTCGCGTCGCCTCATTTCTACGGACTTACCTTATTTAGACGTTGTTACACTTATATGCTGGGGTTTTTTGACATTTTTTCTTTTTTTTTCTCCTGTTCGGTGGTCCTCATCATCTCCTATTACATATAAATGAGGGTTCCTGCTCTGAATGTTTTTCGTTCTTTCGTGAATGTTTGTTGGCCTCTGCTGCCCTGCCGGAGCCCGCCGTCCCCAGGCGTCCTGCCTGGCGGTCCTGGTCTTAGATTGTATTCTCGATCTACTGGCTCATTCTTCAATGCCCTTGCATTTGACGATTGCTTCGTCTTGGTTTGGTGATTTGTTATGTTGTTATGGATTTTTCTTTTCCTTTTTTTTACTGAGCGGTGTCGACGTTACTCCTGAAGGGTCCCTGCCACTCTCTCTATGTCTCCTGAGTTGATACCTCTCTCAATGTCAGGGGGCTTAATAAGCCCCAACAGCGCTCCAAATTGTTATATGTCTTACGCTCCTTGAAAACTAAGGTCGCTTACATTCAAGAAACGCATTTTCTGGCCTCAAAACAGTTTAAGCTGTCTGATAGATATTTCCATTCGGTGTATTATGCCAGTAGTCCGGACCCCAAAACCAAAGGGGTTGCCATCCTGATTCACAAAGACATTCCCTTTAAGGAGCTGGAGGTTTGGCGGGACCCTGAGGGATGCTGTCTCTTTATTAAATGCTTTATTGGTCAACAAAAGGTCACTATGGTTAACCTGTATGCCCCTAATAAGAATCAGGCTGCGTTTATAGTGCAAGTCTTAAATAAGTTGTCTACCTTCCAAGAGGGTCTCACTGTCCTTGGAGGAGACTTTAATATGGTTCTGAATCCTGCCTTGGATTGTTCAGCCTCGACTTCTCACATTTCCTTTTCTAGCATTAACAGGGTTAAGAGACACTTGCACCTCAGCCAGCTGGTTGACGTGTGGAGGGCGCAGCATCCTAGGGATCGTGACTATACTTACTTTTCGGCTCTCCATAAACGTTACACCAGAATTGATATGTTTTTTCTCTCCCACCACCACCTGCCTCTCCTTTTCAAGACGGATATTGGGATTCAATCTTTAAGTGACCATGCCCCTGTCTGTCTATCCCTCTCCCTCCCTAGCCTGCCTACGAGACTATGGTCTTGGCGCCTAAATGACAACCTTCTGGGGAATCCACAAGATGTTACTGACTTGTCTAGTCGTCTTCGCAATTACTTCCAGGAGAACACCTCTCCTGACACCCCCTTTTCAACTGTCTGGGAGGCCCATAAATTGGTCATCCGGGGCCACCTGATCAAATTGGGTTCTCGAAACAAAAAACTGGAATTAGCTTCTATTTTAAGTCTTACCCAACGCATTGCTCAATTGGAAATGCGCCATAAGCATACTGGTGATGGGGCTCTCCTTCTCCAATTGCAGACATTGCGTGACCACCTGGCTTCCCTTTTAAATGATAAGGTTAAGCGTAACTTCCTGCTTCTGAGGAAACACTTTTATGAGCTTGGGGATAAGCCCGGAAAGTCTCTGGCCAGGGCACTCCGACATAAACGTTCGACCACATACATACCTAAAATACGAGACACGCAAGGGACCCTCCACTATCACTCTGAGAAAATTGCACAATAGTAACATAGTAACATAGTAACAAGTCCATCAAGTTCAACCTATATACATATTGTGTCCCTACTGTGTTGATCCAGAGGAAGGCAAAAAAAACCTTATGAAGCAGATGCCAATTGCCCCATACCAGGGGGAAAATTCCTTCCCGACTCCAAATATGGCAATCAGAATAAATCCCTGGATCAACATTCTGTCCCTATTAATCTAATATCCATAACTTGTAATATTATTGCTTTCAAGAAACACGTCCAGGCTCCTTTTGAACTCTTTTATTGAGTTTACCATTACCACTTCCTCTGGCAGAGAGTTCCATAATCTCACCGCTCTTACTGTAAAGAACCCCCGTCTGTGCTGGTGTAGAAACCTTCTTTCCTCCAGTCGTAGAGGATGTCCCCTTGTTATAGATACAGTCCTGGGTATAAATAGGTCCTGGGAGTGATCAATGCTTTCAGTCTTTCTACCAAAAGCTGTACAACCTGCCGTCCTCTTCGGATGACTCCATGCAGGCTGCCATAGACGCGTATTTATCCAAATATCAGACAATTAGAATTTCCAGGGACTATAGGGCGGTATTGGATGCCCCTATTACCATGGAGGAGCTGGATCAGGCCCTGAAGCTGCTGCCACAGGGCAAATGCCCAGGGCCAGATGGTTTCACCCTGGTATATTATAGGAAATTCTTTCAAGTGCTGGGCCCTCATTTGCTGAAGCTCTTTGGAGTCCTTTCTGATGGCTCATCCTTACACCCTTCCTCTAATACTTCTGTAATCACTGTGGTCCCCAAACCCGGTAGGGATAATGAATGCTGTGGCAGTTACCGGCCAATTTCGCTCATAAATACCGACTTGAAATTGCTGGCTAAAATACTTGCGCTTAGGCTACAGCCCCTGATTCCCTCCCTTGTCCACCTTGATCAGGTAGGATTTGTTCCTGGTAGGGAGGCACGGGATAATACGATTCGTCTACTTAATCTCATTGCATACTCTCAATATCACAAAACTCCCTCTATTTTGCTGTCTATGGACGCTGAAAAGGCCTTTGACAGGGTGGCCTGGCCCTTCTTATTTGCGGTCTTGGCTAGAGCGGGTCTAGGTCCCACTTATTTGTCTCTAAGGGAGAATGGTGTCCTGTCGGGTCGGGTCGCCCTGTGAAATGGCCCTCGTCAGGGGTGTCCCCTCTCCCCTTTACTATTCATCTTGTCCATGGAGCCGTTGCTTAATGCGATTCGTCTTAACCCCAACATTTCGGGCTTACGGATAGGGGGCGTGGATCATAAAGTTATGGCCTATGCAGATGCTCTGCTTCTTTCAGGATCCAATTAATTCAATCTCCCACTTGCTGAATTGCGTGAATTCCAGACCCTTTCCAATTATAAGATAAACCTCCAAAAATCCGATGTCCTTGGGCTTAATGTAGACGAATCGCTCCGTGCCCACTGTGCTAATTCTTTTCCCTTCCATTGGCGTACCGATAACATTAAATACCTTGGTCTTTTTATTTCCCCTGACCTTTCCGACCTCGCCTCTCTTAATTTCACCAGACTTCTCCGCTCCATTGACTCCGACTTGAAGAGGTGGTCGTTCCCCCATCTCTCCTGGTTTGGTAGGATGGGTGTCCTTAAAATGAATGTCCTCCCTAGATTGCTTTATCTCATTCAGACCCTCCCCATTTTCTTGCCGAGATCGTTCTTTAGGGCCTGTAATAGGATTTTTACTGGTTATGTTTGGAGAGGCAGGGCACCTAGGCTCTCCTACTCTCATTTAACTAGACCGAAATTACTGGGTGGTATGGGGCTCCCTAATATTGAGCTTTATTGGATGGCCTCCCATCTTCGGCGGCTTGTCGAGTGGTCCATCTTTGCGCCTAAACTCTGGGTTAGTATAGAACATTAGATTTTTGACCAACATATCTCCGTTATACCTTGGGTCCCTGAGCCACTGCGCCTCCCGCTCATCCCACGTCACCCTACCATTTCACCTACCTTGAGGGTCCTTAGGAGGGTCCTCTCCAGGGGTCATCTCCTTACACATCCTGGTCCTCTCACGCCCATCACACACAATCCGGCTTTTGTCCCAGGTCTGTCTCTTGCACATCTGAGGGCCTTGTTGCCAGCCGGGACCCGTGTGCTCCGGCTGCATCATGTCCTCGCTGGTTCCTCTTTGCGCCCACTTCTTGATCTTTGTAAACTCCGTCCCGTTCCCAAACATTTTAATTTCTTTTATATCCAACGGGTGCTGCGCCCTCTCACGACCTTTGAATCCCTGTGTGATGTTGGTAGGGAGACCCCACATCTCCTATCTCTCTTATATTCAGCCCTGTTGGACACGACTTGCAAGACCAAACCGTATTACTAGAGTTTCTGGGAGAATGAGCTGGGGGTCCAATTCTCGGACCTGGAGTGGAGTAATATTGCGTACCTTACTCACAAGGGGTCCATTTCCAGCAAAACGCAAGAATTGGCGTTTAAGATACTCACCAGATGGTACAGGGTCCCAGCGGAGTCGCACATGGGTTCCTACGTTCATATTTGGTGGGACTGTCCCTTAGTACGCCCATTCTGGTCCACAGTGTTTGCGGTTGTCAAGGAGGTCTGTGACCCTGACTACCAGTTGACGCCTCAGCTGGTCCTGCTACAGGCCTCTCCTGTCCCGATTGGTCGGTATAAGCGTTCCCTGACCCTACACTTTTTGAACGCAGCCAGGGCCCTAATTCCTCAGCTCTGGAAATCCCATTCCACACCTCCGATTCGGCTCTGGTTACAGAAGCTTAACTTTATCTGTCATATGGAATCCCTGGTTATGGCTTCCAAGGGCTTGGCGCATAAACATGAACTGCGCTGGTTCCATTGGAAGACCTTCCTTCTGTCTCCGCAGTTCCCTACCATTGTGGGGATAGATGCTCCACAGTCTCTTTGAAGGATCTGCTCTTCCTGTCTCTCACACATACCCCTATAATCTCGATTACTTATTGATTTCGACTTCTTCTTTCCTTTCGATATTACTGTCGATGCCGATCACGCTTGATTGTGTTATGTTTTCTTATTGTTTTGTTTCTGGGTTTTTTTGTTTGTTTTATTCTCCACCTCACTCTCTGTGATTCCACGCGCTAAGGCGGTATGCACACACTTACTGCCAGTGTTTATTCGATCCTCACAGACCTTTGCATACACTGCTTTTGTTTTCTCCATTGAACCACATACTGTACTACTTACCTGGTGACGTTCTGTCGTTATGGATATGGGTAATTTGTCATATATGCCTTTTTGCCTCTTGTCTCATGATTCTATTTCAAGCCATGTATTGTTCACCTCTGTATGACTGTACCTATATTCCTTGTAGGCTCATTTACTTTGTGACTCTGTGCCGTTGTGGTTCTCGTTGCAATAAACGGAATTGATAAAAAAAAAAAAGAATAGAATCACTGACATGATGTCAGCTGGTCCTTTTGGGGCAGGGCTGAAATGCGGTGGAAATGTTTTTTTGGATGGCAAAATGGCAAAGAGGAACTTTGCAACTGATTGCAATTCATCTGATCATGCTTCATAACATTTTGGAGTAATCCCATCCAGAGGGCTTCCTGCCGCGTGCCCCCCATCCAGTGGGCTACTATCTGTGCGCCCCACTAGCGGGCTTCCAGCCTAGAGACTTACCATCTGTATATGTTTATACTCTCGTCGGCAATACAAACCATATCATCATAATCAGTCTGTTGTTCATTTCTTTCCGTCCGTCTGTAGTATACCCTGCACCTGGGCTCCTGCCCTACCTGTGTACCCGGGCTGTGACACAAATACATTTTTTCATATACTACATATAATGCATTGGTAGAATAGTGTCATTGAAAATGACAGTTCGCCTTAAACTTTTAAGTGTATTAAAGATGTGTTAGCAATCCTAGTGCATCAAAGGCAAATGGAGCAGATGTCACAAACTGGACATTGGTTTTATATGGAATATTGGATTTATAAGTTTCCACAACATAACCTACAAATTACAAACATGTGGATGCGTTGTATTGTTCTGTCCTCCTTACACGTGGTTGAGGTATAATTAGACAGGCAGCTAAACTCTTCTCCCTTAACATATTTCAACTTTTATTGTAGGGAAGTTAGAGTAAAACTGGGAACACGAAAATAACATTCAATCAGTGTATAAAGTACATATACAGTACATAAAGTATACAAACACTCTAGTCTAACTAGGGAAAGGGGATTGAACCTACCAGCGATACTACAGCTGGTACCAGCTGATAACCAAGATCGAGCTGGATGACTCTGGTGCTGTACTGCAACTACTAAACTGTTGCAAGCTAAGATGGCTGCTGACACTGTTCCTGTGACCTAATTTCCTGGCCCACTAGGATGATGGGTAGATATAGTGGCTCACAAGTAACAATTTGTCTATCCAGCTAGTCTGAAACTACGAAGTTGTGCAAAAAGGTCACTAGGTAAAGATATTAAATGCACACAATGGAACACAGTAAATAAGCATGACAACATAACATAAAAACTTGCGGAAAGGCATGAAATTGTATATTAAAGGTCCTTCTGCTTTTCCTCCCTTCTTTTTTCTCCTTTTCCGTCTGTTTTTTTTTTTTGTTAGGTTAATTGAAATGAGAAACTAATCATTCATGTAATGCTCAATACCAGCTAAACCAAATATAAATCATGACTGACTCATAACTGACGCATTCCCTAGCCATTTGACTAAGAGATCTGCCTCCTCACTTGCAGACAGATCTCGGCCTCTGATTGTATGTTTGAAGGATGATCGCCATGCTCTATAGGCTTCAGGTCGATCGTTAAACTTTGAGAGTCCTTTAATCAAATGTTTTTTTGTGCAACATAACATTAGATGTATTACGTTACAATGAACCCCCATGGCTCCTAATCCTGATGGGGAGCTATACTTTCACATCTGGTACTGTGCTGAATGAAAAGGGATGGGCTTTTAAATTTGAGGCCACTTTAGGGATTATAGGCCAAGGCTGAGTCTGATGCTGACTCTATGCTGCAATCCTTATCACATTTTATATATTTTATACAGTAAATGTGTATATGTGTGCTTTCCTGAGGCAAGTCATTGTAGTTTCTTTGCATTTTGCCAACGTTTGTAAGATTGTTAATGAGAGTTCCAAAAACATTTCATAAACATGCTTGTTGTTAATTGAAAAGTTATAGGTATAGGTGCGTCCTTACATTGCTCCAGCTGACACCCACTGGAAGTTTACTTGAGGACAGAAGATCCTCAGCAAGGTTTTTGTAGACCCTGCTGGGCTCTCTTATTGCTCCCCGGCTGATTATTGCAATCTGCAATGCAGAGCCGTATAGCCCTGTTTCGTCCTTAATGGGACTCGTCTGCATGAGGTTGTGATACTGGCTTAATACTTGAGGCCTGGGGGAGCACAAGAAACACCAATACGAGATTTGGAGATGCATCATAACTGGTAGGTACAGACAGGCAAATAAAGACTAAAGAGGCTGTAGATAGATATAACAAAAAGTCTATATTGGAGTGTGCCTGCATAACAGGAGAAAAAGGACTGGTCAATAAGTGTGAGATAGGCACAGAGGCATATACACCACGGCAGGATACGGACTTTGTATAGGGGACCACGGAGTGGAACTCCTCAGACAAGGAACGCGGCTGGCACACGTAGTCAGGCAGCCCTCAGGCAGAGCACACGTAGTCAGGCAAGCCGAGTCGATACCAAGTGATCACAGGAACAAAAGCCAAATCAGAAGCCAAGAGTAAGGTCTGGACAAGCCTGGTCAGCACCAGGAGATCACAAAGGTCAAATCAGAAGCCAAGATGAAGGTCAGCACAAGCTGGGTCAAAATGGGTAGAATCCAACAGGGACTTGCACAGGACCAGGAATCAGAGAAACAGCAAAGCTGAATACACTTCAGTGCAAAGGCCCAGACTGAAGGGCAGAGCAGGTATATAAAAGACAGGGCTAACTTCCAGATAACATGGCTGCCCTAAATAATTAGAAACGCGTGCTCCTGAGTGTGAAGGGTGGCCACTAGTGGCTGCAGGTAGACAATGTAAAATGATTGCTTAGTCCAGGCTTGCAGGGTGGAACCCTGACACAGTTATAGGAAGACACTGTAACCTATCTTAGCAACATATGAGAGTCTCTTGCCCTCTGTGACTGGGGGTTGTGTTTTTTTGTTTTGTTTCCGGATGCCGCAAACCATTTACTTATATATTGTTTGTACATAACCATTTTTCTTACATGAAGCACTACTCCTATTGGTTTGGCTGGTTCCCAATGAAGGGGTAGACTTTCAGGTGTTTTTTTTTCTTGTTTTCTTGTGCCTGATGGTCTATGCATGTTTCTGGCTCCTGGAATATCCAGGGCTAATAAACCATCTTGAGAAGGTTGCTGTTTACTTGATAAAGTCATCCACCTCTTAAGTTCATTTGAACCTCCCTCTTATTTCAAACCCTCTCCCTTTTTTTTTCTTCTCTTCTAACTCTGTCTCTTTTCTTCTTCTTTCTTTTCATCTCCTCCCACCTATCCCGGAGTAATTTTGGGGAAGTTGTTTGACCCAGCACACTGAATATAAAAAACCTACCCTCTTCCTCTTGCTGCGGTGGACCTGGTGGTCCTGACCAATAATGCCAAACCCCGAAACACCCCTTTACAAGAGAAGGATGCTGCTGCGAGAAATTAACTCCTGAAATGCGGCCATTGTGATGATACAGGAAACCCATTTGTTAAAAACGAAACACCAGCTACTGGCCTTCAGATCTTTCCCAGTCGAATATCACGCTAGATAGTAATGTGGCATTAATGTCAGCTTCACACCGAGTGCTTGGACCCACAGGTTAGTTTTTTGTTACAGCTGATTTTAATGGTGTTTCCTCAGATAAGTCTTCCTTAAACACCAACGCGTACAAATGGGCAGCGCGGTTATTGGTGGAGATTTCAGCCTTGCCCCGATCCTGAGTCTGGACTCCTCAGCTACCATGGCATCCAGATATTTGAAAACAATGACCATGCAATGTAAACACTTTCAACATCTCCTTCATAAGGTCGGAGTGTATGACACGTAAAGAATATTACACCCTCTCGACATTCAAATGCCTACGCCAATTACTCTAGAATTTATTTTATTTTATGGATAAGTCAACCCACCAATCTGTTCAGAAGGCCTCCATAGGGAATATAACATGGTCAGACAATGTGCCACTGTGGGTGTCTATCACCCATGGTACTCGTGATATCCCCCCACCAAAATGGAGACTAAATAAAAGCTTACTCCAGCAGCCCACCACTTGTGCTGAGATAGAGGATTCCCTCACCCACTACTTAAGGCTAAACCGGACCCCGGAGATGTTGCCTACCACGGTCGGGTTGGCCTACAAGGCTGGGATAAGAGGGCATTCATCAGAATAGCCTCTCAAAAGAAAGATCTTTCTCTACTCTAACAGAACAACTTACAGCTCTAGAGTTTACGGATAAGTCCTCGTGGTCCTCATCTACACATGACAAGCTTAAGGACGAGATAGACAGACTCAGTCTTCAGCAAACTTAAAGCTCAAACAGCGCACTCGTCGATTCATTATCTCCAAAAACATACACCCAGCAGAATTTATAATCCAAAAGATATTTGGATTCTGGACTCTGCCATTTAATAATTTCTCAAGTCTGTCTCTATACCCAAGATCTTTGAAGATCATTGGGAAGGTCTAATGAAACCGCCCATGCCAGAGGAAATAGAATGGAACATAAGGGCCCATAAGCCACACAAGGCTCTTGGTCCAGATGGCTTCCCTATTTCCTATTAATTCTAAAAAAAAAACCTTTGTGACCTATTTTCACAGCTAATTGATTCTTTTCCACTTCCTCCAGAGATGGCAGAAGAACACACGGTACCCAAGCCTGGGAAAACAGCAACTGATATATAACTGATATAGGCCTATCTCGCTTTGGAACATGGATACTAAACTGTACTCTAAAACACTAACAGATCGGCTCAACAATCTCCTACCTACTCTAATCAAGAATGATCAAGTGGGCTTTATAAACGGACATCAGCCCACCTTGCCAATTCTCATCGCCGACCATGCCTCCTCCGCTTACTGGACGTGCAGAAGACCTTTGACAGGCTTCACTGTGGATTTTTGATGGCCACCCTGTAGGCATGTCACCTCCCTTTTGTAGATTTTGTAGCAGCAGTCCATCGCCTGACATTCGCCCGCATGCCCAAGTTCATGCTACTGGCTTCCTATCACGGCCCTTTAGCATATCCAATAGAACATGTCAGGGGTTCACTCTTTCCCCACTGCTGTTTGCGCTAGCCATGGAACCTCTGGCGATTGCTGTGCATTTCAGAGTGGCCATAAAGGGCTTTATAACCCACTCGACTGAAACAAAGATCAGCCCTGATGATGACTTTACAGGCTCTACACTCGCTGTTAGTAGATTTTGGCAAATTCTCCTACTATAAAATTAATTAAAGCAAATCACAAGTGCTTAACTTGGGCTTCCGTGCGGCAAAAATAAACCACCTTTCCCAGTCCTTTCCTTATGAATGGCGATCCAACTTTATCACATATCTAAGAATTAGACTTACCCCCAAGATGGGGGAGGTGATTGCGTGATGACGCAGTTCGCCGGATTAAGTGGGGTGAGAGTTTCCCGCCGTGCAGATTGTCCCTGCTGTGCTGATTTTACCGGAAGGAGCTGAGCAGGGTTTCCAGTAAGGCAAATGTATCCAAAATGGGAGTGCAATAACATAAAGGAAAAATCAAAATAGTGTGATATTGTCAGATGTGTGACTATACGTGTAAAATGTGTACGTTCAACTCACACTTTGAATAGAAATATCAGGCCCATCTAGTGATTCTTTAAAAGGTTCTTTTATTCTTCACAAAAATCTAAATTGGTGAAACAGACCGCAATGGTGAAAGTACCTCTGCAATAGGAGACACAATAAAGAAATGCACTTACAATTTGTGTTAAGCGCAAAGGCAATAACCCTGTAGAACAGTTCCAAAATGTATTTTGGTCCTCACAGAGTCCACTCCTTGATTAAAATGTTTGAATAAACTTTTTCTCTACATGTTTATGCCGTGTGGTAAAGTGTATGGGAGAGTGGTTGATGGGATATATATCTCACCTGGTTTCCTCAGCCAGGCACGGTAGCAAACCCAGGGGCCCTCAGGTGAGGCTTCCTAAGCTCATTACTGGGGAGGAAGCCTTAAAAGAGAGGGCTGTTAGGTTTGAAGGGGGAGGAGAAACTGAGTGAAGGAGCAGCTACAGCCAGCGCTGCAGCCCACCAGGTATGAAGCTTTATCTATGGAAAACCTGTTACTTTGCTTTGTGATAGACCTTAGGCTTGTAGAGAGGTATCCGGATGTTAAGTTAGAGCCGGACAGGCTTAGAGTTTGTTTTGTTTACAAGGTGCTCTGTGCCTACAGCATCTAAATAAACACGCTTTACGTTTGAAACCTGTGTGAATACAGTCATTGCCGCCTCATTGCTGTTCCCTACAGCCGATTTTAACAGACTTTTAAAACCCCAATGCTGCAACCTACCCTTCAGATCCCACTGGCCTCCCTGTTCTATCAGTTAAATGTCCGTACGAGCGACCAATAAAGTAGCTTGTACGGACATTTAACTGATAGAACAGGGAGACCAGTGGGATCTGCCGGGTAAGTTGCAGCATTGGGGTTAACTTTCATTAGGTGTTAACTTTTTTTTAAAGGGTTAAGGGGCCGTCCGAGTGAGCCTATTGGTCGCTTGCACGGCCTTTAACCTAAGGATTTCCGCTCCCGTTATCTAACGCAGCATGGAAGGGGTTAACGGGAGCGGAAATCCATAGGTTCGCTGTCAGGGGTTACAAATTACAAAGGCCGTGCGAGTGAGCCTATTGGTCACCTGCAGGGTTTTCCTCTGGCATCAACCAATTCCCTGTAGGTGACCAATAGGCTCATTCGCACTGCCCTGTAACCCGTGACGGCGAACCTGCGGATTTCCACTTCCGTGAACTGCCACGAAGACAAGGTAAGTTAGAAGGGGGGGAGAATGGTAGACGAAGACGATCACGAAGATCTTCGTGGTGTGTGTCTTCGTCTTCGCCTACGTTTTACCGCCGCTGTCTTCTCTTTTGCGTGTCTCCGGAACGAACACGAAGACAAATGCACAAGTCTAGTAAATGGATACCTCGAAGCAAACGGCAAACTAAAGGGTCTTGGCCAATAGGACCATCCTTAGACCCCACATGCCCGCTAGATATAGCCAAACAAACAACATTGATGGAGCTGTATGATTTCCCAGATGAAAACAGTTCCCCCAAAAAATTTAATATAAATGCTATAGAAGCTGAATGGGGATACACCTGTTGTCCCAAACACCAAGTAGACCATGTCTTCCATGCTGCCTGATAAGATTTGTGGGTACCTGGAGCCCATGAATCTGAGCAAATCTCTAGCGTCCTGCCATAAGTCCAGGACAGAGTAAGGTCCTCCGAAATCATCCAGGCAATTAAAGAGAGACAGTCTTCTAGGATGAGGGGATGGAAATGACCCTCCGGGTCTAGAAGAAGAGACGGGAACATCGGCAGGTCCAATGGGTCCTGAATTGATAATTCCAGAAGGGCTGGAAACCAAGGTTTAGAGGGCCGTAAGGGGGTGATCAGAAGCAAAGTCACCGGAGCCTTGATAAGATGTTGAATTACCCTGGGAATAAGAGTGAAAGGTGGGAATGCATAAGCTCGCAACATTGGCCATGTTTGCAAAAAAAGCATCTGTTGCCAGAGCTTCTGGATCCAGTAACCAACTGAAAAATTGGGTTGTTTGTTGATTGTTTGTCCGGCATGTAAAGAGATCCAAAGTGAAGGGGCCTCTGCAACAATTGAGATCTCAGAAAACTCCCTTGTGTAATTTCCAATCGCTGGCATCCCTCCAATGTCTGGAAAATCAGTCAGCCATCTGATTTTCCACTCCGGGAACGTAGTCTGCCAGAAGAGAAATGTTGGGATTGAAACAAAACTGATAAATCTGTTTTGTTAATTCTGTTAAATGTTTGGACCTGGTCCCGCCTAAACGGTTGATGTGATGAACCACTGAAAAATTGTCCATCCATAAAAGGAGACAACAATCTGAGCGATCTTTCGCAAGACTGCGAATCGCGAACGAACCTGCAATGAGCTCCAGACAACTTATGTGCAAATTGTGTTCTTCTGGCGACCAACGACCTCCGGTGGCTTCTGTAGAAGACACTGCTCCCCACCCGAGCATGCTTGCGTCGGATTCCAACACAAAATCTGGGCGTGAACCGAAGATGGCACGGCCATTCCAAGCTTGCATGTGAAGGAGCCACCAATGTAATTCTCGTCTCACGTCGTCTGTGAGTTGGACTGGCTGATCATAAGATGGATTTCATCTTAGATAAGTTGTCTTGAGTCTTTGTATGGCCCGATAATACAGGGGTCCTGGAAAGATCGCCTGTATGGAAGAAGAAAGAAGACCCACCATTCGAGAGAGCCGTCTGAGAGGGCAATATTCCATGCGCAGCAAAGCTCTTTTGATGGCGGCAACCTTTGAAGTTGGTAATCGAAGAAGAGCCGATACTGAGTCGATTTCGAAACCCAGGAATCAAATTTTTTGAGTTGGAGATAGCTCCGATTTTTGAACATTGATCACAAAACCGAGCTGTTGTAATGTTTCTACTATGAAAGAAGTTTGGGTCAGAAGGACTAGATAAATGATTCATCTGACTCCCCTGGACTTGAAGAAATCCATTACTGGTTTGAGTAGTTTGGTAAAGCACCAAGGGGCAGAACTGAGGCCGAATGGAAGGCATTTGAATTGCCAAAGTTGATGATTCCAAATGAACTAAAGGAAATGACGATGGTCTGGATGAATTGGGACAGCTAGATAAGTGTCCTTGAGATCGTCTGGTGAACCACTCTCCCTGCTTCATGAGATCTCTTAAGAAATGAATTCCTTCCATCTTGAAATGTTGATATGCTACAAACGCGCTGAGAGAGCGAAGGTTGATGGCTGGAAATATGGAACTGACGAAAACCGGGGAGCTGTGAACCTTCTCTATTGCTCTTTTTAGCCATAGGGAAGTCAATTCCTTGTCTATAAGTTTCTGGGTCAAAATTGACCTGTAAACCTGAGGAAGGGACCGATACTGATGAGGGAGAGATATGAAATCGATGATATAACCCTTGGCTCGTTTGGAGGATCCAAGGGTCGGACGTAATTTTTTCCCAAGCATGGTGGAAAAAACGCACATCCTGAGGAAACACTTTTCTCGTTGACGTCTTAGCCTTCGTCCACGAAGTCATCACTGAAACGTGTCGATTGAGTTCCTTTACAAAGGAATCTCCGAAGAGGAGGCCATTAGCCGACACGCCCAGCTCTTTAGAGCCCAATTCAATCAGCCTAGGATCCATTCGTGATAGAGCCGCTTTCCTGCGCTCAGTAGAGAGTGACATTTGCATTGCCTAATAGGCATATGACTCTGAGATCCCAATCTCTAATAGTTTTTGGGTCTAGAGATGAACCCAGGAGGAAGGAGTGGTCCGCTAATGATAAAATTTGAGTGACCGGTCCAACAATATCTAATAATTTGTCTTGGGCCGATTTAAGGCATTTTTCTAGACCCTTGCGGGAGGGGAGAGAGACCATATTAGGATCATTCTGCCCTTAACTTGTTCCTGACCTACTTATCAAGAGAGCGTCTGAGCCATTTTTGAATATAAAGACTTAAATGAAGGGGAGGAGCCCATTCAGTGGCTCTGGGATGACGCATATTCGTGGGTTCAAATAGAACCGTCCCAGCCGGATCTAAAACTGGGGTATCCTCAGGAGCAAGCTGAAGTTGCATTAGGAACCGAACGGTGGGGCTCACCCACCATAGTCTCATGTACATAATGAGATTATTGATCCCTGGATGAAGCCAGGAGTTCAGCCTGTTGCGAATAATCTGAAGATGCCGCATGCCATTCATCCAATAACTGGAGAACATTCTCCGAATTAGCCTCCTTAGCCTTCTGAATCTGTGGGGAAACCACATCTTTCCTAGAGCGATTAGCAGGGCCTTTGCCCTTACCGGCTGAAACGCTAGTCCCTTTCCAGGGACGTTTGGAGGTCTTAGACTCCTCAGATTTATCTGAGTCATAATCAGATGTGTCCTTATGCAATTGAGAAGTGCCAGAAACAGCAGTAGCTGATATGGGCTGTTGCATGGATTGAGTCATTTTTGCCATAAAGGTTTCCATGGAAGTGGAAAACTTATCCTCCAACCAAGACAGGATAAAATCCTGAGAGCAGTTGGGATCTCCTGCCATAACTGAAATAAACTTATAAACGGGGCTCACCCGTGACACAAGAGGGATACCTTAGAAAGGTTCCCAGGAGGTGCAGAGTAAATAAATAATATAATAGTAATTTTTTTAAATATATATATATATAATTGCTCTCAGGCAGTAAATCAATAAACTGAATCACCCACAATATATGAATTCACAGGGGCTCACCCTGTATAATGGATATAAAAATAAAAGAAAAACGTCAAAATAAATATAATATAATTATCGGTACACCGATAGCAAACTTGTAAAGCAGGGGCTCACCCTGCATATAAACTCAATATAGCATTTGATGGAACAGAAACTCGATCACAGAGAAAAAGCACGGAGGATAAACTGCACGCCAGCATCCACTATCAACTGCACAGTAACGCAACTGTGTAGTTAGATATATAGAAAAACAAAATGGCCAATCCAAGATGGCCGCCACACCAAGAGAATTCCCGTATAGAGACGGCGAGAACGAAGGGCAAAAGAAGATAAGAAGGAACAAGTACACGTAAGGAGAATACAGGTAAGAAAAACAGAACCGATAAGAACCGTAAATAACCTGTTGCCCAAGGGAAAGTAAACAAACACATATGATAAAGACGCCTAATCACTAAAAGATGGGAAAGAAACAAAGGAATGGAGACAAAAATCGAACAATAAGGAGATAAAAATCACAATACCAGAAAAAATTATATAAATATCATTAAGGATAAGAAGTAATATGAATTACAGAGCTGACCTTTCTGCAATGGTGAGCAGCAAAGAAAGAGGAAGGATGGGCTACTATCTGCTATATTGTGGTATCTTTTCTTTGATTGGTTACGATCTGTTCTACCTTTATCTTTGATGCTATGGTGACAGTAAAGGAAGATTATGCAAATATGAAGCCCCCCTGTCTTGCCTTAAAATAGTTTTTTGTTCACAGGGTTTGGATATGCCAGACTCTGCTTCCAACCATTCATCTGACTAACTAATTAGGCACTAAAACATCCTTCTGCAAACTTGAATTATCAGTCCAAACGCATACACAATGCTGCTGTTTACTAAACGATTAACTCTGGAGGCTGTGTGATCTCACGATTAGCATATGCTAGACCTTGCTACCAAACATTAATCTGATTAACTATTTGGGCAGCAACCCTCCATTTGCAAATTTGAATTATTACTCCAAACGTATTTACAACGCTGCTGAATATTAAGCGACTAATTCTGGAGGCGCTTGGTCCTTATGATTTGCATATGCTGGACCCAGCTGTCGAACACTAATTTAATTGCCTATTTGAGCATTAACCCTTTCTCTGCAAATTTGAATTATTAGTCCACGCATATATAACGCTGCTAATCTACTATTATCTCTGGAGGCGATTGGATTGCATGATTTGCATATGCTAGACCTTGCTGCCGAAAACATCTGACCATTTATTTGGGCTTAAATATTGTCTCTGCACACTTGAACTTTACAACTAGAGGCAATAACGACAGAAATTGCCCATAGCTCATTGAGTGTAAAACAAGAGCTACAAGACTTAAATTCTAAAGTATGCGAAATGGAAGAGAAATGGATACATTTAGACAAGCAGTATAATAAGACAGCAACGGCTCACAGAGAATTAGCAGAAAGGGTGACGAACATGGAGGAGAAACTGAGAGTTATCGAGGACCGATCAAGAAGATCTAACTTATGTTTCAGGAATATCCCGGAAGAAGTTAAGCAGGACCAACTGGAGGAATTTCTTCCAAAATGTTTTAAATCGCTAAATATTAAGATATATACTCAAGATCCACTAATGGCAAGATTCCACCGCTTACGTAAACCTAAGGGAGCTGATGTTTATCAAGTCAGGGATGTACTTGTGAATTTTCACTCCTTTGCGATAAAAGAACAGATTTTACGGGCTAGAAGAAACACAACTCCTATGGAAGACTAATATAAAAATATAAACAAGAACTTGGAGAAAAAGTTGCAAGAGCATTAGATATTGGTGGGGTTTTCTGTCTAAATTAGTGGTGCTGTATAAAGACTGTCAGGAGTTCTTCGATTACCCTGATAGAGCTGAAAAATGGCTCTCAACAATTAACCTGGTTAATTAATTGGTGGATAAAAATGAAGTAACATCCTATGTGTTGTATTTGGCATTGGGTGTTTTTTTTTTTATTTCTTTCTAATCTCCTGAAGGGTTCCCATGGAGATATTTATAGACATTGATATGAAATACTCTTCGCATTATTTATGTTTATGTTGATACTATCTGGTTTAAGTGTTCTATATCTATGGCACAATGATATTACCTTCATAAACGCCGTCTGGTGCTTACAATTGAATGAAATATTCTCTATGCACTGGGGAATTGCTTTGATTGAAGCTATATATTATTTTACACACCGTTCAATGTTCAGAGTTGAATGAAACATCCTTCACGTATGGGGTAATGCTCGAATTCTGTTAATATTAAAAATGTTACACTAGGGTAAAGTTATATATTGCACCATACATATACACTTAGATATATAGGTTATATAATTTTGGTTTAGGGATATTGCTTGGTAAATACATTTTTTTCTCGTGGTGAGTCTCTGTCGATTTTGGGAACACTTTATTAGGGCAACATTCTTCAGCAAATTTTCTGTTATATGGTCGATAACTAAACAGAGATACTGTTTAGTTAAAGGTTTAATTTTTTTTGTTTCCTTTTCCTAACCTTCTGAAGGGTTAACACTGAGATATTTATAGATACTATTTGGTTTAATGGTTCTATATCTCTGTCACAAGGATACTATTTTGATAATCGCCGTCCGGTGTTCATAATTGAATTAAATATTCTTCATGCACTGAGGAATGCTTGGATTCTGTCCATATTAGAATTATTACATTTGGGTAAAGTGGTATATTTTAGTATACGCCGTTTGATGTTTATAATTGAATTAAATATCCTCTACGCACGTGGTAATGCTTGTATTCTGCCTATATTAAAAATGCTATATTAGGGTAAAGCTATATACTGCACTATTTACATGCACTGACAGATAGGTCAATAGAATACTAGCTGTCACAAGGATACTATTTTGATAAACGCTGTCTGGTGTTCATAACTGAATGAAATATTCTTTATGCGCTGGGGAATGCCTGGACTATGTCCATATTAGAATTATTACATTTGGTAAAATGACATATTATTTTAGTATACACCGTGTGATGTTTATAATTGATTGAAATATCCTCTATGCACGTGGTAATGCTTGTATTCCGTTAATATTAAAAATGCTATATACTGAACTATTTACATGCACTGTGTCACGAACCGGGGGCACAGGTAGAGAAGGAGCCCAGGTGCAGGGGATACTACAGACATGAACAAGACATGACACCACTATACAGAAACTAGCCTAGGACTATTTGATAACTATTGGAGATTCCGTCACATCTTATGGCCATAGTATGCTTAGCCCACCACTACGCCAAAGTACTCCAATGACGGTGGGTCCTAACGCTAATCCCTCATAAGGGAAGCAGAACTGAAGCAAGGAAAGTCTCTTGGCTGGAAGCCCTCGGGATGGGGCACACTTGACAGGAAGCCCCCGGGATGGGGCACACGGCAGGTTGCCCACTTGCAGGGCACATGGCAGGGAGCCCACTTGCAGGGCACACGGCAGGAAGCCCACTTGCAGGGCACACGGCAGGAAGCCCACTTGCAGGGCACACGGCAGGAAGCCCACTTGCAGGGCACTCGACTTGGGAGTCCACTTAGTGGGGCGCTGGCCGCAACTCAGGAACACGGCAGGAAGCCCACTTGCAGGGCACACGGCAGGTTGCCCACTTGCAGGGCACACGGCAGGTTGCCCACTTGCAGGGCACACGGCAGGTTGCCCACTTGCAGGGCACACGGCAGGTTGCCCACTTGCAGGGCACTCGACTTGGGAGTCCACTTAGTGGGGCGCTGGCCGCAACTCAGGAACATGGCTGGTTGCCCACTTGCAGGGTACTCGACTTGGGAGTCCACTTAGTGGGGCGCTGGCCGCAACTCAGGAACACGGCAGGTTGCCCACTTGCAGGGCACACGGCAGGTTGCCCACTTGCAGGGTACTCGACTTGGGAGTCCACTTAGTGGGGCGCTAGCCGCAACTCAGGAACAAGGCAGGTACAGGAACAAGGCAGGTAGAGGAACAAGGCAGGTACAGGAACAAGGCAGGTAGAGGAACAAGGCAGGTACAAGAACAAGGCAGGTAGTCCCGAAACATCAATGACAAGTCCCAGACCGAAGGGCTGGGCATGTTTATAAAGCCTGGCTTGATCAGGTGATACACTGCAGCTGGACATGATAATCACTCTGAGTGAGTCAGAGTGACAAGAGCAGCCACTAGTGGTTAAAAACGGACATGACCGCGAAATGATTATGCATGGTCCAGACTAGCAGGGTGGAATCATGACACCCCCACCGCTAGGAGCAACCTCCGGGTGCTCCTAGAACTGCATAGAAGCGGTGTCACCGTCTGTGGCTAGAAATCTCTGCTGTGGCACCTAGCGCTTTTTAGCAGCTTTCTTGTTTTTTATCAGTTTGCTCAGGTGTAAACACAGTCCGTACGGATATACATATCTGACAACACTCCTCCAGTACTTCAGGTATCCCCACGGACTCCTAGTATTGGCCTTGACATTCTGTCACGAACCGGGGGCACAGGTAGAGAAGGAACCCAGGTGCAGGGGATACTACAGACATGAACAAGACATGACACCACTATACAGAAACTAGCCTAGGACTATTTGATAACTATTGGAGATTCCGTCACATCTTATGGCCATAGTATGCTTAGCCCACCACTACGCCAAAGTACTCCAATGACGGTGGGTCCTAACGCTAATCCCTGCATGACAGTGGTACGGAACAAACCAAACACGTAATCCAAACACATAGCACTGAGACATACCTTTAGACTGCAGACTGAGACAAACAGAACACACGGGTGGGGCACACCTCATAAGGGAAGCAGAACTGAAGCAAGGAAAGTCTCTTGGCTGGAAGCCCTCGGGATGGGGCACACTCGACAGGAAGCCCCCGGGATGGGGCACACGGCAGGAAGCCCACTTGCAGGGCACACGGCAGGTTGCCCACTTGCAGGGCACACGGCAGGAAGCCCACTTGCAGGGCACATGGCAGGAAGCCCACTTGCAGGGCACACGGCAGGAAGCCCACTTGCAGGGCACACGGCAGGTTGCCCACTTGCAGGGCACTCGACTTGGGAGTCCACTTAGTGGGGCGCTGGCCGCAACTCAGGAACATGGCAGGAAGCCCACTTGCAGGGCACACGGCAGGAAGCCCACTTGCAGGGCACACGGCAGGTTGCCCACTTGTAGGGCACACGGCAGGTTGCCCACTTGCAGGGCACTCAACTTGGGAGTCCACTTAGTGGGGCGCTGGCCGCAACTCAGGAACACGGCAGGTTGCCCACTTGCAGGGCACACGGCAGGTTGCCCACTTGCAGGGTACGCGACTTGGGAGTCCACTTAGTGGGGCGCTGGCCGCAACTCAGGAACATGGCAGGTTGCCCACTTGCAGGGCACACGGCAGGAACAAGGCAGGTACAGGAACAAGGCAGGTACAGGAACAAGGCAGGTACAGGAACAAGGCAGGTACAGGAACAAGGCAGGTACAGGAACAAGGCAGGTACAGGTAGTCCCGAAACATCAATGACAAGGCCCAGACTGAAGGGCTGGGCATGTTTATAAAGCCTGGCTTGATCAGGTGATACACTGCAGCTGGACATGATAATCACTCTGAGTGAGTCAGAGTGACAAGAGCGGCCACTAGTGGTTGAAAACGGACATGACCGCGAAATGATTATGCATGGTCCAGACTAGCAGGGTGGAATCATGACACACTGACAGGTTACCGTATTTGCTCGATTATAAGACAAGGTTTTTTCCAGAAAAATACCCCTCGTCTTATAATTGGGGTCGTCTTATAATCAGACCTCAAATAGGTCTGACTATGAGACTAAGATCCAAACCCCCCGCAGCGATGCAGGGGACCTGGATCCTCCTGTCCCCCCCCCCACACACACACCCCACGTGCAGACCTTCCCCGGCGTTCCCCAGAGTTCCCCGTGATCTCTGACAGCTGGGAAAGGTCTGCGCGATGGACGCAGACAACCCCCACTGCTAACCCCACCTCCTCCCGGCTGCAGCTGAAGTTGTCTACGCGAATCGCGTAGAGCACTACACGCTGCCCGGACTACGCACCGGGGTTTCAGAAGCTCCGGTAAGTTTGGAGGAGGGGGGGGACGAGTGTTAAATGGAGGGCATAAGGCATTTCTGGAGGAAGAGTGCTCTGTGAAATGCCTTTTATCCCTCTATACGCCACTCTGCCTCCTGAAATGCCTTATACCTCCCTATATGCCACTCTGCCCCATAATATGCCTTTTAACCCCCTAAATGCCAGAGTAGCATATAGGGGTATAAGTCAAAAGGCATATCATGGGACACAGTGGCATTTAGAGGGTTAAAAGGCATATCATGGGGCACAGTGGCATATTGGGGGTATAAGGCATTTCTGGGGCAGAGTGGCAAGCCAGGGGGCAGATGTGCATAACTGGGGGGGCAGGTTGAAAAAAAAAGGAAATAAAAACAGAATATTTTTCTCAATCATAGCTTTTATTAAAAAAAAATTGTTCACATAGTTTACATGAATTAACATTTACTGGTAAAACTGTTTTCCAATAGGGTCGTCTTATATTCAGATATGCAAATGGTTGGGGCGCAGGTACATGTAAGGGAAGAAAATAAATATATAGTGTGAAAAGTATAAATACTGGAAAATGAGTATAATTGTGGTTGCACTCGCAAACGGATAAGATGCTTCAGGCCCTTCAAATAGTGTTGAAAAAGAATCTTTAATATATCTTCATACAGAATCTAAAAAATAAAACTGAACATGGTGCAGTATCCTCAATAAAACAATTATTGCTATTCAGAATGCACTCACAGTTCGTCCATGCACTGAGTGCATATAAAAGCGATGGGTTAAAAGTCCGCCAAAAAAATCAATCAAAGGGGGGGTCCCGTGTAATCCTTCTGACGCGTTTCGCCGTATAGGCTTCCTCAAGAGAAGAATTTTTGGTCGGTATTCATCCGTGTTCGGTATCTCTGTTCTTTTATATCCCTCGTATATGTGTCCCGTCGCATACTCTGACGTCTTCAATGCAGTCGCGCTCGGACGTCTTCGGGTCTCTCCGGCTATCTCCGTATGTTTGTTTTTTGTCAATAAAGTTTTAAAGTGTCGATCGGGCTTCCCGATAGATATCCTCACTTCATCGAACGGAGCCGGAGATTTAAAGATACACAGATTCACCAAGATAGACCTAATGAATACCCTAGGAGAGATTCGAAATACCAAAATAAATCCAATAAAAGAAAAGAAGAATACTCTGATAGAGACCATTCATTTACAAAAAACAAAGATAGGCATCCTGAACACAACACACCACAAGACTCTAGACAGGCTTTTTTAGGCAGGGAGCGATCCCGAAAGGAGGAATTAGGAAGGGAACAAAAATGGAACCTCCCAGTAAGGGAAACACAAAACAGATTCCTGAGATTTGCACAATCCCCAATAAAAAAAAAGAAAATACACAGAGATCTAGAGGACACAGAGGACAGGGAGTTAAATCTACATTAAACGAAAAAAAGATGAGATAATTAATATTTCGAAGGTTACCCTAAATCCCACTAACTTAAAACTATTATCTAAAGGTCTCAAATTCGCCCCTAATAAAGGCCCTAGCGGATTTGAGTTGTTCATGGACGCACAAAAATTCTTAAGGAAATTAACCATCAAAAGATTTTTTATGAAAAAAGATTTGTATACAGAAAATGACAAACAGGTAGTACCAGATACTTTTACACATACGACTTTTAAACCTAAATCCCATGTCTTCCCATACCAAGAAAAGAGTGAGCACATACAAGTTTTCACTGATATGCTGCTCCACGAATTCGAAATGATTGAACGAAATAAAAAACGACAATATAATCTTACAAAACAGAGAGCCTAAAAACATTAAAAGAAAATAAGCAAATCGTAGTTAAAGCCGCAGATAAAGGCGGATCTACAGTTATCATGGATAGATCATACTACTTACAAGAGGCTTATCGAATTTTGGATGATAAAGTAATTTATCAAAGATTACAACAAGATCCAACTAAATCTTTTCAAATGGAATTTAAAATTTTGTTACAAGAGGGTAAGAACAATGGAGTTTTAAATAATCAAGAATTTGGCTTTTTAAATACAGAGTTTCCAAAAGTAGCAATTTTTTATTTTTTACCAAAAATTCACAAGAATATGACTACTCCTCCTGGAAGACCAATAATTAGCGGAATACATTCCTTAACCAGCAATACGTCCCAATATGTAGATTTTTTTCTTCAGAAATATGTTACATTGGTGCCTTCTTACATTCGAGATACGAAGCATATATTGGAAATCCTAAAAGATATAAAATGGTCATCTGACTATATATGGGCAACCATAGATGTGTCATCACTATACACGGTAATCCCCCACGACAAAGGGACACTAGCAATTAAAAAAACATTAGAGAAAGATGACAAAATGGATCCTCTTCAGCAGCAATTCATTTTAGATTGTATCAAGTTTATCCTCACACACAACTATTTTTGGTTTGACAATTATTTTTTTCTTCAGTTGTGTGTGCCATGGGGACCAGATTTGCGCCAAATTATGCCAATCTGTATGTGGCAGATTGGGAAACTGAAAACATCTGGTCCAACAATCCATTTGGCGCAAGTCTGGTCCTCTGGCGTCGCTACATAGATGACATTCTGATAATCTGGAAAGGTTTCATAGATCAATTTACAATTTACATCTTGTATCCATAAAAAAGAAATTAATTTTCTGGATCTAACATTATATACATGTGGAGAGGAGATACATACAAAAACGTACTTTAAACCAACAGACAGAAATGGATTCATTAATTTCACAAGCTGCCATCATCCTAATTGGTTGCGAAACATCCCAAAAGGGCAAATTGCACGAATCCGTGGAAATTGCTCAAATGAAGAAGAATTTATAACACAGAGCCAAAAATTATTAACCAAATTTGAAGATAAAAACTACCCACAAAACCTTCTACAAAAAAGCTTTATGTCAGTTAAACAGAAAAAGAGGGAAGAATTCTTTAAGAAAAGTCAACAACAATCAAATAAAAAAATTGAATTCTCCTTCTTTACTCGATATAACGACAAAGCTTTTGACATCAAAAAAGCTATTAAAAAATGCTGGCCAATATTAAAACAAGATAATATTTTAAAGGAATGTTTACCAGACAATCCAAATATTATATATAGAAAAACTGAGAACCTTAAGTCCATATTAGCTCCTAGCACATTACCTAGTATAGAAGAGAAAAACAATCTAAACTTTTTATCAATAAAAACACCGGGATATCACAAATGTGGAAAATGAAAACTGTGCAAAACATGCAATTTACAAGAGAAAAAAACCACCACCTTTAAATGTACGAATACAGGTAAAGAGTTTAAAATCAAACATTTTATTGATTGTGACACCATTAATGTCATATATCCTCTAGAGTGTAAATGTGGCGCTCAATATATAGGACGTACTTCAAGAAAACTAAAAACAAGAGCCCTAGAACATATAAGAGGAATCAAAAATCAAAATCCTAAACATAGTGTCTCTAGACATGGTAACAGTTGCCAATTTTTTTCCTTTAACAATTTCAAAGTTATAGGAATAGATACAGTTATTCCCCACTGGCGTGGAGGAAATATAAAAGAACAACTAGCCAAACGTGAAACAGAATGGATCTACAGGTTCCAAACACATAAAAAAGGAGGCTTAAATATGGAACTCGATATTTTAGCTTTTATGGATTAATTAACATTTTAATCAAATTATATATATATTTATTAATATTTTTATTCCAGTTCTGTATACCAATTTTAAATACTTTTATAACATATTATATATTTATTTTATAATTATTAGGTTAGATTTAAATTTTTAATTAGAATTTATTTAAATATAAAAAATATTTTTAAAATATACATACATTCTCTATAAATTTCCTCCATGGGCCAGTATAGGATCTCTCCATGGGCCTACATAGGATCTATTAGTTATATATCCATGTTCATTTCATTACTTATCTATTTCATTTACTATTTTTATATAATTCCATTACATAAGTTATGGTGGGTAAAAGGTGATGGAAACCCTTCCACTTAAATTTAAGGGGTAAATAGAAGTATTATTAAACACCCATCTACACACACCAGACAAGCCAGAAGGCTTGCTTTTCCCTCAGAAATCTCATGGTGCTTTCACAACCACAAGGGATTCTGGGTAGGCACATGCAAACAAGGTTAACAATTATCACCTTTGCCTCTATATCCACTTTATACATGGATTCCTTGAAAGTAATTGCCCGCTGTACAAGACAGCCTTTAGACAAAACTCAGAAAGAGGTACAATAGCCAGATCACCACTCATGGACAGCTGTTTCGTCCTAATGACAGTAGTCACGGTCAGGACTACTTGCCAAGCCGTGACTGTGTGGAGGGCGTGGGCATGAAGGGGTTAATAGCAGCAGGCCTCTGGATTTACTAACTTCACCCCTTAACAAGGCATAAGTTACACCAAATTAACCCCCAAATCCTGCCTGTATCCCCCCAGGTAGTCTGCCACCACTCGTGAGATTCGTGAGAAATCCGAATTAGAACCTTTATCTCTCTCTCTCTATATATATATATCTATCCTGTAGAACTTAATAACAATATGGTAACGTGTTATGCTCTCTTAGGGTTTGTGGATATCGATACTAGAGCCCAAAGACAGACTTGGATTATGAATATTTTAATAACAAAAAGACAAAGATTACACAGTGCCAGAATTACAAAAAACAAGACATACAAAATAAAAGTAAAACAGCAAACAGTTCTTAAAAACAAAGGGACTTAAACACAGGACCCTCACTCACGAGTTCACCACTCATGGACGAAACAGCTGTCCATGAGTGGTGATCTGGCTATTGTACCTCTTTCTGAGTTTTGTCTAAAGGCTGTCTTGTACAGCGGGCAATTACTTTCAAGGAATCCATGTATAAAGTGGATATAGAGGCAAAAGTGATAATTGTTAACCTTGTTTGCATGTGCCTACCCAGAATCCCTTGTGGTTGTGAAAGCACCATGAGATTTCTGAGGGAAAAGCAAGCCTTCTGGCTTGTCTGGTGTGTGTAGATGGGTGTTTAATAATACTTCTATATTATTCCATAAAATTATTGATTTATTTTGTTTATGGATAATCATCCATATTCCATTTTTTTCACTTTATTATGGATACCTATCATCTATATCCTAATTTCACTTATTTAAAACTAAATCTTCACTGAATATATACACCTCACCATTTCACATTCACTTACCATCATTCACATTCTTTATACTGATAGATATATGTTTATATTTAATCTATTAAAAATGTTTTATTAAAAATGTTTAATTATCATTTACACACCATTCACATATAAAAAGGTGATCAAACACATAAACTAATTTTTATTTTCATCTATAAACACATTACTTTATATTCACTGTTCCTTTCTGCAATACCAACATAGGGATAGTCTCTAAAAACATCCGGAAATGTTATAAGACAGCTTTCTTTTTCTTTTCTTCATCCACTCACATTGAGTCAATAACACAGCAGATCTCCGAAACTTTACATCAACGGAGGATCTGCACGATATCCCCCGCCCGGCTCCGTTCGATGAAGTGAGGATATCTATCGGGAAGCCCGATCGACACTTTAAAACTTTATTGACAAAAAACAAACATACGGAGATAGCCGGTGAGGCCCGAAGACGTCCGAGCGCGACTGCATTGAAGACGTCAGAGTATGCGACGGGACACATATACGAGGGATATAAAAGAACAGAGATACCGAACACGGATGAATACCGACCACAAATTCTTCTCTTGAGGAAGCCTATACGGCGAAATGCATCAGAAGGATTACACGGGACCCCCCCTTTGATTGATTTTTTTCGGCGGACTTTCAATCCATCGCTTTTATATGCACTCAGTGCATGGACGAACTGTGAGTGCATTCTGAATAGCAATAATTGTTTTATTGAGGATACTGCACCATGTTCAGTTTTATTTTTTAGATTCTGTATGAAGATATATTAAAGATTCTTTTTCAACACTTTTTGAAGGGCCTGAAGCATCTTATCCGTTTGTGAGTGCAACCACAATTATACTCATTTTCCAGTATTTATACTTTTCACACTATATATTTATTTTCTTCCCTTACATGTACCTGCGCCCCAACCATTTGCATATCTGTACATTTGCACCCTGAGGAAGAGTGCCTTTTGGGCTGCTGTGGTCATTTGGGAAGTATATCACATTCTTTTTTCACTTCTATACACCATACTTATAAACACGAGAACTAAGCATATTGCATTTTGTCGTCTTATATTCAGGCTTTTTCTTTTTTTCATAAATTAATATTCAGATTTTGGGGGGTCATCTTATAATCAGGGTCGTCTTATAATCAAGCAAATACGGTAATATAATACTGGCTCAGGGTAAATATTTTTTTTCTCCTCTTTTTTCTTTGCATTTCCTCTCCCTTTCTACCTTTATCCCGAGGGGTAGATGAACATTGGGGATCAGCAGATTGTTAAAGGAGTCAGGGACAACCATGCACAGGGCCTCCTCCCTACTTGGTGTCTCAAATATGAGGCATAGAAGTCACGCCAATTACCGATTGCTTCATAGGGGAGACTTTGGGATTGTCAGGAGCAGGAATCAGGAAGGACCAGTTCAATAGGGAGCAGAGCTCAATATGCAGGCAGAGGCGTTTAGCAGATAAGGCCAACAACGCTGTCAGGACTAGCCGAGGTACGGTACACGAGCGGGCAACGAGGTACAAAAGGGTCAGGCAAAGCCGTAGTCAAAGGAGAGCCAGGAATCACGAACCGTTTAGTAGATAAGGGTCAGGCAGGAGCGAGGTCAAAGGAAAGCCAAGTAGGTACACGGAGAATCACTAGGAAGGCGCACTCAGGATGTAGCAGGGAAGCACAATAACTGAGCACTGAGCAAAGCTCAGTGCTTGGTTTTAAACTTGCCGCTCGGGGGAAGCTCCGCCCCCGAGTGGGAGGCTACAGCGGCGAGTTCCCGCGAACCTTGTTCGGGGAACAATAAAGTTAATAGAGGGCGCGCGCGCGCGCGCCTAGCAAAAGCCGGTCGAGTGGAGAGGCCGGTAGGACACCTGCTGGATCCGATGCCCGCGGGTAGCGGGCATCCAGGTAAGAGACCGCGTCGGGTCGCCGGACCCCGGCGGGTACCGCAACGGGTAGCCGGACCCCGGCGGGTACCGCATCGGGTCGCCGGACCCCGGCGGTTACCGCAACGGGTAGCCGGACCCCGGCGGTTACCGCAACGGGTAGCCGGACCCTGACAGGGATGCACGCCCAGAGCCCTGTCCAAAAGGGATGGGATAGGGACGATTTTACGTACCAAAAATGTTTTTTGTTGTTATATGGTATTTATATGTATAATGTTATACGTGTCGGGGGATGGGTGGGGAAAAGGAGGAGGGTAGTCTCTCGCAAGTATGGTTAAGTTCATTTCGGTAAACATCCAGGGCCTAAATACACCAAAGAAAAGAGCTCAAGTATACAATTATTTAGTTGAGAATAATGTGGATCTCTGCATGACCCAGGAAACTCATTGGCGCCACAAGGAAAAACGTCCTCTAATGAATTCAAGAACAAAAAAGAAGTAGCGATTATTTTTGCAAACAATCTAAAGGTGGAAATTCTACATCAAGAGTTAGACCCTGAAGGGCGGTTTATGATTTTGCTTTGCAACATAAACAAAGTTATGTATACATTAGTCAATATATATCTTCCTAATGTGGCTCCAGTGGGTATTTTGAATAAAATTATGGGGAGAATGGATCAAATTAAAAAAGGCATATGTGTTGTGGCAGGCGATTTTAATTGTGTGTTAGACTGCTCGATGGATAAAAAAACTCCATAAGGGCAGCACAATTAACAATAAGTTAATCAAGCCCTGAATAAAACCTTAAATAATTTTAATTTATTTGATATTTGGAGAACTCTTAATCCAACCGAGAGAAATTATACCCACCTCTCAAGAGTGCATTTTTCGTACTCTAGGATCAATATGGTGTGGGTAACGTGGAGGCAGTAAGCAATATTCAATATATTAATATTATAGACAACAGTTGGTCAGACCACAATATTCTGATGTTTCAGAACGTATGACACTTTGCTTTTTCTGAGAGAACCCTTCGGAGGAGACCAAATACTTGGTGTACCTATAAAGCTGTATTCAGGGGATACTTAATTAAAATGAATAAAGAATACCAAAAGAAAAAGACGTTGGATCTAACCTCCCTTTATATTAAGCTCAATAAACTATTGGTTGCAAATAAAAGAAAACCCACACAAGAGCAATCAAAGTGTTTGAGACTCAATGACAAATTGATCAGCATCAAACCGAAAGGATATAGCGCAGAATATGAAGTAACTAAAAATAAGGTTCTATTGTAGAGGGAATAGGACTGATAAGATGCTTACAAACAAATTAAGAAAACAAAGAGCAGTTAACCACATTTCTAAACTAGTAGAAGGAGAAAATTGTTATATGACTCCTAATGATATAGGCAAACATTTCAACAATTTTTATAAAAAAAGCTATATAACTTACAAGCAATGGAATCTGCCCATAAAATTAAACAATATTTAGATAAAACACATGTGCCCCAAATCTCCCGACAGCAAAAAGACTTCCTAAACACCCTAATTACTGAGACAGAGAATAGAACAATCTTAGCTCTGGCTAAATATAAAACTCCAGGTCCTGATGGTTTAGTAACCTATTTGTTAATACACTCAAGAGCCAAATCACTGAGGACTTAGCTACAATTTTCAATGCTATAATGGAGATGGGAGAGTTTCCAGAAGAGATGGTTCGTGCAAATGTTCTGCCCATACTTAAACAGGGAAAGGATCCCCTAAATGTAGCAAGCTAGCGACCAATATCGCTGATCAACGTCAAACTTTTCTCCTCGGTTCTGGAGAATTGTGGACTCAATTATACATAATGACCAGATAGGATTTGTTCCCGGTAGATCTTCCTTCCATAAGTGGAGGAAGGTGATTGACGTTCTCGATGCAGCTAAAAAAAAAACAAGGGTCCAAACTGTTAACAATGTCTGTAGATGCAGAGAAGGCATTCGACAGAGTCGGTTGGAGGTTTATGGAGTATACGTTGTTATCATTTGCTATCCTATCATTATATAAGAACCCCTCGGCTAGGATGGTGGGGCAGAACATCTGCTTGGACTGGTTTAGGTTAAAAAAATGGCACCGACAAGCAGGGCCGGACTGGGAATAAAAAGCAGCCCTGGAAACATTTGGAGACCAGCCCCATACAGCTTATCTTGCGGTCGCGCTCTTATACCCACACGCACCCCTTATACATACCCGAGTCACGCCATACAAATAACTATAAAACATTCTTTTTATCACATTATTTGTATTAAAATGCCAGAAAGCAAAAGTGTTAAAAGGCCTTAATAAATTAAATAGATTAGACATAATGGAATCAAAATATTTGCTACTGCAAACATTTTATAGATGACAAAGTTCCATTTTATTCAGTGGAAAAAAACAGTGATCACATTATTCTTCACGATATTCTTGTAAGAAACTTTTGGCTATTAATACCACCACAACTGTTCTAGCACTGCATCATCCAAAGAATACCTCAGCCCAGATACATTAATATTTGTTTTTTTTTAAATGCACACAGTTCATGGTGCCAAGTGGTCTGACAGTGTGTTTATGTAAAATGTCCTCTCTTAAGGGGAAGGACCGTGAAACCAACAGGAATAACGAAATTAGTCCTTACAACTAAATTGGGTTTCACTTTGAAGTTCCCAACCACGATTCAAGTGTCTGTGATTAATCCTTTGTGATAAAATATGAAGATTAAAATAAGAGTAAATAACACAATAACACAAATCCAGGAGGGCGTTTTATCTCTGGATAAGTAAACATTAAATAAATCAATGTATTACTACAGTAAGTACAGTGCACACCGACACTCAGACACACACACACCAGGACAGCCTCTGCCACACTGAAGCATAAAACATGTATGTTCTACACTGCTTTGTCATTAACTCCCCCTGTCATTAATCCCCTTGTGTATTGATGCCCCAGCCAGGTCCCCCTTTAGTATTGATTACTGCCTTCCCCTCACAACACAACCTTGTGCATTGCCCCCTTTGTGCATTTATTCCCCCACACCATTGTGTATTGCCCCCCCAGCATTAATTTATGTGATGCCCCAGCTAACCCCTCCTTGATGCCCCTAACACTTTTGTATTGGTTAATGTGAAGCACACTTGTCTGTTGTTGATGCCCCCACTGCCATGTGTATTAACCCCAGCCCTTTTGTATTACTGTATTGGCCCAATTATAAGACGACCCCTAAAATCTGATTATTAATTTAGGAAAAAATGAAAAAGCCTGAATATAAGACGACCCTACAGGGGAAAAGTTTTGCCAGTAAATGTTAATTCATGTAAACTTTGTAAACTATTTTTTTTTATAAAAGCTATGATTGAGAAAAATATTTCGTTTTTCTTTCCTTTTATTTTACAACCTGCCCCCCCAGTTATGCACATCTGCCCCCAGGCTTACCACTCTGCCCCAAAAAAATGCCTTATACCCCCTATATGCCACTGTGCCCCATGACATGCCTTTTAACCCTCTATATGCCACGGTGCCCCATGATATGCCTTTTGACCCTCTAAATGCCACTGTGCCCCATGATACACCTTTTAACCCTCTATATGCCACTGTGCCCCATGATAAGTAGAAGTGTCGATCAGGGTGTTGCAGTGGATGTAATCTACTTGGATTTTGCCAAGGCGTTTGACACGGTTCCACACAATAGGTTAGTATTCAAACTGAAGGAAATTGGTCTAGATGCAAATTCTTGTTCTTGGGTAGAACATTGGCTTAGAGATAGAGAACAGAGAGTTGTTATAAATGGTAAATTTTCAAGCTGGTCAAAAGTGGTAAGTGGTGTCCCTCAGGGTTCTGTTCTGGGACCAATTTTATTCAACATATTTATAAATGACCTGGCAGTAGGCGTTGAAAGTCATGTTTCTGTGTTTGCAGATGACACTAAACTAGGTAAAGTTATACAGGGCGAGCAGGATATTACTGTGCTGCAGAGGGATCTAGATAGACTGGGGGACTGGGCACACAAATGGCAGATGAAATTCAATGTAGATAAATGTAAAGTTATGCACTTCGGGGTAGCGAATGCACAAGCAACCTACACCCTAAACGGTAGTGAATTAGGGGTAACGACAAATGAGAAGGATTTGGGAATTGTTACAGACAACAAACTAGGCAACAATGTGCAATGTCAGTCTGCGGTTGCTAAGGCCAGTAAGGTATTGTCGTGTATAAAAAGGGGCATCAAGTCGCGGGATAAAGATATCATTTTGCCTCTGTATAAATCAATGGTAAGGCCGCACCTTGAATATGCTGTGCAATTTTGGGCACCTATTCTAAAGAAGGATATCATAGCATTAGAAAGGGTGCAGAGGTGGGCTACAAAATTAATAAAAGGAATGGAGCACTATAGTTATGAAGAAAGGTTAACTCATTTAAATCTGTTTAGTTTAGAAAAACGTCGCCTCAGAGGGGATATGATAACATTATATAAATATATTCGGGGCCAATACAAACCATTGTGTGGAAATCTGTTCATAAACAGGACTATGCATAGGACACGTGGTCATGCGTTCAGACTGGAAGAAAGGAGATTTAAACTAAAGCAGAGGAAAGGGTTTTTTACAGTAAGGACAATAAGGATGTGGAATTCTCTGCCTGCAGAGGTAGTTTTATCGGAGTCTGTACAGACGTTTAAACTGCAACTGGATGGATACCTGGAAAAACATAATATTCAGGGATATAATCTTTAATTATGGGGAAACAGCTTATTGATCCAAGGAGAAATCTGAAGGATTTTTTTCCCCTGGTTAGTGCAAAATTGGAAAGAGCGAAACCGGGGTTTTTTTTGCCTTCTTTTGGATCAACAGCAACAAATTAACAGATATAGGAAAGGCTGAACTTGATGGACGCATGTCTTTTTTCAGCCTATGTAACTATGTAACTATATGCCTTTTGACCCCCTATGTGCCACTCTGCCTCCAGAAATGCCTTATACCCCTATATGCCACTCTGGCATTTAGGGGGTTAAAAGGCATATTATGGGGCAGAGTGGCATTAAGGGGGTTAAAAGGCATTTCATAGAGAACTCTGCCCACAGAAATGCCTTATGCCACTCTGCTCCATAATATGCCTTTTAACCCTCTAAATGCCAGAGTGGCATATAGGGGTATAAGGCATTTCTGGTGGCAGAGTGGCACATAGGGGGTCAACAGGCATATCATGGGGCACAGTGGCATATAGAGGGTTTACTATACTATATTTTGGTAATACCGGTACTTACATTTTTGTGCGGTTGCAGCGTAAGACAGCCGCTTAGCGGCTGCGCGCAAAATTCAATCTTGCATTCAATCAGTCCGCCTCCACCGGCCACTAATGAAATTAAAGCGGCTGGTGTGCACGCAACGCGCCGCCCAATTGCCTTCGTCCCACCCCTTTTGTGGGGTGGGACGAAGAGCAGCCGCAAGGCCATCGGGTGGCGCGTTGCGTGCACACAGCCGCTTTAATTTCATTAGTGGCTGGTGGAGGCGGACTGATGGCCGCGCAATGGGCGCTTTGAATCTTGCTCTTACGTTGCAGCCGCACGTGTTGTGTATTTACAACACTTACGGTCGCTTTGAACGTTGGCCGACCGGGTATCCCGGTGGGCCAGTGCGGCCCTGCCGACAAGGATGCCCTCTCTTACCACTTCTCTACGTTTTATCCATCGAACCGCTTCTGTACTAGCAGTATTGAGCTAAAAATTAATCTATACGCAGATGACATCTTAATTACAATCTCAGACCCCAGAATCTCATTATCCTACCTAATGGAAGAATTCAATAAATACAGCTCAGTATCGAATTACAAAATGAATATTTCTAAAACTGTACTAATGGGAACTAATCTCGATATGGAGACAGAAATCTGGATAAAAAGCAAATATGATTTTTCCTGGGCTAAAAAAGATTTTGATTATCTGGGTATCACTATTACTAAAAGAGTCGAAGCCCTTATGGAATATATTTTATGACTCTTTTATGAAGTACCAATCAGTATCTAAAGGAGTGGAAGCATCTGGAAATCTCATCGTGGGGTAGGATTCACGTGATTAACTTGTATAATATCCCCGATGGAGTTAATTATTCCAAATGCTTCTACTTAGAGTTCCTGACACCTGACTATCTTTAGTCCAATCAAGCTTCTCTATATTTATTTGGAGAGGCAAGAAACCAAGAATCAGCCATTTAACTCTATCCCAAAGAAAATCAGAGGGGGGACTAAACCCAAATATCAGGTAGCAATATACTTCTAATTTAATTGCACATGTGTACAGATCCCAAGTAGAGTCTGCCCAAGCAGAGAGTTGGTATGCTATAGAGGCTGAAGCTTTGAGGGTTAAGGACCAGGAAAACGTCATTTGGAACACTTGTGGAATAAGAACTTTGACAGATCTGTTAGCTAATAATACAATAATGCAACAGATCCTCCTGGCTTGGGAGTGCATTAAGAGAAAGTTAGGAATTCAGAACGGCCTTCCTGTTTGGTCAAGCCTAAGCACATTAGAGCATAACATGATCAACATTTCTTTGACCAAGTGGAAAACACATGGCATATCTAAAATCTATCAGATACTGAAAGATGGAAAGGTAATGGCTTTTCCAATTTTAGCCGTAGAGTACAATCTCCCGACCTCAGAGATCTTTCATTACCTTCCAGTTGAAAACTTCTTGCAGTCCTTACTTAGGAGTGACATCAAAATATGGAATAGGTTTGGGAAAAATTTTAATCATAAGAAAGTACCAAAGATAATAGCTAAAACAGCAGACTTAGTGCGTAATACAGAAGTCCAAGGAAAACAATACCAACTAAAAGTCTGGGAAAAAGACTTGGGAGGACTGATAGAGCCTGAGGAATGGATTAAAACATTAAAACAGGTCCACTGTCTTAATCTCACAGAAAACTATTTTAAAGTGATTAACAGATGGTATTTAGTGCCTTCTAGATTGGCAGATATGTACCCATTCGTCTCACCCCTCTGTTGGAGGTGTGGTAAAAAAAGTAACTTACTTACATATCTGGTGGGGATGTACTAAAATTAAAGACTCGATCAATAAGATGTTTGAATTTATTGAAAATCTCTCCGGCGCTAAGTTAAATAGGACTCCAGAGGTGGTTTTATTGCATATCGACTGGCCCCTACTCGGGAAGGCAGAACTATGTTTAGTTACTCACTGTTTCATGGCTTTTAAGGTAACACTGGCCCGAAATTGGAAAAACCAAGCTACTTCACCATGGGAACAAGTTAAAAATCAGATCACATAAATTAGAATGGGGAGAGATTTGGGCTGGTCATTTCTTAATTCCCCCAAACGATTCAGTATTTGGTGAAAGTGGGCTAAAAAGGTAGACAATGCCCACTAATTAGGCCCTGTGACATGAACTGACAATTTTCCGGGACCCCCTCTCCTCCATCCCCCCACCAGCCGGCACATTGACCAAGCTTTTTTTTTTTTATTGTCTGTGTCTATATTGTTTATGGTTTGGATTAGGGCTGAAACAACTAATCGATAAAATCGATAATAATCGATAATGAAAATCGTTGTCAAAGATTTTCATTATCGATTAGTCGAATCGATTTTTATCGATTATAAAAAGATTTTTTTTGCTCTGAAAAACTCTTCTCCTTATATAATCCGACCTCAAACAGAGATCGGATTATAACACTAGAATCCAGATCCCCTGCAACGCTGCAGGGGACCTGGATTCCCCTCACTGTTGGCTGGTGGGTGTCCGTGCGATGCGCACAGACAACTTCCGCCTCTCCCCTCCACTTCCATACACCACTCTGGCTCCTCCCCTCCCATACGCCACTCTGCCTCTCTAGCTCTCTCTAGTGGAGTATGGGAGGGAGGCAGAGTGGTGTATGGGAGGGGGAGGAGCCAGAGTGATGTATGAGAGGGGAGAGGAGGCAAAGTGGTGTATGAGAGGGGAGAGGAGGAAAAGTGGTGTATGGGAGGGGGAGGAGCCAAAGTGGTGTATGGGAGGGGGAGGAGCCAGAGTGGTGTATGGGAGGGGGAGGAGGCAGAGTGGTGTATGGGAGGGGGGAGGAGGCAGAGTGGAGTATGGGAGGGGGAGGAGGCAGAGTGGTGTATGGGGGTATAATGAATTTCAGGGTAGCAGAGTGGTGTATGGGGGTGTAATGAATTTCAGGGAGGCAGAATGGCATATCTGGGGGAGTTAGAGTGGTGTGTAGGGGAGGTAGAGTGGTGTATGGGGGTATAATGAATTTCAGAGTGGCATATCTGGGGAGGCAGAGTGGTGAATCAGGGAGAATTTCAGGGTGGTGCAGGGCATTTATGGGGGGCGGAGTGGCATATCACGGTGCACAGTGGCATATAGGCAGGTATAAGGCATAAATGGGGGCGAGTGGCATATTGGAAGTTATAAGGCATAAAGGGGGTATAATGCCTATAATCGATATTAGGCATATCAGGGGGGCATAAGACATATCTGGGGTAAAAGGTATATCAGGGGGCTCAGTTGCATATCACTGGCATATAAGGAGTATAAGGCATATCGGGAGCACAGTGGCATATCAGGGGGCACAGTGGAATCTCTGGCATATAAGAGGTATAAGGCATATATGGGGGCAGAGTGGCAAGCTGGGGGTCAGATGTGCATAACTGGGGGCAGTTTGGTAAATAAAAGAAAATATAAACAAGGCTTTTTTACTCATAGTTTTTATTAAATATGAAAAATAGTTAACATATGAATTAATATTTACTAATAACTTTGTATTAAAACCTAGTTTGAGAAACACTGTGTTTGGGTTCTTGTAGCTTTTATTATTATGTCAGTAAAATAAGAAGGTGAATAGAGAGAGGCCATTGCAATAAAGAGATGAAAGTGTAAATTGTACGTTTTTTATTACATTAGTTTAAATTAAAAAAAATTGAATTTTTTTATCCGATTAATCGAAAAAATCATCGGCCAACTAATCGATTATTAAAATAATCATTAGTTGCAGCCCTAGTTTGGATATATATACCGTATTGGCTCGAATATAGGCCGCACTTTTTTCCCCCACTTTAAGTCTTTTAAGTGGGGGTGCGGCCTATATTCGGGGTCTAGCGCCCGACGCCCAGGACATGCAGTCCCGGGCGCCGGGCAGGGTTAGGATACAGATCCCCCGCAGCGGTGCAGGGGACCTGCATCCTACTCCCCGATACACTCAGACAGCCTCCCCTGCCAGCACTTCCCACGGGGGGGGGGGTGCCGGCACGGGAGGTTGTCTAAGCTATACCTCTGCCCCCAAGACTTACCAGAGGAGACTCCCGGGTGTCTTGCGGGGCCGGCGGGGGACATCTACGCAATACGCGTACACAACTTCCGGTGCCGGCACATCAGCTGAGTCCAGGCACCGGAAGTTGTGTACGCGTATTGCGTAGATGTCCCCCGCCAGCCCCGCAAGACACCCGGGAGTCTCCTCTGGTAAGTCGGGGGGGGGGGCAGAGTGGCAGCATGTTTTTTTGGTGCTTTTTTAAAGAAAAAAACTTTTTCTTTAAAAAAGCACCAAATTTTTAGGGTGCGGCCTATATACGGGGGCGGCCTATATCCGAGCCAATACGGTATATGTTTGGTTGAATCAATTTGATGATAATATGAGGGTATAATATGTATATATATATATATATATATATATATTTATTTATTTTTAGTATTTTATGGTATTGTGTTTTTTCCGTCTTTATATAATAAAATTAATAAAAGAATAATTAAAAAAAAAATTTGACTTACCACCCAGATGCTGTCTAAGGTCAATTACCAACACATTTGGCACAAAATTAAGGAAGATATCAATAGATGGTTTAAACTAGAGCTGTTTTGGATGAGACAGATTCAAAATGAACTCCCACCAAAAGCTATTATACTTTTTTCGCACGTTAACCATTTCCATCTCACCTGCCATTCTGCGAGAAGTTCAGACACGACTATTCATATGGGCCAACAAAAAAGTTTGGCCTTCCGACCAAATCCTACAACGCCCAAGGTTACTAGGTTGATATGGAGAATCTCTTTGCGCAACCTTTCTTTTTGAGGGATCTTCTTTGGCTCCTGAAGCCCATTAGGCCGGTCCTCACACAACTTCTACTAACTACCAAGCTATCTTTGTCTCTATGGGATGAACACAAATCCTTACTCCATTTTCCATCGCCGTTAACTGAGATTGCCCCCATCTCGGCCATGCAACCTCTCATGCCACATGTACCTTTAGATGAATGGATTCGGGCCGGTATTTAGCCTTTCCTGAAGGATGCATATTCCCTTCCTAATAGAGACTTCTTTAAGCTTCTTCAATTATGCCATGTTTTTCAAAAATACTGGAAGCCTGCACCTACAGATGCTCCAATCTCACAGGTTAAAAAATTATGCCTCCAGGCACCACATATCTCTAAGGCTATCTCTGCCTATTATTTGGCTTTGATGGACCACAGATCCAATCTCAAACTTTCAGACATGGAGGCATGGGAGAAGGAAATTAACTGTTCATTTCATGTACAGGAGTGGTACAATGCTTTAGAAGTGATGAGAGGAGTCTCCAAAAACACTACCCACTTCGAGATGGACCGTCAAGTGGTAAAATGTCGCTCACAAACTCTCCAAAATGTTTCTGTTTGTTTCTCCCCCTGAGCAAGATGGCTCATATATGGTGGCACTATCCAATTTTACCTAATTTCTGGACGGAAGTCTTTAAATTTCTTAATCGACTAATCGCGATCCCGATCACTAAATCCATTACCGTGGCCCTGTTGGATATGCTTCCTCCTAACATGGACTCCCCTATTAGTACAGGTCCTATTGGCAACTAAAACTTGTATCACCAAGGGGTGGAAAAGTCCCATCCCCCTTCACTGCAGGAGGTCTTGTACTTCCTGTCTACCACTTGCATCTATGAACAAATGGCTCACTCTGTACTTAACACTTCACACATCTTCGCATGGGTGTACTCTTTTTTTATGCATAATTTGTGCACCCCTTGGTACATAAAAGCTACATGTTCCTGGGACTCTTTTCTTCTTTCGTCAGAACTCTTTCTCTCTACTTTCGATTTCCATTGATATTTTCTTCCCTTTCCCTGCCGTGTTCCCCCACCTTTTATTTTGACACTTCTAGTATACAAAGGTTCTTTCTCTTTCTTTTAGTTTTTTCTTTTAGTTTTTGTTTCTTACAATAAACGTTGAGTGAGTTTTCGGTATATATATATATATATATATATATATATGTGGCTACTGTATCAAGTACTCTAGGCTGCGGTTCAGACCCCTGTATTCTGTTACATTTTATGTCTATGTACTGTATTTGCTCGAATAAAGCAAGGGCTTTTTCAGAGCAAATGCTCTGAAAAACACCCCTTGTCCTATACCCTGACCTCAAATAGAGGTTTGACTATAAGACTAAGATCCAGATCCCCCGCAGCGCTGCAGGGGAACTGGATCCTCCTCTCTAGCAACTGGTGGATGTCTGCATAACCTCCGTTGCTGCCCGCTGCTTCCGCTTGGGCTTATATGATGGACCACTGGCGTAACATGCCCTTCCGCATTGCGCAGACGTTCACTGGCTGCCAGGGAGGGGGATTCCCCACAGCTCTACAGGGGACCTGGAGGGCTAGACAACCTCCGCTGCTACCCAGCACTTTCGCTGGGGCTTCTATGATGGAGCGACGGTGTGACATGGCCTTCAGGTGCTCGGTCATAGAAGCCACGGCAGAAGTGCCAGGTAGCAGCAGAGGTTCTCTACGCGCATCCCGCCGACGTCCACCGGCTGCCTCCACTAGACACCAGGGAGTCTGAAGCACGGGGGACAAGTCTGGGGATCTATTGCTAAGTCTGGGTGGGCAGAGTGGCATATAGGGAGGTATAAGACATATCAGGGCGGCAGAGTGGCATAAGGGATATCTGGGGAGACAGAGTGGCAAATAGAGGGTATAATGCGTATCTGGGGGGTAGATGTGCATAACTGGAGGGCAGGCTGGCAAAAAAAGAAATAAAAACAAGAAATGTGTTTTTCCCAATCATAGTTTTTATTAAAGATGAAAAACTAGTTTATATGTGAATTAATATTTACTAGTAAAGCTTTTTTCCTATAGGGTAGTCTTATATTCAGGAGTCTTATAATAGACCAAATACGGTACATTGTTTTATACTGTGGTGTGATTTGGTTACGATGTAATCGCACGATTCTTGTACACCGTGAATGCTATGAAACACAATGAAACACAATAAATGCCAGGAAAGGTAAAAGGATCTCAACATATATAGCCTGGAAGAAAGACGTGACAGGGGGGATGCAATAGAAACACTTAAATACTTATAAATAAATAGAGGGAGTCAACATGATAAAGGAAGAAAGTTTATTTCAAATAAGAAATACTACCACAACAAGAAGACATAGTCTTAAGCTAGAGAGGCAAAGGTTTAAAAGTAACATCAGGAAATATTACTTTATTGAAAGGTAGTGGATCCATGGAATAGCCTTCCAGCAGAAGTGGTAAATGTTAATACAGTGAAGGCATTTAAGCAAGCATGGGATAGGCATAAGGCTAAGCTAGATATAAAATAAGGCCAGGGTCTAAAGAAAGTGTTCAGAGGTTGGGAAGACTGGATTGGCCGAGTGGTTCTTATCTGCCATCACTTTCTATGTTTTTATAGTAATATGTAAAACATGGATGTGACCCTCTAGAACGTAAAAAGAATTTGTATGTGGGATATGACTGTAATCAGGAGGAGTTGATGAACATAAATTGGGTCATTGTCCAGCTGTGGCAATAACAGTGTAGAATAAAAATTCTATTTTCCTGAACGTCTTATTATCACAAAATAATAATTTTATATAGTTTTATAATGTATTTCTATTATTTTAAAAGAATATCCTACTTCTGAATAAAATGATATTTAATATACAATTCATCAAATAGGAAAAAGGGAAAAACATATGTTAACAAACATATGGTAACCATAGTTTGGTCTTTTGTTTAGGAAAACCCCGGAGACTAAATAACACATTTGTTTATTTACATTAAATATTCTGTCTAAATGTATAGAAAATGCAAACCATGCATTTATGTGTTTAACAGATATTCTATCTCTGTCTTCTTGTTACAGATCATGGGTTATAGGGGCCATTGCTCTTCTCTGCCTACTGGGACTAACTTGGGCTTTTGGCCTCATGTACATTAATGAAAGCACAGTCATTATGGCCTACCTCTTTACTATTTTCAATTCTCTGCAGGGAATGTTTATATTCATTTTCCATTGTGTCCTTCAAAAGAAGGTAAAGTTACAATATTTTACTCCTTATTGTTATTGCATTATATTAATATATTTTACTTGTGTTTAGAAATTTGATGTATTGAGTCTAGTGTGGTTTTTAATACTAAATTCATCATGCACACATCACATCATGCACCATAGTGCACTTTTAAAAAAGATGTGGCACCTTTTTAGTTTTCCAAGGTGTTAGAAAATATGTTGAAAAATATCAGGTAAGTCAGGACAAAAATATGTTGACATAATGCCATAATGTTTATGTATTGAATGATTTGTTCCCATACTGTATGTGTATGTTAATGAAAGAAGTTGGAAATGTAAGATGTTACACATAGGGTATGGTTGGGAGAATAAGGAAAATGAAAAAGATGGAAAAAAAATACAGAAAGAAAGAAAAAAAATTGCCATATCCAGTCTGTTCATTTCCAGTGTAGTGAGTGATCATGGATATTAAAAAAGGCCACCCTGGAAATTTGTATTCCCTCTTTCAACCCTGCTCTGAGTGGAGTTGGAATGTTGTAAACTAAAAAGCCATCTGGTCACCCCTAGGTTTTTATTTTTATTTTGACACATATAATATAGAATCTATAACAGGGAGAAATTGTGACATTTGATAGATAATTAAAATGGCCATAGGAGAAGTATAAATACACAAACCCAAATAAGTGTACCCTGATTCCACTAAGCGACTGGTAGGCAAGGGAAAATGAAAAGAAATCAATAATTCATTGGATACCTTAGCTGAAAACCACTAGTCCTACAGTAAAGCCTTCTACTCCAGGCTGAGGGAGCCAGCCAGGGCAGGAGACAACGCTAGCTAATAGCTGAGTGATAGATCTCCTATCTTCTAACTATCTGCACTAAATATGATTGAAATTCTCAAGCTAACTAAACCTAAAGAGCACTGGATGCACTTTTTTCAGTATGGCTTAGTCAGTGGTAAACCTACAATTTGACTGCAGATAAGAACCATTTGTCCAATCTAGTCTGTCTGTTTTTTCTGATGTAAGACTCAAACCTTCATCAGTTCATCTTAGATTTAGGATAGCCATATGTCTGTCCCATGCATGTTAAAATGTACATATGGGATTAGTCTCTACCACTTCTGTCGCAAGGCTGTTCAATTTATTTATCACCCTCTCTGTGAAGCAAAGCTTCTTTACTTTACAGCTAAGCCTCTGAGTATGACCTCTTTTTTCAACATTACTTTACATTATTTGTCCTCCCGTAGCTTCTTAAATGCCTTTAAGTATTGAAATATTTCTATCACGCCACTTCTCTCTTCTCTGCTCCAAGCTTCAGCAAACAAACAAGCATGTACAGTAGGTATCAGAATTCAAGCAGACTCAAGCAAGGTGGAGAACCCTCAGACAGGGCACACAGCTGGATAGCCTACAGACTGGGCTCAGCTAAAAAGCAGGGAATGCTGGCAGATGGCAACAACCGGCAGGTGGCAGCCAGCATGCAGTAGTGGATGCTGACAGCGGCCAGATTAAACCAATGAGCGGTACAGAAGATGATCCCAAGAAAAATTGCCATACAAGACAAAGGTTGGAAAACAGAATATCATGATCAGTGGTTTACCAAATGATCGGATGCAGCATATGTCAGGGTTCCATCCTGCTAGCCTGGGCTATGTGATATTTATAACATCTCCCTCACACATCACCTATGCTAAAAAACGCTCCACCTCACACCACTTACAAATACATGCTAACACACAAATATAAAAAATCGAATACCGTATTTGCTTGATTATAAGACGACCCCCCAAAATCTGAATATTAATTTAGAAAAAAAAAGAAAAAGCCTGAATATAAGACGACCCTATAGGAAAAAAGTTTTACCAGTAAATGCTAATTCATGTAAACTAGGTAAACTATTTTTTTTAATAAAAGCTATGATCGAAGAAAAATATTTTGTTTTTAATTCCTTTTATTTTCCAACCTGCCCCCCAGTTATGCACATCTGCCCCTAGGCTTCTCACTCTGCCCCATAAATGCCTTAAACCCCCTATATGCCACTGTGCCCCATGATATGCCTTTTAACCCTCTATATGCCACTGTGCCCCATGATATGCCTTTTTGACCCCCTATGTGCCACTCTGCCTTGAGAAATGCCTTATATCCCTATATGCCATTCTGGCATTTAGGGGGTTAAAAGGCATATTATGGGGCAGAGTGGCATATAGGGAGGTTTAAGGTATTCAGGAGGCAGAGTGGCGTATAGAGGGTTAAAAAGGCATTTCAGGAGGCAGAGTGGCATTAAGGAGGTTAAAAGGCATTTCATAGAGCACTCTGCATACAGAAATGCCTTATGCCCCCCCATTTAACCCCCCCCCAAAAAAACTTACCGGTGCTTCTGACTCCCGGTGTGTTGTCCGGGCAGCGTGTAGATGTCTATACAATTCGCAACTTCCGCTGTCAGAGAGAATTCCCCGGTGCAGGGAACTCTGACTGTAACGTTTCTGAAGGTAAATACAGGTAAGGAATCCAGTATGCAGGAAAGGTAGCAGCAGGAACGGTTCGGACAGAGTCCAAAGAATAGTCGAGCAAGCCGGGTCCGGAATGGAGAAGGTAACGTAGTCAGGAGCAAGCAAATGGTGGGAGTCAGTGCTCAGGTTTTAAACTTGCCGCTTCTCCAAGCCCCGCCCCCAGCCGATGACGTGGAGCCGCGCATATAGCGTGGTCTCCACTGAGGTGTAGAGAAAAGGAGGGGGCGGCGTCCTCCATACCCAGGAGAGGAGGCCTGGGTAGCCATAACTCACGGGTGCCCGCCGGACGCGGGCACCGAAGATTGGGCACCGGGGAGGGTAAGTAGCGAGTACCCGCTATCCGGATGGCTGCGGCATGGTTCGGTGCGGGAACATCCTGGATCGTGACAGCTGCGTTGCGGTTTGGGACGGGAACGTCCCGGATCGTGACAGTCTCCCCCCCTAAGGAGAGACCTCCGGGCTCTCATGGGACCTGGCTTGTGAGGATGAAGGGAATGAAAGTCCTGTACCAACTCATCCGCGTGTACCTCCCTGGCATCCTCCCACAAATTTTCGTTCACCTCGTATCCGTTCCATTTTATGAGGTACTGGAGACGACCCCTGTATCTTCTGGAGTCCATTATCTGCTCAACCTCATATTCGTCAGATTCCTCAATGACGATAGGAGCAGGAGGATCTGGATGTCTACCCGGGAAAGGATTCTCAATCCATGGTTTCAAAAGGGATACGTGAAATACAGGGTGAATCCGCATAGAAGGAGGTAGTGCTAGTTCAACTGCCACGGGAGAGATTATTCGTAGGATTGTGTAGGGACCCACGAATCTGGGTCCTAGTTTCCTGAAAGGACAACTTAATTTGAGGTGGTTAGTTGATAACCATACCTTGTCACCAGGATTGTATGCAGGTGTGACACTACGGTGTCTATCCGACTGATATTTATAACGTTGCTGAGACTTGACAAGGGTGGTACGTAAATCTTGATAGATGTTGGTCATCTTCGAGATCTGAGTTGTTACGGAAGGAACTGAACTGGAGATGGGGGAGCCAGGAGGCATGGAAGGATGGAAGCCGTAATTAGAAAAGGGGGACATCTGTGTAGAGGAATGGATATGGTTATTATAGGCAAATTCTGCCAGTGGTAAGAGTTGATGCCAATCATCTTGTAGATGGGATGTGAAGCAACGGAGACATTGTTCTAAAGTTTGATTCGTTCGTTCTGTCTGTCCGTTGCTCTGAGGATGAAATGAAGTAGATAAAGAACGCTGTATGTGTAATTCGTCGCAAAAGGCCTTCCAGAATCGTGACGTGAACTGTGTTCCTCGATCTGAAACAATATTCTCAGGTAATCCATGAAGATGAAATATTTCTTTAATAAAAAAGGTAGCTGTCTCTTCAGATGTGGGTAAATGTCTTGCAGGAATAAAATGAGCCATCTTCGTAAATCTGTCTACGACCACCATAAGAGTGGTGTGTTGGTTAGATTTAGATAAGTCGGTGATAAAATCCATGGAAATGTCAGACCATGGCCTCACCGGCACTGGCAGAGGACACAAAAAACCTGCAGGTTTGTTATGAGAACCCTTGGAACGCGCACATCTATTGCAGGATCGTATGAATTTATGAACGTCTTCTTTGAGATCAGGCCACCAAAATCTTCTTTGAATAAGATCCATAGTCTGTGTGATGCCCCCGTGATCAGCTGCAGGAGTATCATGAAAATGTTGCCATACTTTAAGACGTACTTCAGGAGGGGTGTAAATCGCATCTCCGTGATAGTATAACCCTCCTCGGAACTGTAGTTTTGGAAAATCAGACAGATTCATAGAGATCGTGTAAGCGTTAAAAAATTTCCTGATTGTAGTACAGTATTCTCATCGTGGGAGTGTAATGTGGGTATCTCGAACATACGGGATAACGAGTCAGCCTTGGTATTGCGGGAGCCTGGTCTATATGTGATGTGTAACCGGAAACAGGAGAAGAACAAAGACCATCTGGCAAGTCTGGGTTGCATGCGTCTGGCAGTCTTAAAAAACTCCATGTTCTTGTGATCTGTGTACACAGGTATGGGGTGAAGAGTGCTCTCCAATAAATGTCGCCACTCCTCCAGTGCCAACTTCATGGCGAACATCTCTCTCTCCCCTACACCATAGTTTCTTTCAGCAGGGTTAAGTGTTCGAGAGAAAAATGCAACTGGGTGAAGTTGGTTATCCGACTCATCTCTTTGGGAGAGAATAGCCCTGTAATGGGTTGCCTAGTTAGGGTTATAGATACCCTATGAACCCTTCATCTGTCCCTCCAGGATAGTCTCCAGCCTCAAAAGGCTAATAGATGGATCTTTGTCTTAGATCACAAAAGTAGTCACGACCACCATGATTGTGAAGAACAAATTGAACATTTTATTGTTGTAAAACATAGCCTTATATATCCACATAATTGAATTAACATTAATAAACAGGTACATGTAGACGACCCAATCTTTAATCCCCTTTGGCTACTGAATATCCTCCTGGCAGTAATCCTGTTAATGGGATTTGTTAACACAATGGAGTTCCTGCTTGAGCCATGTTTGTTATGCAGCCAGGCTGGAGCCATCTCTGTCTACCTTGGGGCCCTGTATGACAGGTCATTCTGTCACATCACTTCCCCCTTTTGGGAGAGCCAGACCCGGGGTTACTCACACAAGTAAGTTCGGGGGTGGTTTACAACTTCAACAATAACAAAACATTCAGGGTAAAAGTTATACATCCAGTTGTCGGGATAGTCCGTCAGCATTCTGGTTTTGCCTCCCGGGGCGGTATTGTACAGTAAAGTTGAAGGGTTGGAGTGAGAGACTCCACCGTAACAAACGTCCATTGTCTCCGCTCACCCGGTTGAGCCAGACCAGGGGGTTGTGGTCTGTAAGAACGGTGAATTCCCTTCCGTAGAGGTAGGGTTGAAATCGTTTGAGGGCCCACACGAGTGCAAGGCACTCTTTTTCAATGGCTGCATACCCTACCTCCCGGTCCAATAGCTTGCGACTTTGGTATGCTACTGGGTGCTCTTCCCCTTGGTCGCTAACCTGGCTCAATACAGCTCCGAGCCCGAACATGGAGGCATCTGTGTGAACCAGAAAGCGACGGTTAAAGTCAGGAGCTGCTAAGACTGGGGCTTTTCCCAGTGCAGACTTAAGTTGGTTGAAAGCTTGGATGCACTCTGGCGACCACAGTATTGTCTTGGGCCGGGCTTTCTTGGTGAGGTCTGTCAGGGGCTTAGCTTTGGAGCTGTAGTGGAGTACGAACTTTCTGTAATACCCCGCTGTTCCTAAGAACGCCAAGACTTGCTTTTTGGTCTGTGGCACCGGCCAGTGGATTATACTGTCTATCTTGGCAGGGTCGGGTCGCTGTTTCCCCCCCCCACTCGGTGTCCTAGGTACTGTACCTCCCCCATACCTAGCTGACATTTGTCCGGTCTGATTGTCATCCCTGCCTGCTGGATACGGTCTAATACTTGCTCCAAGTGCTGGAGATGTTCCTTCCAGGAGCTGCTGAAGACCGCTATGTCGTCCAGGTACGCACATGCAAACTCCTGCAGCCCCTCGAGGAGTTGATCTACCACCTCTGAAAAGTAGCAGGGGCGTTCTTCATCCCAAAGGGCATGACCTTAAACTGGTACAGTCCGAACGGGGTGATAAACGCTGACTTAGGGGCAGCGTCTTCGGTCAGAGGAATTTGCCAGTACCCTCGACTTAGGTCGAGGGTGGATACCCATTTGGCCCCGGACAGTTTGTCAAGGAGGTCATCTACTCGGGGCATCGGGTAAGCGTCCGTGACAGTCTTTTCATTAAGTCGTCTGTAGTCTACACAGAACCGGGTGGAACCATCCTTTTTGGGGACGAGGACTACAGGGGAAGCTCAGATCAGGCGGCTGTGATAGTGAGATCTGGATTGCGAGGTACAAAGCGGCTTTCTAGCAGTCCCAAGTCATTGCCCAGGAGCACATCGTGGAGAGTCCATGCATAATGCCCACATCCCAGTATCCATTTTCTGCACCCCAGTCCAAGTGGACCCGTGCCATGGGAGTTTCATGGACTTGTCCCCCTGCTACTCGAACGTTGATTTTGTAATCCAGGGGCTCTATGTTTTCCAGTACTCCAGGTTGTACGAGGGTGAGGGTAGCCCCAGTGTCCCTCAGACCCTCTACCTGTCTCCCGTTTACAACGACCGGCTGATAGTGGTGCTCTCTATTATCCATGTTAGGCTGTTGTATGAGGGATACATCCTGGGTATAGCCCCAAACAGGGGTACAATCGTCAGTTGGGACAGGGTTATCAACAGGGTCAAAAGACATCAGGTCCCCAGTAACCACAGAGGGATGGCTCACGCAATGAGCCTGCCGGGGTAGAAAGGGAGTTGTGGTGCCAGCATAGCGAGGCCCGGAGGGAGCTGGCCGGGGACATAGGTTTGGGCAATTCCGCTTGATGTGCCCCGACTGCCCGCACTGAAAACATCCAGTGGCAGGCTTAAGGATCCAGGGGGGGCGCGCATAAGAACGTGGGACGGGGTGGAAAACAGTCTCTGGGGTCCCGGGGCAGGGGAATGCGGTTGTGCCATGGTAGGGTTTGGCTGGGTAGCGGGGCAAGGGTAGTGAGTACGGGTCAGAGGGCGGCGGATGTCCACATATTTGTCTGCTAAACGAGCTGCCTCTTCCACAGTGGTAGGGTCATGGTCTCTTACTCAGTCCTTGATGTCTCCGGCTGCCAGTTGAAAAAATTGCTCATTTGATATTATTAATAATAATAATTTGATTTAATTTTTTTTTTATTTAATTTGTCATCAACTGTAGTGTAAGTGCTGTTGAGTTGACAGTGCACCCAGTGTCTCAGTGGCACTGGGGTGCCCTTGCCCTGGGCTGGCACTAGTGCCTACTGCCTGTCCTGCTTAAATAAATTAAATAGAATTTATAAATAATAATTTAATAGAATCTATAATTTAATATATATATATATATATATATATTTGTCAGTCATATATATATATACTATAGTATACTAGTGTAGAGTGTACTGTAGACATTCATCTACTAGTGTCTAATTTAAAATCAGTAATATTAATTAATATAATTAATAATTGAATTCATTATAAAATTATATATATATTTGTCAGTTATAGTTAGTAATAGTATACTAGTGTAGAGTGTACTGTAGACATTCAAGACATCTACTAGTGTCTAATCTAAAATCAGTAATATCAATAATTCTATAATTCTTTCTTATCTTAATAGTTAATTAAATTAGCTATAAATAAAAGTAATAATATTAATTAATTACTACTAGCGTATAGTTCAGCTAATCTTATTAGTACTGGTGCTGCAGCTCTATAGTTTGTGCTTTGTTTTAGCAACAGCAAGAGACCAAGTCAATTTTTCTTTCAAATCTCCGTTTATTGGCAAGTCATGACAAAGTACTTTCAGAACAGTCATTAGCATACACTGACCGTGTGCATGAAGAGACATACGCCAAAAAAAACCAAAAAACTTAGATATGCAAATATAAACAAAGTATGCGTAACACAATGACGGCGAATATGAACGCTTGGAACGGCAATCCAGAGCCAGTGTAGGGAGGACGCCAAATACATGGACCATGCCAGAAAAAGAAAATACATTGGAGGAGGGAGATCCAGTGACAAAGTAGGTACCATAAGGTAACAGAAAGAAAAACATAATTAAATTCAACATAATAAACAATGCTCCGAGTGTGTGTCGTGGGTGTTCAGCTAAGGTAAGAAAAAATAAAACATGTAACATGTAGAGGGTGTCATAAAAAGTAAAGAGGACGCAGGGGATGGTGTGAAGGTGTGAGTATGCCCCCCCCAAAAAAAACAAAAAAAAAAAACGGAGAAGTCAGCAAGAGCGTGACAACAGGTCTAGTAACCGTTCAGAGGCTATGAAAGTAGTCCAAGGTAACCATTTAATGTCATTGGCATATTTACGACCGTGCGCCGCAGCTATCAGATCCTCCATACGGCATATGAAGTTAACCCTAGCAAACCATGCGTCAACAGGTGGGGGACCAGGAGTCCTCCAGTATCGAGGTATAATGGACTTAGCTGCATGGATTAAGTGTATAATCAATGACTTCTTATAAGAACCGAACGAGCGTCGGGAATGGTGCAAAAGCAATGACTCAGGGGTCGCCACAAAGGACGGATCCGCGATCTCAGCAATTACCTCAACCACCGAACGCCAAAAGACCTGTATATCTGGGCAAGACCACCAGAGGTGAACATAGGAACCCTCCTCCAGCCCACAGCGCCAGCAAAGCGGGGAGACCTGAGGAATGTAACGATGAAGATCCGCAGGGACTTTATACCATCTAGATAGTAATTTATAATTACATTCCTGGATCGAGCTCGAGATCGCTCCTTTGTGAGTGGCAGACAATATGTTGTCCCAGTCATCGTCAGTGAAGTCACAGCAGAGGTCTCTCTCCCAGAGGCTCATAAAATAAGGTTTAGTGTTCCCATATCCATCAAGCAAAAGAGCATAGAGCCTAGACAGTAAATGGGAAGGTTCAGGGCGGAGAATGCACAGCTGTTCGAAACCCGTTAAGGGTCTGGAAAGATGGGGATTCGGGAGGAAGGCAGAAACATAATGTTTAAGGCTGTGGTACAGGAAGAGCAAATGGAAAGGCGGCGCAGGCTGGCCAATCAAGTCCTGGAGGGAACGAAAGCCGTCCGGCAGGAGGATGTGACAAAGCCTAAGCGCCGTGTCATGTAGCGGCGTCAGAGTAGCAATAAGTTTGTTGGTGGAAGAGCCAGAGAGATCAGGATTGTGAGTTAGTGAAAGTAAAGGGCCGGGTATGGAGGTAAGACTCGTGGTAGTAGCAATACGTCTGAGGATCCTTAGAGTCGCTGAGACGGTCGGGTGTGAGCTCACAGTAAGCCCCCAAAATTTTTCCGGCAGCCACGGTACAGCAGAGATGCGATGAAGAAGAAAAGAGTTCTCCAGGGCAACCCACAACTTGGGCGCCTCTATAGACCACTCTACCACTCGCCGCAGGTGGGCAGCCATCCAATACCATTCAATGCTTGGCTTTTGCAGTTGCATTTAGCTTGGACACACAAGTGAATCCTGAGCTGGGGCGAATCTCCTAAGTGACATCTCTAAGTGAGGAGTTACAAGCAAAGAAGGAGTTAAAAAGCAAGAAGGAGGGTAAAGTATAAATCCTTGTGATTGCATATAATATATTTATATATATTTTGCGCCTTACTGTCTGTTTTTGCCAGTTATTGGAGCTATCCCCATTGCCAAGATGTCCTCCATGTTTGACAATGCGGTCAGGTGTACATCTTGCTCAATGTATGCAATCCTTGAGCAGTGCTTCGAGGGTGCATATTGCTGTGCGAGATGTGTGCGGGTTGCTCATTTGGAAGCACAAATCCTGAGTCTAGAGGAGCAACTGGCAACACTGAGATCTATTGACAACTTGGAGAGGAGTCTGCTGCTCACTGAGCAAGCTCTCTCGCAGGTAGAGGTGGGGGAGGATAGTGGGATGGAGGTACAGGACGGTCAGGCAGCTAGCTGGGTTACAGTTAGAAGGCGGGGTAGGGGGAAAAGCGCCAGGGAGGCTAGTCCTGATCTAGCACACCCCAACAAGTTTGCCCGGTTGGCAGATGAGGGGGATGTTAGTTCAGAGTTAGCAGTACTGCAGCAAGTCACTGCCTCTGACCACCAGAGGGGTGTCTGCTCCAGTAAGGAGGGAAGGAGGAGCGCAGGGCAGGCCAGACAGGTGCTGGTAGTGGGGGACTCAATTATTAGGGGGACAGACAGGGCGATCTGTCACAAAGACCGGGATCGCCGAACAGTGTGTTGTCTGCCTGGCGCTCGAGTTCGGCACATCGCGGATCGGGTTGACAGATTACTGGGAGGGGCTGGAGAAGACCCAGCAGTCATGGTGCACATTGGCACCAATGACAAAGTGAGAGGGAGGCGGAGTGTCCTTAAAAATGATTTCAGGGACTTAGGTAGCAAGCTTAAGGCAAGGACCTCCAAGGTAGTATTTTCTGAAATATTACCTGTACCACGTGCCACACCAGAGAGGCAGCGGGAGATTAGGGAGCTAAACAAGTGGCTCAGAAGCTGGTGTAGGAAGGAGGGGTTTGGGTTCATGGAGAACTGGGCCGACTTCTCTGTCGGGCTGCACCTCAATGGGGAGGGTGCAGCTGTGCTTGGGGAGAAGATGGTCAGAAGGGTGGAGGAGTGTTTAAACTAGGGAAAGGGGGGGAGGGAAACTACAATATAGAAGGGGAAGATAGTGTAGATAGAGAGCTGGGGCTTATAAATGTACCTGGGGGTGGAGCAGAGGGAGGGGTTAGAATAGTTAATAGGGATAGGCTTCATAGGGAAAAAAACCATACACCTCTAAATTGTATGCTTACTAATGCCAGAAGTCTGACCAATAAAACTGACGAACTGGAGTTAATAATGTCTGAAGAAAATTATGACATAGTGGGTATAACAGAGACATGGTTGGATGATAGCTATGACTGGGCGGTTAACATACAGGGGTATAGTCTATTCAGGAAGGATCGGAAAAAACGAAAAGGGGGAGGAGTTTGCCTTTATGTAAAGTCCAGCCTAAAGGCCACACTGCGGGAGAATATATGTGAGGGAAATGATAATGTGGAGTCATTATGGGTAGAAATATATGGAAAGAAAAATAATAAAATACTGATCGGGGTTTGCTATAAGCCACCAAATATAATGGAAGCAGCAGAAGATCAATTATTAAAGCAAATAAACAAGGCAGCTAATCACAATGAGGTGGTTATTATGGGGGACTTTAACTATCCCGACATAAACTGGGAAACCGAGACCTGTGAATCTCATAAAGGAAACCGGTTTCTGACTATAAGTAAGGATAATTATCTGTCCCAAATGGTACAGGACCCGACCAGAGGGGGCGCCCTACTGGACTTAATATTAACCAACAGACCTGACAGAGTAACTAATGTGCAGGTCAGGGGACATCTAGGAAATAGTGATCACAATATGATGCATTATAACTTGTCCTTCAATAAGGGAACTCTTAGAGGAGCCACAAGAACTATGCACTTTAGGAGGGCAAAGTTTGATCAACTAAGAGAAGCCCTTAACACTGTAAATTGGGAAAATGTCCTCAAAAACAAGAGTACAGACGCTCAATGGGAGATTTTTAAGAATATCTTAAATTCTCACTGTGAAAGGTACATACCGTATGGGAATAAAAGAGTCAGGAACAAGAGAAAACCAATGTGGATAAATAAAAATGTAAAGGGGGCAATAAATGGCAAAAAAAGGCATTTAAGCTACTAAAACAGGAAGGCAGTGAGGAAGCACTAAAAAGCTATCGGGAAAAAAATAAAATATGTAAAAATCAGATAAAAGCAGCAAAATTGGAGACAGAAAGACTCATTGCCAAAGAGAGTAAAACAAACCCCAAAATGTTCTTTAACTATATAAATAGTAAAAAGGTTAACAATGAAAGCGTTGGCCCCTTAAAAAGTAATGAGGGAGAAGTTATAGACGGGGATCAGGAAAAAGCTAATCTATTAAATATATTCTTCTCTGCTGTATTCACAGAGGAAAATGAAATGCCAGGTAATATACAGCAGGATGAGATAAATGCCCCAGTACATGTCGCCTGTCTAACCCAGGAAGAAGTGCAGTGCCGCCTAAAAAAAATCAAAATAGACAAATCACCAGGTCCAGATGGCATTCACCCCCGCGTTCTAAGGGAGTTAAGTAATGTAATAGACAGACCCCTATTTCTAATATTCAAGGACTCTATAGTGACAGGGTCTGTTCCCCAGGACTGGCGCATAGCAAATGTTGTGCCAATATTCAAAAAGGGGACAAAAAGTGACCCGGGGAATTATAGGCCTGTTAGTTTAACTTCTGTTGTGTGTAAACTGTTTGAGGGTTTCCTAAGAGATGCTATTTTGGAGTATCTCAATGAAAATAAGTGTATGACTCCATATCAGCATGGGTTTACAAGGGATCGGTCCTGTCAAACTAACCTGATCAGCTTTTATGAGGAGGTGAGCTCAAGACTGGATCGGGGTGAATCGCTGGATGTCGTATATCTTGATTTTTCCAAAGCATTTGATACGGTGCCACATAAAAGGCTCGTACATAAAATGAGAATGCTTGGGCTGGGGGAGAATGTGTGTATGTGGGTAAGTAACTGGCTCAGTGATAGGAAACAGAGGGTGGTTATTAATGGTACATACTCTGAGTGGGTGACTGTTGCTAGTGGGGTACCACAGGGGTCAGTTTTGGGTCCTATTCTTTTTAATATATTTATTAATGACCTTGTAGAGGGATTGCATAGTAAAGTATCAATCTTTGCAGACGATACTAAGCTCTGTAACGTGGTTAACACAATAGAGGACAGCGCACGATTACAAATGGATCTGCATAGGTTGGAGGCTTGGGCTGGGATGTGGCAGATGAGGTTCAACACAGATAAATGTAAGGTTATGCACATGGGGAAGAAAAATCCAGGCTGGGAATATGTATTAAATGGGAAAACACTGGGGACGACTGACATGGAAAAGGACTTAGGAGTTTTAGTTAACAGTAAATTTACCTGTAGCGACCAGTGTCAGGCAGCTGCTGCTAAGGCAAATAAAATCATGGGGTGCATCAAAAGGGGCATAGATGCCCACGACAAGGAAATAATTCTACCCCTGTACAAGTCACTAGTCAGACCACACATGGAATACTGTGTACAGTACTGGGCACCAGTGTACAAGAAAGATATAGTGGAGCTGGAGAGGGTTCAAAGACGGGCAACCAGAGTAATAAGGGGAATGGGAGGACTACAGTACCCAGAAAGATTATCAGAATTGGGGTTATTTAGTTTGGAAAAAAGACGGCTTAGGGGGGACTTAATAACTATGTATAAATATATAAGGGGACAGTACAGAGATCACTCCCAGGACCTATTTATACCCAGGACTGTATCTATAACAAGGGGACATCCTCTACGGCTGGAGGAAAGAAGGTTTCTACACCAGCACAGACGGGGGTTCTTTACAGTAAGAGCGGTGAGATTATGGAACTCTCTGCCAGAGGAAGTGGTGATGGTAAACTCAATAAAAGAGTTCAAAAGGAGCCTGGACGTGTTTCTTGAAAGCAATAATATTACAAGTTATGGATATTAGATTAATAGGGACAGAACGTTGATCCAGGGATTTATTCTGATTGCCATATTTGGAGTCGGGAAGGAATTTTCCCCCTGGTATGGGGCAATTGGCATCTGCTTCATAAGGGTTTTTTGCCTTCCTCTGGATCAACACAGTAGGGACACAATATGTATATAGGTTGAACTTGATGGACTTTGGTCTTTTTTCAACCTTATGAACTATGTTACTATGTTACTAATATTCGGGAAGCCTAAGCCCCCCTTAGATTTAGGTCTAGTTAAATGGGCAAACGATAGCCGTGACCTACTACCCCCCCACACATATTTCAGAAAGACCCTATGACAGGCCCTGAAAAAGGATCTGGGCAAAGAAATCGGTAGACACTGGAAAAGGTATAGAAACTTCGGGAGTATACTCATCTTAATGACCCCAAGACGTCCAAACCAGGAGATATGGGGAGCGGCCCATCTACGGAGGTCGTCTGTCACCGAGGAGAGCAGAGCCATATAATTAAGTTGGCGGAGTAACGAAAGGTCAGCAGAAATCCAAATCCCAAGATACTTAAAGGCAGATGATTGCCACTTAAAAGGGAAAGTCCGTATCATGTCAGTCCTTAAGTCGGGCGGGAGATTAACCCCCAAAATTTCCGATTTTTGCAAGTTAATCTGGTAATTGGAAAGTGTATTAAAGTGGTCCAATTCTTGGATAACATGCTGTAACGAAGTGAGCGGTTGGGTTAGCATGCAAAGCATGTCGTCTGAGTAAATAGCAATTTTGTGGTTAGACCCTGCTAACGTGATACCAGAAATATCAATATTATGTCTCAAAGCCTGAGCTAAAGGTTCCATAACCAGGAGGAAGAGCAATGGGGACAGAGGACAACCCTGACGCGTCCCGTTATGGAGCATGAACATTCGATCTGGCTAATGAAGAGCTAGACTATGAACCAGAGGAAGTAGAGGAGATGAGTGGTCAGGAATCAGATTCCTCAGGGAGCAGTGTCCAAATGACTAGTGCACAATTTTCCCCTGAGCCTCCACCTTCTCCGCTACGATCATCACCATCACCACCACCACCAGCAGCAGCAGCGAAACCTAGCAAATCTAAAGCAATTAGCAGTCCCACTATGGCCAGTACTGTTACCACCAGTCCCACCACCACTAGTTCTGCCTCTGTTCATCCACCCCGAGCAGTAGGAGCAGCCCACCCCGAGCAGTAGGAGCAGCACCCAAGGCACACTCCAAGGCTATGCGCGCCCCAATTTGGGAGCACTTTGAAAATGTTGAAGAAGGGCGCTATGGAAAGTGCAAACATTGTGGGAAGCTAATAAGCAGAGGGAAAGTGTCTGGCCATTTTACCAGTGCTAGCATGAAGCATCACCTCAGCACTCAACACAACGCTGTGCTATTGGGGAAAGATGCAGAAGTAAAACTTAGTGCAGGCAGCATAGCTGGTGGCCGTGGAAAAACCCCAACAGCTTCTTCTTCTGAGCCAATAGCAGCAGCAGCAGCTAGTGTTGGCAGCCAGAGACCAAGGCAGGTTGGAGCACTGCATGTCCAGCCCACCCTGGAACAATTTGTGGCATTCCAATCCAAAAGGTCAATGCCCAAACAGCAGGCCAATAAAGTAACGCGACTGATTGGTCAGTTCATTGCTGTTGGAGGGGCATCCTTCTCTATGATCGAAGGGGAGCCTTTCAAACAATTGATGGCGGCTGTGGCTCCACAATTTACAGTTCCGTCACGTTCCACTTTCAGCAGGAACATTGTCCCCTCATTGTATCAGTGAAAGAGGAGCTTTCCAAGGCTGCTGGTCAGTCTGTTCATTTCACTACAGATTTGTGGAGTGCACCTAGCGGCCAGCATGCCTTTCTTTCTTTGACAGCACACTGGTGGCAGCCCGGTGTGTCTAAGGAAGCTGCTGCAGCAGGCTACCGATCTTTCCTTCTCCATGCAAAAGTGATGGATGAAAAGCACACTTCCCAAAATATTCTGCATGCAATGAGGAAAATGTTTAGCCTTTGGGTGGGAGCAGAGGCGGGCACCAATGTTGAAGTTGGTTTTGTGGTAACTGACGGAGGTGCCAATATGGTGAAAGCGCTGCGAGATGGTCATATTGTTGGTGTGCGCTGTGCAGCCCACATCATCCATCTTGTAGTGAAGGCAGCAATGTCAGAAGGAACTAATGTGGCAGCAGTAGTTCTGTCCCGCTGCAGAAAGATCGCTGGGCACTTTCACCATAGTGTTAAGGCTAGCCAACTTTTGAGGGAAGAGCAAGAGAGGTCAGGTCTTCCCGTACACTGCCTACGTCAGGATGTCAGTACACGGTGGAACTCCATGTTAGACAAGCTGGAGAGGATTTTGGAGCAGCAGAGGGCAATCCATAATCTTGCCTCAGAGCACAATATTGGGATTACCTCCCCATTGAATAGGGAGGATTGGACAGTGATCGCCCAGCTAGTGGCAGTCCTTAAACCATTCAGGGATGCCACAGAAAATTTAAGCTCAAACACTGCCAGTCTGGCCCAGGTAATCCCAGTGTTCTCCCATCTAGGCAGCAAGATGGATGTGTTCCTTGGAAACCGTGAGGCTGTTCAAGGTGGCACTCTACATCCTGACGTAGCAGCCATAGTCAGGAAGCTGAAGGATCTGCTAAAAGTACACCTTCGCAAACGCATGGAAGAGAGTCCCGAAATGATGCTAGCGTGCCTTTGCGATCCAAGAATTAAGGGAAAGCTAGCTTTGAAATTTAATGTTCTCAGTAGCTACCGGGAGCAATTGGTCAACAAGGTGCGAGGCCCCTGGGAATCAGCGTAGCTAAATGGACAGGGAGCATGTATGTGTGTGGGTTAGTGCATGCTCAGGGCATGTCCGTGTTTTGATTGGGGGATGTTAATTGAGGGGTGGGAGACCCTAGGTGATATAAGGTGCCCTCTGGGTGACCCCGGTCACTGTCCTTTTTTACAGACACGGCCAACAGTCTTACCTGCTTCCCACCCTCCCTCCCTATTTCTTGTGTACTAACTTTCTTTCTTTTGTCACAGCTGGCGGTTTGTGTGTCCTTGCCGGTCTGGTTTTGGTAAGTGATGGAGTTTGGATGCTGGTGTAATGGAAGGCTCAATCCTCCCCTAACCTCTGGTGTTTTATTGGACGTGCCCACCGAGCTTGTTGGATGGCTGGTGGTTAGCATTGGTGGTGGGACAGCGAAAGGTAGCTGTCAATTTTGTTTGGACAGGGGGGGGATGAGTACCTGTGGTCTGGATTGTGCAGTGTGAGAGGCCGGCAAGGACGGGGTTAATTCGGTTCCTGTGTTGGTTATGTTTTGAATATGTTACGGTAATGTGTTATGTATATTTGTATATTTGTATTTATTATTTATCGGTATTGTATATTATTCTTATTGGTTTATGGTGTTTTGGGCCAACACAGTGTTTTATGGGTTTTATAATAAAATTGTGCTGTGGCCTGCTTTATCCAATTTCGGTCTCCGTGTCGTTATTTGGTGGGTTAAACTGGTATTGGGTTTACAATGCACGATACACACTACCTACATACATGACTGGCAGCGTAAAATGGGAATGCTGTCCGAGGAGGGAGAGGTGTGCAGGAGGAGGAAGAGATGATGTGGTCTGCTACTCCTAGCAGAAGCATCAGCAGCAGTGCCACAAGCAGCACAACACAGCTGAGTGGAGCAGCTGCGTTTTGGGAAGAGGCACTTGGGAGTATAGTTGGACCATCTGACAGAGCTAGCAGCAGAAAGGAGAGTAGTGCTGCTGAAATGGTCAAACTTTACCTCTGTGAAGTTCCTTCTGCGCCTAATGTTGATCCTCTTAGCTACTGGGATGAAAAGAAGAGTGTGTGGCCTGCACTCTCATGGGTTGCGCAGCAGCTACTATCATGTCCGCCAACCACTGTTCAAAGTGAGCGCGTGTTTTCTATGACTGGAAACATACTGAGTCCACAGCGCTCACGCATGGCACCTCATCTGATGGAGCAGATTGCGTTTCTTAAATTCAATCTGCCCAAGTTGGGTTACCCAGCTCTTAGCTTGGAAAGTAAATTTTTTTTCTCTGTAATGTTTAAGGTAGTTTCTCCCCCTGGTTGCAAGTGTTTGTGGTGTGGCAACGTCTGCTACCTCCGCCGGTGTAGCCAATTTACGCTAGGGCCTAGTGTCGGAGTTCTGGAAGTCCGCTCCCAAACGCCATGGACTGACAGTCTTCGGATGCTTTGCCCTGGGGTGAAACAGGTTAGCGGGTCGTCAATTGCCCACTCATTCACCTTTTTCCTTTTCCAACGCTGCTGCTGGTGGTGGTGCCAGCATCTTTTGCCAGTTCGCTTCCTGGCTGAAATCATGCCTCAAATGTCCCTAATGGAGAGGGTAGTTTCTCCCCCTGGTTGCACTTGCTGCGGTGTGGCAATGCCTGCTACCTCCGCCGGTGTAGCCAATTTACGCTAGGGCCTAGTGTCTGAGTTCTGGAAGTCCGCTCCCAAACGCCAAGGACTGACAGTCTTCGGATGCTTTGCCCTGGGGTGAAACAGGTGAGCGGGTCGTCAATTGCCCACTCATTCACCTTTTTCCGTTTCCAACGCTGCTGCTGGTGGTGGTGCCAGCATCTTTTGCCAGTTCGCTTCCTGGCTGAAATCATGCCTCAAATGTCCCTAATGGAGAGGGTAGTTTCTCCCCCTGGTTGCACTTGCTGCGGTGTGGCAATGCCTGCTACCTCCGCCGGTGTAGCCAATTTACGCTAGGGCCTAGTGTCTGAGTTCTGGAAGTCCGCTCCCAAACGCCAAGGACTGACAGTCTTTGGATGCTTTGCCCTGGGGTGAAACAGGTGAGCGGGTCGCCAATTGCCCACTCATTCGCCTTTTCCAATGCTGCTGCTGCTGCTGGTGGTGGTGGTGCCAGCGTCTCTTCTCTGCCAGTTCGCTTCCTGGCTAGTGTCATGCCTTAAATGTCCCTAATGGAGAGGGTAGTTTCTCCCCCCTGGCTGCGTCTGTTTGCGGTGTGGCAACGCCTGCTACCTCAGCCGGTTTAGCCAGCTTACGCTAGGGCCTTGTGTCTGAGTTCTGGAAGTCCGCTCCCAAACGCCAAGGACTGACAGTCTTTGGATGCTTTGCCCTGGGGTGAAACAGGTGAGCGGGTCGCCAATTGCCCACTCATTCGCCTTTTCCAATGCTGCTGCTGGTGGTGGTGGTGCCAGCGTCTCTTCTCTGCCAGTTCGCTTCCTGGCTAGTGTCATGCCTTAAATGTCCCTAATGGAGAGGGTAGTTTCTCCCCCCTGGTTGCACTTGCTGCGGTGTGGCAACGCCTGCTACCTCCGTCGGTATAGCCAGCTTACGCTAGGGCCTTGTGTCTGAGCTCTGGAAGTCTGCTGCCAAACGTCTAAGACTGACAGTGTTTGGGTGCTTTGCCCTGGGGTGAAACAGGTGAGTGGGTCGCCAATTGCCCACTCATTCGCCTTTCCCAATTCTGCTGCTGCTGCTGCTGCTGGTGGTGCCAGCGTCTCTTCAATGCCAGTTCGCTTCCTGGCTAGTGTCATGCCTCAAATGTCCCTAATGGTAAGGGCAGTTTCTCCCCCCTGGTTGCACTTACTGCGGTGTGGCAACGCCTGCTACCTCCGCCAATGTAGCCAGCTTACGCTAGGGCCTTGTGTCTGAGCTCTGGAAGTTTGCTGCCAAACGTCTAAGACTGACAGTGTTTGGGTGCTTTGCCCTGGGGTGAAACAGGTGAGTGGGTCGCCAATTGCCCACTCATTCTCCTTTCCCAATTCTGCTGCTGCTGCTGCTGGTGGTGCCAGCGTCTCTTCAATGCCAGTTCGCTTCCTGGCTAGTGTCATGCCTCAAATGTCCCTAATGGTAAGGGCAGTTTCTCCCCCCTGGTTGCACTTGCTGCGGTGCGGCAACGCCTGCTACCTCCGCCAATGTAGCCAGCTTACGCTAGGGCCTTGTGTCTGAGTTCTGGAAGTCTGCTGCCAAACGTCTAAGACTGACAGTGTTTGGGTGCTTTGCCCTGGGGTGAAACAGGTGAGTGGGTCATCAATTGCCCACTCATTCGCCTTTCCCAATTCTGCTGCTGCTTCTGGTGGTGCCAGCGTCTCTTCAATGCCAGTTTGCTTCCTGGCTAGTGTCATGCCTCAAATGTCCCTAATGGTAAGGGCAGTTTCTCCCCCCTGGTTGCACTTGCTGCGGTGTGGCAACGCCTGCTACCTCCGCCAGTGTAGCCAGCTTATGCTAGGGCCTTGTGTCTGAGCTCTGGAAGTCTGCTGCCAAACGTCTAAGACTGACAGTGTTTGGGTGCTTTGCCCTGGGGTGAAACAGGTGAGTGGGTCGCCAATTGCCCACTCATTCGCCTTTCCCAATTCTGCTGCTGCTGCTGCTGGTGGTGCCAGCGTCTCTTCCTGGCTAGTGTCATGCCTCAAATGTCCCTAATGGTAAGGGCAGTTTCTCCCCCCTGGTTGCACTTGCTGCGGTGCGGCAACGCCTGCTACCTCCGCCAATGTAGCCAGCTTACGCTAGGGCCTTGTGTCTGAGCTCTGGAAGTCTGCTGCCAAACGTCTAAGACTGACAGTGTTTGGGTGCTTTGCCCTGGGGTGAAACAGGTGAGTGGGTCATCAATTGCCCACTCATTCGCCTTTCCCAATTCTGCTGCTGCTTCTGGTGGTGCCAGCGTCTCTTCAATGCCAGTTTGCTTCCTGGCTAGTGTCATGCCTCAAATGTCCCTAATGGTAAGGGCAGTTTCTCCCCCCTGGTTGCACTTGCTGCGGTGTGGCAACGCCTGCTACCTCCGCCAATGTAGCCAGCTTACGCTAGGGCCTTGTGTCTGAGCTCTGGAAGTCTTCTGCCAAACGTCTAAGACTGACAGTGTTTGGGTGCTTTGCCCTGGGGTGAAACAGGTGAGTGGGTCGCCAATTGCCCACTCATTCGCCTTTCCCAATTCTGCTGCTGCTGCTGCTGGTGGTGCCAGCGTCTCTTCAATGCCAGTTTGCTTCCTGGCTAGTGTTATGCCTCAAATGTCCCTAATGGTAAGGGCAGTTTCTCCCCCCTGGTTGCACTTGCTGCGGTGTGGCAACGCCTGCTACCTCCGCCAATGTAGCCAGCTTACGCTAGGGCCTTGTGTCTGAGCTCTGGAAGTCTGCTGCCAAACGTCTAAGACTGACAGTGTTTGGGTGCTTTGCCCTGGGGTGAAACAGGTGAGTGGGTCGCCAATTGCCCACTCATTCACCTTTCCCATTTTTCAATGCTGCTGCTGCTGGTGGTGGTGGTGGTGGTTGTGGTGGTGGTGCCAGCATCTCTTCTGTGCCAGTTCGCTTCCTGGCTAGAGTCATGCCCAAAATGTCCCTAATGGTAAGGGCAGCTTCTCCCCCCTGGCTGCGTCTGTTTGCGGTGTGGCAACGCCTGCTACCTCCGCCGGAGTGGCCAGCTTACGCTAGGGCCTTGTGTCTGAGCTCTGGAAGTCCGCTGCCAAACGTCTAGGACTGACAGTGTTTGGATGCTTTGTTCTGGGGTGAAACAGGTGAGTGGGTCGCCAATTGCCCACTCATTCGCCTTTTCCATTTCCTTTTCCTTTTCCATTTCATTATTTTCCTTCTGATACACAACCAACCAACCAAACATAACACACACAATAACACAAATAACACAGTGACATAACACATAACACACAACACATATAACACACAGTGACAACACACATAACACACATAACACATACACGTACAATGCACAAATCACAAGGACCTTTCCTCTTGTTATTTGTCCTGGCCTTCACTTCTACACTCACTAGCATTAACGCTATAACTCACACTTCATACTATAACATTTTTCCATCCACATACCTGCCAACAGACCCAACTTTTTCAGGGACAGTCCTGCTTTTTTCCAGTCCTGTCCCATCTAATTTAGCTATCTAGGTATGCAAATACACGTTGGTAGTTATAGCTCGGTAGGTAGCACTACTATAAACATTAAATAAATATAATAAAGTACTAAATAATAAATCTAACTTTAAAATACATTTAAATAAACCCCTAATTTTTTTTTTTTAAAACCCATTAAAATTAAAATTAAATTATTATTTAGACATAATACATCTTTAACCAAACCAGTGCACTGCTACTAATCTTAAACATAACCGTACATTAACCCTAAGCTATTTTTTAGTTCTTGTCCAACATTTTTCCATCCGCATACCTGCCAACACACCCAAGATTTTGGTGGACAGTCCTGCTTTTTTCCAGTCCTGTCCAGTAAAAGTTGGGTTGTTGCAAAGTATGCAATTGTGAATAGGTAGCAAATGTTAGGCATGTATTACAAGTGGTCCAAAATCAATTTAAAAATGTAAAATAATCCCTATTCTTTTATTAAACATCTATGGATGTGTGATTGTGTATGATAAACGGAGGCCAAGTTCCTTGGAGCATTTGTCTCTAGGTCATTTTGTGTACAGTACACCTCAGTACGTGTGTGCAACTCTATTGGTCGTTTCGGCAGGGGGCTGGCCTGCCATCAACGAATGAAGTGCGTTCTGCAATTCACTTGTTGATGCCAGACCAGCCCCCTGCCGAAACGACCAATAGAGTTGCACACGTTCCTTCACGGCAGCTGCTGCTGCTCCGATGTGTTGTTAACCCCGTATTAACCCCTGCTAGGCAACCGGGAAGGAAACGAAGATTAAACGAGCACGAAGAATGTCCGCGAATATTCGCCCGAAGAGAAGACAGGAACGGGCGAATATTCGCGGAATACGAAGGTTTTTTTTCCCCCGAAGACGAGCACGAAGACGAACACGAAGAGCCCCCTGGTGCCCAAGTCTAATTTTTAGAGTCATTATCTCTTCCATAAATCACAGAACAAAAAAGGATAGAGTTGAACCAACCGTTCACGTTACAAGAGATCTCTAAAGTAATTCAAGAGCTTAAAAAGGGGAAAGCCCCAGGCCCAGATGGCTATTCAGCCTTATTCTATCAAATCTTGGATCCAGTGATCTCCCCTATTTTATTGAGATCATTCAATGCAATTGGTTTAGGTAAAGAATTCCCTAGGGAAATGTTAGAAGCTAGCATTTCACCTATCCCAAAGCCAGGCAAAGATCCTTCAGTGGTTACTAATTACAGACCAATCTCTCTTATCAATATTGATGTTAAGATATATTCTAAAATATTAGCTTTGAGATTGGCCTGTGTGATTAGAGATCTTATTCACCCTGATCAAGCAGGCTTTATGCCAGGAAGGGCCGGGGACGAAAACACGCGTAGAACTTTTAATATAATTGAATTTATCCATAAAAACAAAATCCCCTCAGTGTTAATGGTCCTAGATGCTCAAAAAGCATTTGATAGGGTGAATTGGAGATTTATGGCTGAAACGCTTCGTGCTTTTGGTATATATATGGGCCCTTTTCCAATTTAACTATGGCTCTTTATACAGTTCCTACGGCCAAAATAAAGGGCCCTGCGCTAGATTCAGATAATTTTTCTATTAAGAACGGCAGTACTCAACAAGGATGCCCATTGGCTCCTCTGCTTTATGCGTTATCAATTGAACCTCTCGCGGCGTATATTAGATGCTCTAGAAATATCGAAGGCATAAAAATCGGGGATTTTGAATATCGGATTACTCTTTATGCCGACGACGTTCTCTTAACATTCTCTTCCCCTTTGGTATCTATTCCTGCTCTGCTAGAGGGAGTATCGAATTTTGGAAATTACTCTAATTATAAGCTGAATCTTTCTAAAACTCAATTAGTTTAATTTTACTTGTCAGACTCTCAGAAAGACCAAATCCAAACACGGGTTCAAGTTGACTCTTGGTTGACGCAGATTGATTATCTGGGGATTAAAATCGGTACAGTTCTTGAAGAGACATCTACTCTTAACCATAAAAAACTTTATTCCGATGTTAAATATCTGCTTCTGAATTGGGCAAAATTAGAGACTTCATGGATGGGGCGCATAAACATTCTTTTTTTTTTTTTTTTATATTTTTTATTATTATATCGATATTATCACAACAATTTCAACATCTGCAGCATACAGTCCGAATACGATTACATTATTCCATAATCCAGTTGTAATTAAATAATCATATTAATAAATCGAATTCTACACATTCATACATAGAACGGCAAGTAGAACTATAGCCAGATCGAGTAGGCTTAAGTAGTATCAGGAATAGAGAGGAAAGGATACTTGGATGGATTAAAGTTGCAGCTTAATTGCCAAGGATAAAAGATTGATTTGTAGCTGGGAAGATTTTCCGCCATGGTAGCCAAATTTTGTCATATTTTTGTATGTTATTATGTACATAAAAAAAGTGCTTCTCCATTTTATGTTGGTAATCAATTTGGTTCCAAATTTGCGACTGAGTCGGAACTACCTCAGATTTCCAGTTACGTGCCAAGCATATTTTAGCGGCAGTGAAAATGTTAATTGCTAACTCTAAATTGAATTTGTTTTACACAGGGATGTCTATATGAAATAAAAAAGATTGAGGAGGTAAACTCCATTGTTGTCCAAAAATCTTATTAAATAGATTTGTGATTTCAAATTTTACTGTTGTTAATCTGTCGCAGTGCCACCAGATATGAGCTGCAGTACCCCGTTCTAGTTTGCATCTCCAACTATTAGAGTTGGATCTAGCAATCTTATGTAAGGTTGTGGGAACATAATACCACCTATGCACTAGCTTAAAGAATTGTTCATGTAAATTGATACAATGAATTTCCTTAAATTATTCCAAGCGGAATTCCAGGCTTCTACCGAATAGGAAATATCGAAGTCTGTTTCCCATTTTTGTATGGTAATAGGCTTTTCTGTAATATGGATTTGTTCTAGCATAATTCCTAATCTAGAGATTAAATTATTCTTATGATGTTTTCCTATAACTCTATCTAAAATAGTTGGCAAATACCAGGTCTTGGATTTAATGAAATTTATAATTCTTAAGTATGAAAAAAAATAATTATCTGGAAATTGAAATTTCATTTGCAGTTCTGCAAAAGAATTTAATCCAGAAGGAAACCAAATATCTTCGATTTTATGGATACCTTGTATTTGCCAAACTTTAAGGTCAATATCTTTAATGATAAATTGTCAGGTCAACAGGTGTGTGAGATGACCATGAATCTTTAAGAGCAAATTTTTCTTTAAAAGTAAGCATATTGTTCGAAATATTTAATATTAATGGATTGAGCATGTCTAAATCTTTTATGCTTTTAGAATTAAGCCAATAATATTGAGATGGGTCCAAGTTCCGACATTTCCATCTTTCGTATTCATACCATGGGAGATCAGACTCCCGTTTGAAATCCCAGGCTAAGAAGTGACCAAACATGCAGATTTCATGTAAATTTCATATATTAGGGAATTTAAATCCAATCTGTGATAGATTTTTTTTTTAATATGAAACTGTTACTTACCTGCCCCCAGCTCCCACGTTGCCTCCACAGCCGCCACGCAGGAGAGGGAGACCCCCCTCCAACGCACGGCCACCGGAGCCCGCCACGCAGGAGAGGGAGACCCCCCTCCAACGCACAGCCACCGGAGCCGTCACGCAGGAGAGGGAGACCCCCCTCCAACGCACGGTCCGTATTTGTGCCGGCCACGAATGGAGGACAGCTTTCAACACTCGTTCAGGACATTATGAGTACCTGGTCATGCCGTTCGTTCTGTGCAATGCCCCGGCGGTGTTTCAGGAGTTTATCAACGACTGTCTACGGGACTTTCTCCAGCAGTTCGTGGTCGTCTACCTGGATGACATCCTGATTTACTCTTCATCCGGGAGATTGTGCGGCTCCACGGAGTACCGTCCGAAATCGTGTCGGACAGAGGTACCCAATTCGTGGCAAGATTTTGGCATGAGTTTGCGAAATCCTTGGGCATCACGTTGGCCTTCTCTTCGGCATATCACCCGCAGACGAACGGTCTGGTGGAGAGAGCAAACCAACATCTGGAACAGTACCTGCGTCTCTTCATCAATGATCATCAGGATGATTGGGTCGATCTGTTGCCATTTGCGGAGTTTGCAAGGAACAACACGCTCCAGGAGTCTACCAGGATTTCGCCTTTTTTCTGCCTCTATGGTCTCCATCCGCAGTCCCTCCCAGAGACATTACCAGTTTCAGATGTTCCAGATCTGGAGGAGAGACTTGCTTCCATTCGTACCACCTGGGCTTCGGTACATTCTGCACTAGAGCACGCGGCTTCGCTCCAGCAACGTCAGGCCAACAAGAGGCGCTCTCCCAACCCCTCGTACCGGCCTGGCGATAGAGTTTGGCTGTCTACGCGATTCCTGAGACTCCGGGTTCCTTCCATGAAATTGGCCCCACGGTTTATTGGGCCCTTTCCAGTTCTACGGCAGATCAATCCGGTGGCGTACGAACTTGCGCTACCCAGAATGCTTCGCATCCCTCGGGTATTTCACGCCTCGTTGTTGAAGCCCCTAGTCTGCAATCGGTTTACCCGAGGCGAGAATTCAACTACCGAGGTAATTACTACTCCCCGGGTAATTCTTGATTCCCTGCGGCAACAGGGCAGTTTACAGTACCTGGTACAATGGAGGGGTCTCGGTCCTGAGGAACGATCCTGGATACCTGCGGCACGCCTCTCCGTACCACGACTGATACGTGCGTTTCACGCTAGACGTCCTTCTCGCCCTGGTGGTCGCCCTGAGAGCGCCCTTTCAAGGGGGGGTACTGTTACTTACCTGCCCCCGGCTCCCACGTTGCCTCCACAGCCGCCACGCAGGAGAGGGAGACCCCCCTCCAACGCACGGCCACCGGAGCCATCACGCAGGAGAGGGAGACCCCCCTCCAACGCACGGCCACCGGAGCCGCCATGCAGGAGAGGGAGACCCCCCTCCAACGCACGGCCACCGGAGCCGTCACGCAGGAGAGGGAGACCCCCCTCCGACGCCCGACCACCGGAGCCGCCACGCAGGAGAGGGAGACCCCCCTCCAACGCACGGCTACCACCGCCGGAGCCGTCACGCAGGAGAGGGAGGCCGCCCTCCAACGCGGTGCCGCTTCCGCCGTCATCTGCTGAACTGCCGCGCAGGAGAGACAGACCTCCTGGAACACGGCGTCCGGCTTCGGCGCTTGCACGCCCTCTAGTGGCGAACTCCCAAACTGCAGGCATATATGAGGGGAGATTGCGCCACAACCATGATGGTGGCGATTCCCAGACATTGGAAGTGACGTCATGAGGTTTGGCGGGAGATTTGAACTTCCTCTGCGGTTCCTATTTAAACCTCCTCAGTTCTGTCTGACATTGCCTTCTGTTGGTTGTCTATGCCTTGTGCTAGTACCCAGATAGCGTTTTGATCCTGTATTCTCGTGTATGATCCCGGCTTGTCTGACTTCGTTGATTTCCTGATTCCTGACCTCGGCTACGTTTACGTTTATCCTGTTTTCCTGAATCCTGACCTTGGCTACGTTATTTGACTATCCTGCTCTCCGGAAACCTGACCTCGGCTTGTTTGACCTGTTCTGTCCTGGAGTCCTACCTGACCACGGTGTCTCCTAACTACTTGTACGTGACAGAAACGTGATATTCTTGACTTTTTATTTATCCAAACGAATAAAAAAAACATTTTTGTCAAATTGATTAAAAATTTTTGTAGGAACTGAAAGTGGAATAGTTCTAAACAAATAAATTAGTCTAGGTATAACATATGATTTTAATATATTTAATCTTCCAAACCATGAAATTTCTAATCTTTGCCATGCCGATAGGTGAATTTTTAAATCGTCAAAGAGACTAATATAGTTATTTTTTATTAAATCGGGAAGATTGTTATAGATTTTTATTCCTAGGTAATTAATATAGGTCTGCATTCCAGAAAATGTTATCTTACTTTTTAAGTTTTGTATTTGGGGTATTTCCATGTTGAAATTAATTATTTGTGTCTTGTCTAAATTTAGTTTATAATTTGAATATAGACCATATTCCATTATATGTTCTATCACTTCCGGGATTGAGGACTCTGGGGAGGTAAGAATAAGGAGAATATCATCCGCATATAGTGCAATCTTGTGTTCTAGTGGACCTGTTATTAGTCCTTTTATTTTCATGGATTGGCGAATTATTGCAGCCAAAGGTTCAATAGAAAGAATATAAAGCAAAGGTGCTAATGGGCATCCTTGTCTCGTGCCGTTGTTAATATCGAAAGTATTAGAGTCTAAGTTAGCTCCTCATATTTTGGCTTTTGGATTTTTATAGAGCGCTAGTGTGTTATGAAGGAAATCTCCAGACAGGCCAAAGGTTTTTAAAGTACTTTCTAAAAAAGACCAATTGACCATGTCGAAAGCCTTTTCAGCGTCTAAGGCTATTAGCGTAGCGGGTAGGTTGGTATTTTGAAGTTCATAGTTAAGATTTAAAATTCTACGGGTATTATCTTCCCCATTCATCCCCTTAAGAAATCCTGTTTGGTCTGGGTGTATTAGTTCTCGCATTACCTTGTTTAATCTCTCAGCTAAAATTTTAGAAAAGATTTTAATGTCTAGATTTATTAGTGAGATGGGACGATAATTTGTAACTTTAGTTAAATCTTTACCTGGTTTGGGAATGGGTATTATCGTAGCCTGTAACATTTCGCTTGGAAATTTGTTCTTAGTTGGTATCTCTATAAACATTCTTAACAAAAGTGGGGAGATGACTTGATCTAGGAGCTGGTAAAAAGGGGCGGAAAATCCATCTGGGCCCGGAGTTTTAGATTTAGGTAAATTACATATCGTATTCCTAATTTCTGACAGTCGAATAGGAGAATTTAATTTTATCAATTTTGATGCAGAGAGTTTAGGTAAGTTCAACCCATCCAGGAAAGAATTTATCTGTGAGTTGTTTTTAGTTATATCTGGTAAATTATACAGTGAAGCATAATATGACTTGAAAGCTTCTCCTATTTGTTTCGGAGTTGAATAAATTTTGTTGTTTAACACAATTTTGTTTATTCTGTTTCTTTTCATTCGATTTTTGATTTTATTTGTCATATTTTTACTAGCTCTGTTACTGCTGTAGTACCAGTCTTGTTTAAGTCTTAATAGGCATCTGTTAGTCTTCTCAATTAAATTTTCTTTAATCTTAGATTGAATAGATCTAATCTCTCCAGAAAGCAGAACCGACGGGTTTTGTTTATTACTAGCCTCAAGTTTCGCCAATTTAATATAAAGATCTGATAGAGTTAAACCCTTTAGTTTCTTTACCTCTGCTCCGTGTTTTATAAGAATCCCTCGCATAGTGCATTTAAAAGAGCACCACAGGGTTGCGTCAGAAACTTCTCCATTGTCGTTAATATCTATATACTCTTTGGCTAAGTTACAGAGTTTTTATTTGAATGTTGGAGATAGTAATAGCGATTCGTTAAGTCTCCAATTGGATCTTGTTCTAAATTCATCTTTGTTTTTAATTTCTATGATGATTGGAGCATGATCCGACCAGGTATGGTTACCAATGGATGCAGAGTTACAATATTCTATTGATTTACCATCTGTAAAAAATGTATCAATTCTGGAATAAGATAAGTGAACCGGTGAATAAAAAGTAAAATCTTTCACAGAGGGGTTATTTGTTCTCCAAATATCGTATAAGTTATTACGAACAAGACATAATGAAAAGGATTTAGCTAGGGATTTCAATTTTGTGTCAGGATATAAACCATATCTTAATCCTTTATCTAATTTAACATCTTGAATGCAGTTCATATCACCCCTATTATAAGAAAGCCTTTAGTTATTTCCTGGACCTGATCGAAAACTTTATCTAGATATTTAACTGTAGATGTGTTTGGGGCGTATATATTTACTAAAGTATAAATTGCATCATTCACCTTGCATATTAATATCCCATATCGTCCTTCACGGTCACTCTCATAATTTTTCGAACTTCATTTTGTCGCTTATAAAAATTGCTATCCCTCTTTTTTTCTTATAATCTAAACTAGACTCGAAGACATATGGGTATCTTTTATAGAACCAGCGGGTTGGAGATCCTTTTTTCCAATGAGTTTCTTGTGACAAACATATATCAATTTGTTCTCGCTTCATCGTGTCATATAGAAACGCCCTTTTATGTGGGGAATTCAAGCCTTGACAATTAATAGGCATCAGTCTAAGTGTCATCTAGTTGAGTTATCATCAAATCCTTTCCACCTCTAATACCCTGTTTGCCGTCTAAACACATTCCAACATACATAAAACAATTCATACAACTTATACATGAAGAAAAATCATGCAGCATTTGCCCTAACTCTATATAGGGCCAAATCAGGCGTAGGTGCCGAATTAGAACCTCAAAGAAACAAAACAGAAAAAAAAATAAAAAAAAAAATAGTATTATAGTATAGAGGTGTAGTGATAAATTGTATTGTGTCTCTAGTGTAATATAAATTGTGAATAATGTCTTCGTAAATTTTTAATAATATAAATCTATCGTTGATAGATTGTGTATTGTGTGTATGGTGTACAGAGAAAAAAAACCCCCAAAAATGTATACTTGTAATTATATTGTGCACTGTCTACCCGAATTGTGCGTCCAACATAGCCTTAAATGCGAAGTAAATCTCACAATTTAGTATAATAAATCTACTTAATACTAGTAAGTTTTAATATAAAAAACGTTTCATATAATGTTCGTTGTTTTGTTAGTGTAGCTATGTCATAAAATGCTAGAAAAAAAAAAGGGGGGGTTTCGTGTTTAAATATTATCATGATCTCTATATTGATCACGATAATGTGATGTTAGATGTGAGGGAAAATCATCAAAAATTAGTTATATAAATCTATTAATTATTAATAAAATATTTTTGTGATATGTGAGAAAAAAGTGAAAAAGAAGAAAAAAAAATAAAAAAATAAAGGAATTATCTTTATAGTATTCAAAGTTTGATACCAAATTTTGAGTAAGTGTAATTAAAAATTATTCCTGTGCCAAAAGAGAGTAATCATGGTTACAGTATTTTTTTCTACTTCTTTATAAATTAAGGTAGTGATAGTAGAAATTCCTCCACTTGTATAGGATCAGTCAGTATTAGAGTCTTTAAGCTTAGAGGGAGAACCCCATTTATATTTGATATTTGCTTCCCTGAGCTTCTGAGTACAATCTCAAAATTTTCTTCTGAAAGTCCTAGATGCAAGTGAGAGGTCCGGAAGAAGTTTTAGATCTTTATATCCACCATCTTGAGTATGCTTTTTATGGAATTCAGATATAAATTTATTTTTAATATAGAAGTTGTGGAATCGAACCATAACATCTCTTGGTACATCTGGGTTCTTTAGGTTTATTCAGTCTGTGTGATCTTTCAAGCGGTGCTATCCCAATGCGGTCTTTTTGGAGATAAGTAGCTAATAGATCATTTAAATAAGATTCTAATTGTGCATTTGAGATTTCTTCCGGGATTCCCCTTATTCTTACATTTTTGCTTCTGGATCTATCTTCCAATTGTGTTAATTTCTGATCCATTGTTTGCATATTGAATCTAAGATCCTTATTTTCCTTTTTAAGGAATTCCATTTCAAGCTGTAAGCTCTGCATAATATTTGATTGGGATAAAAGTTTATCTGAAATGCGGGCCATTTCTTGTTTAAGAGCATCAGTATTAGATTTCATCTCTGCACTTAATTTTGAATATATATCATTTATGTTTGTAATTTTGGATGGGTGGGTTATCTCCATATGTGTAGTATCCATTTGAGTCTCCAGAGAGGAATCGTTTAAATTTGAAGAGGGTATATGGAGAGATTTAGATATATTAGTTTCAGATTTGGGAGAGTAATATGTTGTTAGAGTTTTAGACTTCTCAACACTTAATCTTTTATCTTTTTCTCTCTCCTTTTCCCTCTCCCTGTCATGATCCCGGCCGGAGTACGGTCCGGGGGGATTCCCTGCGTCGCGCTCCCGTGCGGAGTGCGTCGCCCGAGTACCCGCGGCATCACAGCCCTGTCCGGGACGCGCCGCCCGGGTGCTCGTGGCGTCGCGCTCCGGTGCGGAGTGCATCTCCCGAGTACCCCCGAGTGGCGGGTACTCGGTACTTACCCCTCCCGGGACGATCCAGCCACACAGCGTCCTCATACGCGGCGGTTCACAAGAATGAACCGCCGCACAGTGATAGACACCTACGGTGTCATAAGACACGCCCCCTGCCGAACTCTTACCCCTCTGAAGGAGAAGCAACGTCCATTGGACGTCATCAGGGTTGGGGGCGGGATCTAGAAGGGCGGCAGGTTTAAAACCAGAGCACTGATGCCGGTTCAGTGCTCAGTTGTTTTTACAACTAGCTGTAGTACTTACCTGGCGTATATCTGTTTCTTCATGTTGATTCCTGTTACTGACCTTGGCTTGATTCCTAACCACGTTAACCTCTCAGCTCCTGACCCGGATTGTTTGACCATTCTCTGCCTGCTGCCTGTTACCGACCTTGGCTTGATTCCTGACTACGTTAACCTCTCAGCTCCTGACCCGGATTGTTTGACCATTCTCTGCCTGCTGCCTGTTACCGACCTTGGCTTGATTCCTGACTACGTTAACCTCTCAGTTCCTGACCCGGCTTGCTTGACCATTCTCTGCCTGCTACCTGGTACCGACCTCGGGTTCTGGCTAGCCTCAGGCCCAGATGTGTGTACTAATACATTCTATAAGATTTTTGAGGGGGACCTAGCACAGCACCTTACAGACATCTTTAATGAGATTAAAACCATAGGCAAGGTTCCCTCGGAATTATTGCAAGCTACTATATCCCTAATATTAAAAGTGGATAATGACGGTACCAACCTAATTATAGACCAATCTCTTAAATTAACACAGATATGAAGATTTATTCATGAGTTAGCGCAAACAGATTGAAATCCATTATGGCTTTATATTCAAATCCGGTTGCAAGAATGGTTGGTCCTAGAATAGCTGCCGATTGGTTCTCAATTGGTAATGGGACAAGGCAGGGCTGCCCCTTGGCCCTGATGTTGTATATAATAACTCTTGTATTGTCAGGCACAACCGTACTCAGCCTGGACCATGCAGTAATTATATACCCTCAGGTTTATCTGCAACCACTAGTGGCCACCCTTCCCTCTCTGGAGCACCCAGAGCTAATTATTGCGATCAGCTGAGCCTTGTTACCTGGGTTATTATCATTATTACTTATTGTTTTATAACAATAATTGTTTTATATAGCGCCATCAAATTCCGTAGCATTGTACAATGGGTGGACAGGACACAACAAGTAGTATGTAACATAACAATTTGACTTACAGAGACAACAGGTGAGGAGGGCCCTGCTCAAAATGATCTTACAATCTAGAGGGATTTAGGGTGTATTACACAAAGTAAAAGTGCCATTGTTAGAGATAGACCAACCACACTAGTAAAAGTATTGCAGGAGAAGGACTACGAAAAGTGAGCTAAAGGAATATGGGAGGGCATTAATGTGCTATGTTGTAAGCGTCCTTAAAGAAGTGGGTCTTGAGGAAGGGGGGGGCAGCCCTTGAGAAATCTTGTAAGCGTGCATGAGAGCAAGAAATCAAAGAAGAGGATAGAAGGAGATCATTGGATGAGCAGAGAGACCGGTTAGGAGTGTATTTAGAGATGAGTGAGGAGATGTAGGAAGGGGAACCGGTGTGAAGGGCTTTGAAAGTAAGAGTAAGGATTTTGAAATGAATCCTGAAGCGCACAGGCAGCTAGTGAAGAGACTGACAGAGGGGAGAGGTGTTAGTGAAGCGATGGGAGAGGAAGATAAGTCTGGCAGCAGCATTCATGGTGGATTATAGAGGGGTGAGACGGGAGAATAAGGGCATAGACGAGAGCCTTAGTGGCATCCTGTGTTAGGAAAGGAACTGATGCTCGCAATGTTTTTAAAATGGAGACGGCAGATTTTAGAGACAGACTGAATGTGGAGAGTGAACGAAAGGTCAGAGTCAATGGTGACAACAAGACAGCGGGCATGAGGAGATGGGGAGATGATAGCACCATTAACATTGAGGGAAACTGATGGGGGAATCTTAGCGTTGGAGGGAGGGAAGATGAGAAGTTTGGTTTTGGAGAGATTGAGTTTCAGGAAACATGCAGACATCCAGGTAGATTTTTAGTATTCACCAGTTTGTGGAGGTGTCTCTTTTTTGCTTTCTATTGTCACTTTATTTCCTCATTTTTTCACCTTCACATATTTGGGATGGCTTATATTAAAAGCTATTACACTGATATCAGAGACCAGAGGTCTCAAAAAATGAGCACTATATTTACACAAAATATAGAAGAGGATCATACCTCTTCGAATTTGTTTAATAAATTAGAAAAACTTGCGGAGAAGGAACTTAAAAAATGGTGGGAAGTCACCTTCCTGGAACACTATATTAATAATAATTTAATACCACGAGGTCTAAGATTACAAAAAACTCCAGCTTTTGGGGCTGACAATGATGCATTCCTAAAGAAATGGAACAACATTTTAGACCATTGTTCCGTTGAGTTAATGAAACTATTAGTCACATTCCAAAAAGACAGCCTCAATTCGTTAGAAGAAGATATTAGACAAATAGAGGATAATATACATCAGAAATTTGAATCATCGGAAATAGAAATGCGAAATAGGAATCTAACTGGAAAGATACAAAAAATGGAAGAAAAAATTATAGGAATAAAGAGTAAGAAATTAAAAAGAGATAAGTGATTCCCTAAGGGGACTACACAATTATACAAACAAAACCAATTATAATGAAACCAAAAACGGATATAACCACATATATAACTATACAAATAAAACTAAGTATAACAAGAAACCAGTCACAAAATTCAAATGAGTTCAATAAGGTTTTTTTAGACAGGGGGCTATCCCCAAAAAGAAGGCCCTTACAGAAAGACCCATCATATCGTTCCCATATAATACAGGAACAAAGACTTCCACAGATATCACACTCCCCAGTAAAGAAAAGGAGAATTACAAGATTTTCAGAGGATGCAGAGGAAAGAGAAAATCATTAACCCCTCAAAGCAACCATTCTCCTAACGAAATAATTAATTTATCGGCTCATACTTTAAATACAGCAGAACTGTCACTTTTAAATAAGGGTTTAAAATTTGCCCCTAATAAGGGACCAAACGGATTTGATTTATTCATAGATGTACAAAAATATGTAAGAAAACTAACGGTGAAAAGATTTTTTCTAAAAAAAAGAACCTACTAACGAAACAATAACTAACGATCCTTTTGTACATACTAGCTTTAAACCCAAATCGAAATTTTTTCCCCAACAAGAAAAAGGAGAACATTTAGAAGTATTTTCAGATATGCTTCTAAAAGCGCTTAATAAATTAGAGAAGGACAAAAAAAGACAACATAACCTAACTAAAAGGGAACAGGAAAGTATCAAAGCATTAAAAGAAAATAACCAGATAGTCATCAAAGCGGCTGATAAAGGAGGTGCAACAGTAATTCTAGATAGAAGTTACTACATGAAAGAAGCACATCGCCTACTAGATGATGAAATTACATATCAAAAACTGTTGGGAGACCCTACAAAATTGTTTCAAAAAGAACTCTTTGATCTCTTAAATGAGGGTAAAAATAACAATATACTGAATAAAAAGGAATTTAATTTCCTATATAGAGAATTCCCAAAAATAGATATTTTCTATTTTTTACCGAAAATACACAAAAATTTAAAGAATCCTCCAGGCCGTCCCATAATTAGCAGAATAGATTTTCTTACAAATAATGTCTCCCAATATGTGGACTATTTTTTACAAAAATATGTGACTTTAATTCCTTCGTATATTAAAGATACTACACACATCTTGGAAATAATTGAAGAAATAATTTGGTCAGACAGATATACATGGGTTACTGTTGATGTCTCTTCCCTATATACGATGATTCCACATCAACAGGGAGTGGAAGCTATAAAAAATGTATTAATGATACTAAAATTGAGCCATTACAAAATCTTTTCATCACACAATGTATTCAATTTATTCTCACTCATAATTATTTTCTGTTTAACAATCAATTCTACCTTCAGAAGTGCGGTACAGCCATGGGGACCAGATTTGCGCCAAGTTACGCTAACCTCTATGTAGCCGACTGGGAATACCATCAGATCTGGTCTAATAATCCGTTTGGTGCAAATCTGGTCCTATGGAAACGCTATATAGATGAGGTGCTCATAATCTGGCTGGGATCTTCTGAGGAACTCACACAATTCATAAACTTCATTAATCAAAATACATACAATTTAAAATTCACTTCTTGTATTAATAGAGAGAAAATAGATTTTCTGGATCTCACATTAATAGGTAAAGATAACGAAAAAATCATCACTAAGACTTTCTTTAAACCAACCGATGGGAATAGCTTTATAGACTATTCTAGCCGACATCACCCTCAATGGTTAAAAAATATTCCAAAGAGCCAATTAGCCAGAATACGCCGTAATTGTACCCAGGAAACAGATTTCACGAATCAAAGTGAACATTTAATTAAAAAATTTGAAGAGAAAAATTATCCCGGTGAATTACTAAAAGATAGTTTAATAAAAACTAAAGATATGAAAAGGGATGAGATGCTGCATAGAGAAAAACATAAATTTTAACAAAAAAAGAAACTGAATGGATATACAAGTTTCAGACTTTTAAGAAAGATGGCCTGAATGTAGAACTAGATATAGCCACTTTTTTATACAAATTTTTCCATATATATTGTTTAAACTTTTTTATTTGTTTTAAATAATACACAAATTCATAGTAATATATAAATTTATTTATTTATGTTTTATTACGTTTTATTTTTCATACTAGGTCATGTTTGACACTTGCTACACATAATAAACACTTTGTTATTTTACATACATCATTCATAGATTTTCATTACATCTTGGGGTTAATCGTTTCTACACATGCCAGATGCACATCATTAACATTGTTGCGGTATGGTTTTATCTATCAATTAACATAGTTACTACAATTATAGTCTATTCATTTGTCTTCCGCGTCTGTTTTTCATGTGGATTTCCAGTTCATCATATTGCATTTCTAAAAAGAAGAGAAAACAAATATATTTAATCGATCAGATATACCATCTAATCTTTTAATTAGTTTTACCACACACCGAATCGATACTAATTAACAATGTAACCACATTTACATCAGTGTCTAATTATTCACTCAAGTCCTTTACCTTGACCTTCTTTTCTGCCTAATTTCTTCTATGGGCTCCCCGCTGGTCGGATGGTACTCCTGTGAACAAAAACAATCAAGCAATTAACATATTTTATATACTATGGTTCTTTTGATTTTAAAACATTTTGTTTGATTTACTCTATATACTTACCGACCATGACGAGACGAAATGAGGAGCTCCACGTTGTTTTTCTCCGTTCGATGCAGTGGACTTTTTGGATTAAAGACATCTAAAAAGACAATAAACAGTTTAATAAAGCAAAGAGAAAAAGAAAAAAAGAAAAAAAAGAGGATGCGTGATGATGCAAATAGAAGACGACGGCAGAGCGGGACCTTTTAAAAAAAACGGGAATTTACGGACAGAACACACATTGACTTTTCAAAATTCTCCTGAGGAAGCCGACGCTATAGCCGGCGAAACGCGTTGAGAGACTTTGAGAAACTTTTATACTTACCATCGACCTTTCGGATTTCCTTGACACGGACATATTCGTCATTTTACACTACCGAAAAGGACATCCTACCATTGCTTTTATGCATGACACCTTGGTTATGCATATACTCTTGTGAGTTTTTTACCTTTATTTTACAATAAATATATCAACGTTTATTTGCACTATTTTTGGTCTCTGTTCCCTATCACAGAATTTCTAAGGATATACAGACTCCATCACACTGATGAGCGCTTAACCTGAGCACGTTTGTGAGTGCAATTATTTCACTTTATATTTTTACATTTGAGATTTTATTACACTATATTTTTATTTTTCCCCACATGTCTACGCGCCCCGGTATTTTGATATATCGTTCCTGTTAACACTTATGAGGAGTGTTATTCTCGGGCAGCAGCAGGACCTGTAGGGTATTTATAATAATTTTTATAATTTTTAGTATTCACCAGTTTGTGGAGGTGTCTCTTTTTTGCTTTCTATAGACATCCAGGTAGAGACAGAGGCGAGACAGTTAGTTACACGATCTAAGACAGAAGGAGAGAGATCAGGAGAGGATAGATAGATCTGGTTGTCATCAGCATACAGCATACAACGGATGCGATCAGTTTGCCAAGTGATGAAGTGTAGAGAGAAAGAAGGGATCCTAGAACTGAGCCTTGGGGTACCCTCACTGAGAGGGGGAGGGGAGTGTTACTGGAGACAGAGATGCTGAAGGTACGATCAGAGAGATAGGAAGTGAACCAAGAGTGAGCAGTGTCACGGAGAGTCTGAAGGAGAAAAGGGTGGTCCACAGTGTCTAAAGCAGCAGAGAGGTCCAGTAGGATTAGCATGGAGTAGTGACCCTTGGATTTGGCAGTTAGTAGGTCATTTGTAACTTTAGTAAGGGTGGTCTCGGTAGAGTGTTGAGGGCAAAAAACAAATTGAAGAGGGTCAAGTAGGGAGTTGAAGTCAAGAAACTTAGTTAATTGAGTATAAACAATTCTTTCAAGAAGCTTAGAGGTGAGAGGAAGTAGGGAGATGGGACGGTAATTGGACAGATCAGTCGGGTCAAGGGAGGGCTTTTTCATGCTTGAAGGAGGATGGGACAGATCCAGTAGTGAGTGAGAGGTTGAAGATGTGACCTAGAGTAGGGACAAGAGTAGATGAAAGGGACTGGGTGATGGAAAGGGATCGGGTAATGTGGTTGGACAAGAGGAAAGAAGAAGAGACCATACCTCCTCTTCAGTGACAGCAGAGAATTGATGTAATGCAGTGAAGGGAGAAGAGGTCAGTGGGTAGGAGGACGCATAGTCAGAGAGAGGGTGAGGGCAGGGCAGTGACTGCACACATATGTCATACCTGATAGTATTGATTTTAGTATTGGAGTACGTGGCAAAGTCAGAGGGATTAAGGTTAGTGGAAGGGGTAGTAGGGATAGGCCAAAGAAGGGAATTGAAAGTACTAAAGAGTCGTTTAGGGTTATGAGACAGAGAGGAGATGAGGGAGATGAAGTAGGTTTCTTTAGCAAGGTTGAGAGCAGAGGGACGTAGCATAAATTTGTAGTACAGAAAGTCAGCCATGGAATGAGGCTTTCGCCAACTACGCTCAGCAGTGCGGGAACAACGTCATAGGTGTCGGGTTACAGTCGTGTGCCAGGGTTGGAAATGTGAGGGTCGCGAAGAGCGAGTAGTAACGGGGGCTACATCCTCAAGAGCAGATGTGAGAGTGGAGTTATAGAGAGAGGTAGTGTTGTTAGCACACAACATGTTAGAGATAAGCGAGAGGAGAGGGAGTAAATTGGTTGTGAATTCTGAAAGTTAATAGAGCTGAGGTCTCTGGTTAGGCAAGGATAGGGTGCAAGGGAGTGAGTAGGTGGCAAGGTCAGAGAGCAGGAAAGTAAGTGATGGTCAAAGAGGGGCAAAGGAGAATTAGAGAAGTTATTGAGTAGTCACGAGTAGGGGAATTAATATGTTGTGTGAGATCAAAAGAGGTGGTAAAATAAATTTTTAAGCCATGGGACTTAATGGGGTGTCCACTGGGATGTTGAAGTTTCCAAGGATAACAGAGGCAATATCAGAAGAGAGAAAGAGGGGCATTGGGAGAAGTGGTCAAGAAAGATGTTACCCGGGCCAGGGGGACGGTATATAACAGCTATGCGTAAGGATATGGGATTAAATAGTCAGATAGCATGGACTTCAAAAGAGGAGAAAGAGAATGATGGAGGAGAGGGAATAGGTTGAAAAGTACAAGTTGGGGAGAGTAGGAAGCCCACCCTTCCCTTCCTGTCATCAGATCGAGGAGTGTGAGTGAGGTGAAGGCCACCATAGAAAAGAGCAGCAGGAGAAGCGCTGTTACAAGAGGTTAGCCAGGTTTCAGTTTTCAGGGTTGAGCCTTGCTCTGCCCTTCAGACAAAGCCTTTGCATTACAGCGTGAGCAGCTTATTGCTGTGGCTTTGTACTTGGTCCTGGATTGTTCCTGGTATCCTGCCGTCTGCCCTGCCAGTGGGCTTCCTGCCATCTGCCCTGCCAGTGGGCTTTCTGTCATCCGGTCTGCTTGAGGACTTCCAAGCTGTGTGTCCTTGCTCCCTTTATTCTTTGTTTCCAGTCCTGCTCTTCCATCTGTTGTATGCCTGTCTGTTCCTACGTACCCATCAGGATGCAGCAAGGGGTACAGATAGAACCCCTGGTATCCCCTGCACCTGGGCTCCTACCCATCTTGCTTGCCCGGGTCCTGACATATATATACCGTATTTGCTCGATTATAAGACGAGGTTTTTTTCAGAGCAAATGCTCTGAAAAATACCCCTCGTCTTATAAATCGGGGTCGTCTTATAATCAGACCGGGGAACTCTGATCTCTGACAGCCGGGGAATGTCTGCGCGATGCACGCAGACAACCCCCGCTGCTAGCCACGCCTCCTTCCGGCTGCAGTCTACACGCTGCCCCAGCTACATGACAGGAGACTCAGAAGTACCGGTAAGTGGGGCGGGGGGGAGTGTTAAATGGGGGGCATAAGGCATTTCTGGAGGCAGGGTGCTCTGTGAAATGCCTTTTAACCCCCTTATTGCCACTCTGCCTCCAGAAATGCCTTTTTAACCCTCTATACGCCACTCTGCCTCCTGAAATGCCTTAAACCTCCCTATATGCCACTCTTCCCCATAATATGCCTTTTAACCCTCTAAGTGCCAGAGTGGCATATAGGGTTAAAAGGCATATCATGGGGCACAGTGGCATATAGGGTTAAAAGGCATATCATGGGGCACAGTGGCATATAGGGGGTATAAGGCATTTCTGGGGCAGATGTGCATAACTGGGGGGCAGGTTGGAAAATAGAAGGAAATAAAACCAAAATGTTTTTCTCAATCATAGCTTTTATTAAAAAAATAGTTTAAATGAATTAACATTTACTGGTAAAACTTTTTTCCTATAGGGTCGTCTTATATTCAGGCTTTTTTTTTTCTTTCCTAAATTAATATTAAGATTTGGGGGGTCGTCTTATAATCGAGCAAATACGGTACATTGGTGGCCAAAATAAGAAGTAATGGTCTAATTAAAAGGGTTGTAATAAAAGACGAGAAGCATGTCCTCTGCCTCTATGCTGATGACGTGGTTGTGACTTTGACAGAGCCGTTAAATTCCCTGAAATATCTTATGTCAGAGATTGAAATCTACTCTAACTATTCGAATTATAAATTGATTTATCTAAAATCCGGGCCATGGCTATTATCTTAGATGAAGAAAAGGTTTCCCTATTTGGGGATCCATATTACTTTGTGAATTTGGGACATGGTGAAATTTAATTTTAATTTTAATGAGCTCTGGTTAATCACTGCCGAGAGATTAACCAGGATGTGGGAAAATATTCCTATATCCTGGTTAGGAAGAATAAATATGATAAAGTTGTATGTCCTCCGCAAATGGTTATACTTATTTAGAATGCTCCCACTAGAAATTCTGTTAAAAAAATAAAATCAAGTCCAAAAAATGTTTATGAATTTTATAAGGGATGGTAAAAAACCCAGAATTGATAGAGGGCATATAATGAATAAGTATATGAATGGTGGTTTAGCTGTCCCTAATTTAATAAAATATTACGAGGCCAGCAACTTAGAACATATTTATAAATGGCAAATATGTCGGGAAATGAAGGAACCATTGAACAGGAGAACTTCTCACTAGCACTATGGTCAAAATTAAAGCTTAATAACTCTTCCAAATACCAAAGTCTGAAAATTAAAATAAAGATTTAATAAAAATAAAAAAGAGAAAGGGGGTAGTAAGAATATTCATGAATATATATGTATGTATGTATGTATGTATGTATGTATGTATATATATATACACACACACACGTGTATATATATATATACACACACACACGTATGTATATGTATATATATATATATATATATATATATATATATATTTTGACACAATACCCCTTCACTTTGGTACTCTGTCCAACATCAGATGCATCTGTCTGCAAAATGAATTCTTTGGAGAAGTCAGGGGTTGGGTACAGATGATTTCTTTCAATTTTCTGAATGCATGCTCAGTTTCTGGGGACCATTTTACCAACACCGGGGCTTTTGCTTTTGTAAGGTCAATTAAAGGACTTGCAATTGTAGCAAATTCAGAGATGAACCTCCGGTAATAACCAATTAGACCAAGGAATGTTCTCACCTGTTTCTTAGTGGCTGGTTGTGGCCAATTGCGTATGGCTTCTATTTTCGACCGCTGAGGTTTTACTAACCCCCTTCTAATTGAATACCCTAAGTATTTGGCTTCCTCTAGGCCAATTGTACATTTACTAGGGTTAGCCGTGAACCCAGCATCTCGAATTGAATTTAACACGGCTTGCACGTTTGGAAGGTGAGATTCCCAGTCTTTACTATGTATGACTACATCATCTAAATATGCAGCTGCATAACGCATATGTGGTTTCAGTATCCTGTCCATCATCCTTTGAAAGGTGGCAGGGGCCCCATGTAAACCAAAAGGTAAAACCTTATACTGAAAAACACCATCAGGGGTAGAAAAAGCAGTTTTTTCTTTTGCTCGCTCGGTTAGCGGAACCTGCCAGTATCCCTTGGTTAAATCAAGTGTAGTAAGGTAACGGGCTATGAATCAAATTTTGAGATGGCATTCAATTTACTCCATACGTTCCTGCATCTGGAAATTACACTACGATATGCGGTACCTTCTTGTTCCCAAGTTTCCTTGGCTATGTCAAGTAGCCCCCGGGGATGCATTATTTTCAGAGGAATTCCACAATCCTAAAAAATGTGGGAAATCATTATCATATCGTGTATTAATTTTGGTACCAGGCCAACTTGACAGTTTACTGTTCCACAATGCGTCTCAACCCGTACCATAGTAGTGGGATAATTGTGTATGTCCCCATGTATACATGCGATATCTACCTTATTACCGTTATTATTACAAATGTCGGGAACCAAAGACTTGTCAAGCAGAGTCACCATACTTCCAGAGTCTAGTAAAGCCTGCACTGTTTTCCCTTCCACAGTCACAGAACACCATGGATGATTTCTTACACAACCACTTTTGTTTGCAGTACACACAGATTGTGAATATAATGAATAACCGTCCCTATTATTACCCAATTTACATTCCATTGGTTCGATATTATCAGGGCAGTCTTTTGCTATATGTCCAAATGCCCGACATTTAAAACATTTTATCATTCTAGTGTCCCTTGTAGGTTCTTCCTGCATGAAAAAACCTCTCTCTCTTGGCGTTATGTCCCTGGAATTATAAGAGCCTACTTGCTCTTCAAAAGTCCCCCTTTTCCCAGGAGCAGTCTTACCATATTTGCTGGGGCTTTTTGGGTTTCGAGGTCGCACCGTTGCAAGATGTTGAATTACTTCTTCGGCTGCAATGTACCGCTCTACTAAAGCAACCAACTGGTCAGCCTTCTGGGGGTCGCTCTGACTGACCCACCGGCGGAGAGTAACTGGTAAACCTCTCAAAAATCGGTCCATCACTAGTTGCTCCACTATGTAGCTTGATGAGTTAACCTCCGGCTGTAACCACTTCCTGGCGAGATGTATCAAGTCAAACATCTGTGACCGAACGGCTTTTCCTGGGCTGTACATCCAGGCGTGAAATCTCTGTGCGCGAATAGCGGCTGTAACTCCCAAACGTGCCAGGATCTCCAATTTTAGCTTGTTATAATCCCTTGCTTGGTCTGGTTCCAGATCGTAGTATGCCTTTTGGGGTTCTCCACTTAGAAACGGTGCTATTAAGCTTGCCCATTCAGCCACAGGCCAGCCTTCTCTCTCTGCTGTTCGCTCATAAGGTAGGCCATAAGGTAGGCCTCAACATCATCTGTAGGCACCATCTTTTGCAGATAGTTACTTGCTCTGATTACCTTGGGACCTTCCAGTCCTTCTGCGGTGTCCCTGGTAAGCCTTTCAGATAGGACCTGGATCTCTTGCTGCATGGCACGAGTGGCATTTTGCTGCTCCTCTCTGAGCATTTGATGAGCTTCAGCTTGAGCTAATGCAGCTTGCCTGATCATAGCCTCTGTGTTTTCTTTTTGGGCTAGCACCAGTTGCTGTAGTGCAGCTATATTCTCCTGCTGTATAGTATTAGTCTCAGCTGCCCTTTTGTTAGTTTCTTGCTGCACTGGATAAGTGCTTTAATGACATCCTCCATTTTCTTCAGTCTCTTTTGCACCTTACCGACTTGTTCGTGTATTACCCGCAATCTCCACCATATGTGACACAATACCCCTTCACTTCGGTACTCTGCCCGGGAATCTTTACTCACACACAGTCCATCAGGCTGCAGAGACGGCTCAGACACGAGGAGGGTAAAATAAAAGGCTGGGCCTGTTTTTATTTTTCACCACAGGCATAACAAAAATCAATAAATCAAAACAAAAAGCCTTGCTCTCATGAGCACTAACTAATACAAGGTTCTCCAACCTAACTGCAGTTGGACGGCTTATCCGTTCCCAACAAACAAAAAATAACAGTTTATATGCAATATTGGCAGCAGTCAGTATTTTTGGCAGCTCTCTCTCAGAGAGCCAAATGATCTCCCTTGCTCTGAGATCAGGAGACTACTTAACTGCCTCTCCCATTAATTAGTGTAAACAGGTGAGTGCTTAGGAGAGTATCCAGGAATCTCCCGACTGGATTCCCACCTGCTGGTCTTCGGCTGCTCACAAAATGTGGAGTGGAGCACTGGCCCGCCCTACTCTCCAAGTGCTCCACCCCAGGGACCCAAAATACACAAATAACAGACATCAATAATTCCATTATTAACAAGACATCTCCCTGGGGCTAGTAGAAACTATTGTGGTTAACCACCCTGCAAAATATAAGGGGATATATACATTCCCTCCATTATCATCCCCTGATTTCTGTCACAATATATATATATATACACACATATGTATATATATATATATATATATACACACACATATGTATATATATATACACACACATATGTATATATATATACACACACATATGTATATATATATACACACACATATGTATATATATATACACACACATATGTATATATATATACACACACACATGTATATATATATATATATATACACACACATATGTATATACCGTATTTTTCGCTCTATAAGACGCACCTGCTGATAAGACACACCTAGATTTTAGAGGAGAAAAAAAAGGAAAAAATATTTTGAGCTAAAAAATGGGCTATAA